>OX401993.1:11776519-12384661 GCA_947859395.1 Eupithecia insigniata
TCCGGTCGGGCCTCTTACGATCGTCACGCAACCAGGTGACAGACCATTCGGTTCGAGAATAGCTGGTACGCTAGCGGTGACAAAGGCCCCCCGTTACGGGTTACGGGATCCAATAGAGTGCCAGTATTATATGAAGGAAGTGCTTGCAACCAATGTCCTGACTCACATTTAGAAACGGCCAGGAGACGGGCACGATCGGCAGAGCTGGAGCACGTTTGTAACAAATAATTCGGTGTCAACTGACACAGAGGCCGTCCTATTGCCGTTGGGAAAAAAGAGATTTTGGAGGAGCAGCATCAGGGCAAGCACTATGACAAACCATTCGAGCCTCGTCTAAAAATACAATAAAGTGCCAGTATTATATGAAGGAACTGCTTACAACCAATGTCCTGACTCCATTTAGAAAAAAAAGGAAACTAGCTTTTAAAAATGTATCTCTACGGACACAACCGTTCTTTCGCCCCGGATTCGGATTCGACCAATGTATAATTTTAATACTCCAGAAAATAGAAAATACTGCGCTGCAATATTCAACCTACCTCATAGATCATGTTCATAAATAAGTTGTATCAGTATTGAAATGTTTGTTCGTCCGAGTAGCAGAATCCAGCGATCTAAAATAAGTCTTATGAACTGACTGTACTAATTACCTGATTCTCAAACAATAAATGACTTATGAATTATTATTATAAATTAATAATTCTATGGTCTACCTATGATGAGAATTAGGAACTTTTTAACAATGCCTCATGGCTCTCACAATCAGCTATAGTTATAGCTGATTTCAGCAAAATTTTTAGGGTTCCGTATCTATTAAAAACGAAAAACGGAACCCTTATAGGATCACTTTGTTTTCCGTCTGTCTGTCGAAATTAACATCAAATACTCAAGTCTGTTACCTCTTGGTTGGCCGTGGTATAAATCAAACTTCTAAGTCGGCTCTAACTATTGATTGAGCAGAATCCCAATTTTTTTGAAATTTGTAAGGGAATCATATGTACACAAACCTATAGGGTACTTCCCGTTCACCTAGAATCATGAAATTCGGCAAGAAGCGAGGCTTTATAGCATAAGTAAAGGGAAAAATCCGCAAAATGTAAAGAAGATAATTCGCAAAAAAAAAAATGGTTTTTGCAAGCGACTTAAACCTATAGGATACCACCTACATCCCGTTGACCTAGAATCATCAAAGGCAAGATACAAGGTCTGATAATTACGGAACCCTCGGTGCGCGTGTCTAATTCGCACTTGACGTTTTTATTCACTATTAGAGACTGTCCCGAGCAGCCGGAACACCCCACCAGGCGCATCCGGTTTAGAAATATGACAATACCCGGCAGCAAAGTAAACTTGTGCTGGTTTTCAATTTTATTTCAATTTAAACTAGCCAAATGTGAATCTTTTATTGGCTTTAGGTTATAATTGTTTAAGTTTCGTTAAGTTTATCTCTAAGAGCTGTGGATTTTGTGAATAAATAAAATAAAATCAATATAACAGGGCATGTCCAAGTAATTTAATTAACCAGCCAGTTGATGAACCTTAAACAACCCCAATTTTAGGTGGAGCGTAATATAACAAATCCTGAATGGGCTGTGATGCACCGTCTTCAAGTTGATGATACGCGCACTTTTAGCGAATACCAACACTACGGTGCTACGTCTGGGAACGCAGAAGACCACGGCACTACGCACGTTGTGGTTATCGCGCCTGATGGCAGCGTTGTCTCTGTCTCCAGTACCATCAATCATCCGTGAGCACCTCTCTTAAATAGGCTAATACACTCTTTGCTCGACCTTAACACCAAGTACATAATTTATTGCAATTGAAACACGCATTCTAGAAGGAATATAATGTATATAACTTTACGCATAGTACTTACTCTCCATTATAGGTGGTATATGTACATTAGGGTGTCCCGAAATGTTGTTTTTTCGAATTTTGTTACGAAAGACCCCTCAAAAGTTGCGTTATCAGTTGTAAATTACCGTAAAAATAATTAAAAAATTATCAAAAAATATCTTGAATGGCTCTACCGGTACTTTTATTTTTAAAAAATCATATAAATTACCCTCCAGTCGATATTATCTATTCTATTTTATGTACATTTTTTCCATTTTATTTTGTCATTACATTGATAATGGAGCCCTTACTTATCATTTGCAGGCAACAATAGGATGATTTCGGTGAGGAAATGGTTTGGATCTAACTCGCAAAATCCATGTTTTGATAGGTTTTAACTTATTTTTCTTCAATTCTCAACTTCTACGGTGAGGCAGTTCGTCTCATTTCTATTGCGGTTTTATTGCTGTAAGTGTGGTTCCGCAATTATTTGTGATAAAATACGTGTTTTTGTAACAAACATACGGTAATGGGTTCAAGACGAAGTGAGACTACTTGTCCTATTTTGGGATCATATAAAGAACTTGACGATCGCCAGTTACCAATGATAAGTGACGTTATCAAATTCATCATGTTTACTAAAAATTAACTAGAACTACAGAAGCATGGGAAAGATCCTTCTAACACAGAAGTTTTTTCAATCGTTTCTGAAAAACTTGATACGATTTGGATTAAAGCTTCGTTTTCCATTGTTTCCAACCTACGAGTTACCCAATTGCTGAAATCATATTTCGACAAATACCTGTCATTGATAAGAAATGATTGCTACGAAAGTAAAGTGAAATGCTTTTTGGAATCGTCGAACAAGCTTTCGATATTGCCGCTTGTAAGTACACTTAGTTAGACATTTGTTCCTGTATAAAACCTAAAAAAGTTCATTAGTAAACAATCTCTTTCATTTCTGAAAGAGATTTTTACAGGACCAAAGAGTTGATTAAAAATGACAATAAGCGGTATAAATACAAAATAAACGTCAAGACTTTTAAAGAAATATCAGAGGCAGGAAAAATTTGAAGCGGATAGATCACGCATGTTTTCCAAGTGCATCACAAGAAACCAATCCTGTTCCGGTGCGCGAGTTGCCGCCTCGACCCCAGTCGCCTGCAACAGAGCTGTCTTCAAATAGTGACGTGCTTGTAAATGAGACTCCAGCTAGTTCATTGAATCGGAACACTGCCAACAGTAGCTAAGGTATGTGATCGGTATGGACTATCAACGCGATCTGCGGCTGCAATTGCTTCGGCGGTCTTAGCTAACGTAGGATCTTCCGAAGATTTAAGTCTTGTTATTGATAAGAATAAAATTCATAGAGCTGTTTCAAAAGCACGGACCAATACCAGCAAAGATATTGATGCAGTTGTAGTAAAAAGTAACTTTTTTTGCCATGTTATTCGACGATAGAGACCATATTCGAGAGCTTACATCTCGCAAAATATTAAAGGCTAGAGAAGTAGAAAAGAAGAACTCTCTCAGGGTATTTAAAGCACCAAATCTGTGCGTGACCTCGCAGGCTCCGAGCGCGAGATTACAGTGATATAATATTTAGGCAATAGTGCAATAGATATATCAACTCCACCAATATTGCGACACTCCAAAGATGAACTTAAAATTAAGGCTAAAGAACACAGCCTCGACATTATTGACTTTCCCTGTCTCACTCAGTCAGTGGAAAGATGTGTGAAACTAGTGACGGAGGCTTCTCAAAGCGTCACAGACACTACAGCTCGGAATCTCGCGCGGAAATGTCTAATTTTGGGCACGAAAACCAGTTCCGCTTTTAAAAGAGCTATTGATTATTTGTCTTTCAACTATTTTAAATCTTGCTTTGATTCATTGTTGTACCTTTAAATTGAATAAAAATCAATTAAACGTTATTTTTGTATGATTTATAGTGTATGTTATGAAACCCTAAAAATGGCAAATTTGACTGGTAGGGCCTCTAGATAATAAAATTTCATGTTACATAATCGTAATCTATGTATCAAAACGCAATTTTCGACACCTCTTACGTAGCCGTAACTCAAAAAAAAATCACATACATGGACGAGACACCCTAATGTACATACATAATGTTGAAACAATGTTGTGCAAAGTTTTCTATCCATTTCTATACGTATATCATTGACTCTCTTTCACGCGTCTAGAAAGCTCAACTCTTACTGAACTTGTTTTACTTTTTCTATGAACAGTTAATATACTTCCCTAAAAAACACATAAAAGACCACGTAAGTCTGGCTGAAATATAAAAGTCATCTGCCAACCCCTATTCCTAATAACCTAGGTCTTTGTCAACCCATTGTATCTCAGAATTGGAAAACAGGCCCAGTATTAACTTAGTTCCCTCCTTCTATGCACTACCATCCGGTGCAGGGTCGTTCAGCCCAAAAAACCTTTAAAAGTTTTAAATAAAAAAGCTAACTCATTACATTACCTACAGGTGGGGATGCAAGCGGATATCTCGCAGCACTGGTATAGTCCTCAACAATGAAATGGACGACTTCGCCATTCCGGGTCGCATGCACGAAATGCCACCATCATCGCCAGCTAATATGTTGACACCGGGGCTGAACCCGCTAAGTTCTGTGGTCCCGAGCCTGGTTATAAATAAGACGGGCGACGCCGTTTTGGTTTTGGGTGGTGCAGGTGGTATTATGGTCCCAGCTCAAATTTGTTTGGTAACTATGATCATATTAAAGAATTTAATAATATCCCAAAAATTTACGACTCCGGCGGGACTTGAACCCGCGACCTTCCCCTGAATACGGGGCTGCGCTATCCAACTGCGCCACGGAGGCAAGTACCCGACCCGTCGAAAATCTTTGGGACTTACGGACTGGTTACGCTGAAAGAAGTCACGCCCTAACTGGCAACCAATCGACTTGATTTTTGGCATAGAGTTAGTTAAAAGGATAGAGAGTAGCTACTTTTTGTCCTAGTAAAATATCCAATTCCCATTGGAGATTTACGGGAAAAAGGACATTTGTATCCCCCTAGAAATATGAAATTCAAATTTAACTCTTGTATATGGAATCCTTATGAATCCACCTATGCGCTCCTTTTGGAAAAAGTACAGAAAGCGTTCCTAAGATTCCGTTACAAACATAACCAGGGATACTACCCTTTTATGTACCCGACGAGATTCCTTCTTGGGTTTCTTGGTTTTAACTCTCTCCAAACGCGTAGAGCGCATGATCAGCTGACAACAATCTGCAAAGTATTTCGTGGTACTATGGACGCGTCTGATTTGGTGAATGAGTCACTTCGGCTCTATGTACCTGAAAACTACCTACGGGCCAGGAGACATAGACTTTTTGCTCCACCTCCGAGCCGCACGGTTGCGCGCGCCCGCTCCCCATACCTAGAACCCTCGAAGCCCTAAACAGACTCCTGGTGGCCTTCCCGGATACTGATATATTCGCCGACGAGTGGAGAACTCTGATGCTTACATGTCTAACTTTTTGTGAATGTGAATTTTGACAAAAACTCTACTTTATATATTAATTTTGACCAACTTTGACCTAAACTTAATTTGTAACTTTATATTGTTTAAATACATAATAACATAAATCTTAAAGTAGAATAATTCTTATATCATAATATAATTAAACTCTATTATTGTATATTTGACATAGGTATGTAACTATTTAAAGCATATGTACTTAATCTAACTATATTTAATATTAAATCTTATTGTAATTAGTATAATTGGCCTAAGGCCGTTCTAATTATGTCAATAAAAATTAAATTAAATTAAATTAAAATTAACATGGGTGAAACGACGGGAAACAGCTAGTAAATATATACATCGATGGACAAATAATATTTTTTTCTATTAACGTTTCTTTTTTTTCGGCAGATAGTCCAGCAAATGATTATTAAAGGCGATGACCTGTGCTCTGCAATGTCCAGGCCACGCCTGCATCACCTGCTTGTGCCAAATGAAGTCATCTACGAGGAAAATTTCGATGAGGTACCTACACTGTCAAAAATAACCTTATTTGTGCAATAACTCAATTATAAGTGGATTCAGATCAATTGATGCTGCTAGCACAAGTCCTTGTGGGTGACCCAGCAGAAGCTCAAATCCTAAGAACAGCACTTGTTGCTTTCCTTTCGTCGGTCTTTTATTAACACCCTTTAATTCCCTAACGAGCACTAACAGTGCCTTGCTTTGTTGCCAGGATATCCTGAATTCTCTCCGGCAGAAAGGTCATAATGTTGGGCCAGTAAGCACAAGGCACGGCTTTGCAGCTTTGGTAGCCGCTGCCAGAGTCAAGAATGGCTATCTTATGCCCGTATCTGACAAAAGACGACCCGGGGTTGTTACTGGCTTCTAGAGTCACGACTATTCTCTCATACATGTTATTAAATTAACTATTTTCATATTAGGTATGTTCCAACACCCGCTAGAAGTTTATCTAATTGTACACATAAGTAGGTAGGTATTTTTTTTACTTTTTTGGTTAAAGAACTACTTTACTCGATGCAAATAAGAAGTTTTGATACTAAGGTAGCCGATTTTTCTTTGTTTCATACAATGAAGTATTATAGAGACTGTTTCATATTGTTGTTTGTGAATCTTTATGACTATCAGTTTATAGATAAAAAATAAGTAATTAAAACATCTTTCAATTACCTACTGGCTTCACGCAGTGAACCTAAGTGGATATTGGTGCTTCGACAGCAGCGATCACCAGCCAGTTGTCCCGAACAACTATAACTTACATCGTCTAACATCTTTCAACTGATTGATACAAAATTATTTGAGCAATAGGTACTTAGTAGAACTCTAGGTAGATAGAAATTTAGTCACGTTATACCAAAAAGGAATCCTCCTCGTTTAGACATATCTTCGCCCCGAATACCATTGATGGTACTAAGGACACATAGTAGTATCACTTGTACCATTGATGGTACAAATAAATGGTACTATAGACAGAAGGGGAACCTTACATCTCTGAACAAAGAAGTTTTGATGCAGTTTGCGCAATACTCGATATATGTAGTTGAGACTACTGTCTTCAAACTACTTACTTTCCTCAACCGCATCCTTAGAATAGATGATGTTTGCAGCACCCGCTACGAAGCGGGTGCTACAACGCTACGAGAAGCAAGCTTACGAAAAAATATTTTAACGCCCAAATCCCTTGAAACTTCGAAGCAAGTGCTACTATGCTCCGCGAAACAAGCGTAGCAAAAATTATTTCAAAGCGCAAAAGCCAACGAACTTTGTAGCGATTGCAACAACGCTCCCCGAAGCAAAAGTAACAGAAAAGATTCCATCGCGCGAATGGCTACGGACTTCGTAGCGAGTGCTTCGAAGCTTCACGAAGCAAGCGTTGCAAAAATGGGTATGCTACTAAATACATATACCTACATGTCGGGGCGTCAGGATTTTGGTCCATTTTTTTTCCGGCCTAGCTGCCGAGGATATGTCCAGGGTAGTTGTTTTTAAATAAAAGGTGTTGTCCAGATCAACAATGTATTCACAATTTAAGAAGGGTTGGCAATATAACACGGACGGGGTGACAGTTTCGTGCCCGTCTCTGTCGAGCGCCGGGAATCAAATGCCGGAGCCCGTTTATTAGTATTCATCTATGTGCCGGAGCGCGCTCGCTGCCGGCTGCGTGACGTCACGACTCCATCAAGCGCGCGCGCGCTGTGAAGAAAGCGATCGCAACGCCTCCGTTCGTGTTGGATATGATACGGCCATCTTTGCGGTGACACACGTCCTCGTGTGTTAATCTATAACAAGAGGAACCAGCACAATTTCTGTTCGGCCAACCCTGTGTACCAGGGTTTTATTTCTACATCCACATCTTTTGAATAAAGAAACTAGGTAAATATTTACTTAAGTGAATTTAATTCAAAACATACAATAGGGGTAATATCCTATTAGAGTAACTCAACAACAAGACAATAAGTCAAAACTACTGAAGCTATGGATACTAAACTACTAAATTGCTAGAAGAGTCCTGAGATCGAGCACCATTGACAAACAGTAGACACAAACAAAACAAAATCGTTACAGATTTTATTTAAATTTACAGCAATCAAATAACACGTGTCAATCTCGTGGTCCCCGGCTAAGCCTTAGCCCCAGCAAATAGTATGCTCTATGTCGAGTTGTCCCATAACTCTATGGTTTCGCTACAAGGCAAGTCCCGACTATACCACCCAGAGCTACCGTTTACTGCTTACTCACGGACTACCCAGGGGCAGACGCCGATTTCTAACGAGCTACAGCTACGATACTCTGGTACAGTCTCCGACCCGTTGAATTTTGAACCTGTCTGCACAACAATTACTCAACGTCTGAATCACACAAAATCTCGTCTATGTCAATAGGTACTTGACCCTCAGGCATCTTCCTAACACGATCATGAGCATACTTATAGGTATGCTTGCTAGTCAACGATTTCAACAAGTAACGGTCCCCATCTAATACATCAACAATCTGAAATGGCCCTTTAAACTTAGCGTCTAATTTTGTTTGATTGCGTTCTTCGTTTTCAATAAGAACGAATTCCCCGATTGAAAACTTAGAAACGTTTGCTTTTGTTTTATCAAAACGATCTTTATCATAACGTGCGGATGTCTCTATACCTTCAGTTGCCAATTGTCTAACTACATCGAGATATAAGGGTTCGTCGTTGTCGTCAGCTACCAAGTCCAAGGGACGCGCGACTTTACCTATCAGGAGCTCTAGCGGACTGGTCTTTGTAACGCAATTAATTGTACAGTTCAACGCAAGTTGTACCTCACCTAGCGAATCTTGCCACGACCTATCTTTGTCATTTTCAAAAATCCCTTTGCTAGTTTGTGATACCCATCTTAAGCTTTTTTTAATGCCTCTGTAATACATAGTTTTATTTTGTATTGTTTAGGAAGAAATGCGACGTTGTACTTTTTGGCCACCAAACTCGGTTTTCGCATCTCCTCCTTCCTCGTAAAGTTTTACCTGTGAAGCGTTGGGTGGCGACAGCGAACGAACCCGGAGTCGAATGAAATATATGTAGGTATAATACTATCTCTCTCTAAGACCGCTCCTACTCGACTTGACTATCCACGTCGAATAAGGAATCAAACCGACTCAAGAACGACTCGCGATTACTAACCTAGAGACTAGAGCAAATTAGTTATAAATTTTATCTAGTCATTCGAATCGTTCGAATGACTTGTCAAGTCGAATAATTCGAATGAAATCATTCACAGTCGCGCATCTTTACTAAGGATGGAATCAGCTTTTTCCCGTTATTAGTATGTATGGGTGAAAATTACACTGGACTTAATAACATTTAGGCATTCATTTCTATTCCTCTAAGTCAATAAATTTTGGGCCCAAATTTGCCGCCCCCTAAAATCTGCCGCCCTAGGCTCCAGCCTACTTAGCCTGCTGGTAAATCCGCCACTGCGACAATAAAATGGGAGTTGGTTAATTGGGTCACCATGCACTGGCATATACGATACATATGTATGTCTCTAGTACAGGACGTCGCTTTCGCCTCCCATAGTTCAATAAATGACATCAGCCGTCCGACTTTTACCAGCCTCAGTGTGGCAGCTGTCCTCGAACCGCATGGCCTTATGAGAAATGATGATAAAAGGTCTGATGGTATGACCCTGATTCCTTGCCAGTTGGATCGCACGTGTTTAGATAGATATGGTATCTGGCTGGGATATTAGTAAGGACCGGCACCATAGCAACATCAGCGTAGCCCCACAAACAGCAAAAATACACTAATCTTGACCGAGGTTAACAATTTAAGCCATTTGGGGAAGAAACCTTTGGGCGTTGGAGTCTGGGACGCCCCCGTCCCAGGACTCCACGGAATATGTAAAGATCTTACCAAACTTCTCATAAAGTCCACAGAAAATCGTAATGCAGTCTTTTATTTTAGACAACTAATTAGATTACCATTCAATTTAACGTGACAATGTTACCAGCATTCTGGGCACTCTGTCTTTCTAATGAAGGCATAGATGTTTAGGAAATTAGTTAAGTTGTAAATACTAGTAGTAATTTTTCATTTTCGTTGCTTTGTAGGTTTTGTGTCCCTGTTGTGGAATAAAATTTACAAGCGAACTTCTTGTGTAAGTGCCTGCTAGATTTATTATTCATGCTTCGTAAGAGCTCTGTTCCAAGTCTGGCACATAGGATTATATTTAGTCGTAATAAAATCATAGCTAACAACATAAGGGTCAGATTCCAGCAGATCTGAAGCTTACGTTGCAGAGTAAGAGGGTGTTAGTATAGTTCCTTCCCTACACTACTCCACAGAACATGTTCGTGAGACGTGACGTGCGTTGTATCAAGATAAACTTTTGAATACGCACCCACTTCGTGTAAAAATGCCATAAGCCAAAAAAAACAAAGCTTTCTGTTTTGAATAAACAAATATAGGTCACTGAGTGTGAGTTACCCTTTCAGCCGGTTTTAAAGTTTTTAGTACAGCCGGCATAAATCTTGGCGGAACTGCTCTGCTACGGGATCGAAATGTGGCCAAGCGAGATAGTTGGCTCTTTATTAATTATTACTTTATCTAAACTTTGATATTGTTCCTGTAAAGTGCTAAGGGATAGCCTTGCTTTTAAAAAATTAATCTATCATGTTTACATTTTAACCTTAACGATAACATTGCCTACCCATCAACCGATGTGTATTTTTTGGTTTCTGGGACTCACAGATATAGGTAGTCCCTATAACTTTTGACGTTATCGAACTAACCCAGTACCTAATTAATTAAAAAGTACTGGACGGTTGTTCTGAAAAAGTAAAATAAGTAATCCTACAAATATTATAAATGTCAAAGTTTGTAAGGATGGATGGATGTATGGATATTTGTTACTCATTCACGCAAAAACTACTGAGCCGATTAGACTGAAATTTGGTATGGGTATAGTTTGGGACCTGGAATAACATATAGGCTATTTTTATCCCGATAAAACATGGGCAAAGGCGCGGGCAGCAGCTAGTGTATTATATAATACAATACTTATTTTACTTAATCAGAACAACAGTTCAGGCTGTCATAAACAGAGATAACATTAACATATTCAATCGGCTCTCTCTGATTAATAAATTATTCGTTGCCAGGCAGTCGTGTAGGTAAATGATAGATAGATAGATAACTCTTTATTGTACCACACAAAAACAAAATACAATACAGAAGGAAATGCTAACAAACAAGTACAAAGGACGGTCTTATCGCTTTAAGCGATCTCTTCCAGGCTATGTTTAACTGTTGAAATGTTTTAGTAGGCCTTTATAAACTGAACGATTAACCTATTAAGCCAAGATTAACCCATTCTTTGTCTACGTATTACACCTAGTCATTTTAAAAAAGCCTATATGAACATATAGCGCCTGCGACGCAGGAGGTTGTAGGTTCGATTCCCGCCTTGGGACAAATGTTTGTACGATCTACAAATATTTTTCTCGGGTGTTCTGGGTATTTTTCTATGTATAAATATCAATATCCATAAATATAAGTATAAATGTATAATATAATCTACTATATCATGTAATATATTATGTATATCAGTCAGCAAGTACCCATAACACAGGCTCTGCTTAGCTTAAGGCTAGATGATGCTGTGTGGATTGTCCAGCAATATTTATTTATTTTACCTATGATATAAATTATGTTCCCAAAAATAAAGATACAGTGAACGACACTGCCTTGATTAATGCCACGAAATAATGTTTTATATTATCTGTTCTGGGAAGCTGTTTCAAGGACCTGCTCTTGTCTAAGAAAAATAAAAACTATTTTTAAAACAAACTGGAACAATTTTTAATAGATAATCATCAGTCAGCCACGATAGTGGCTCTGCCAAGTCGAGTAGACGACCAACGGATGCTTGTCATGTTCTCTAAGAATTGTTTCTAAAAAAAATTATATTAAATTTGTGATAGTTTAGTTGTTTGGATGTTTGTAACCTCTTCACGTCAAAACTTTGCATATATGCAGAATAAATATAGTTCCTGACCTGGAATAATTTTTTTTCTAGAAAAACGCGTTCGTTCGAACGCTAGCTTAGGCCGTAAATCATCATCATCATCATATCGGCCCATACACTGCCACTGCTGGACATAGGTCTCCCCCATATGACGCCACAAATAGCGCTCCTGAGCCGCCGCATCGTAGCGGTCGCAGGGAGTCAATGGATGGATGATGTCTTCGGTCCATCGACAGGATGGTCTCCTATGTAGAGAAGATTTTGCCATAATCACCACGCTTGGCAGACGGATTGGTGATCGCAGAACGTAAATTAATTTTAGTCGTTCATTGAACTTACCTTTTATAACATTATGATTTATGACTCGTTATTATAATAATTGGCCGGTTTCATGTCGGATTTTCCCTAACTTTAAGACCGATAGCGGAGACTATCACTAACTTAAAGTTACACATGTCAGGTTATCTATACTTAATTAACAATTAATTTTAAAAGTAGAGTAGGTTGGTACTATGCATGCTATGAATGCTCTCTAAAATCAAAGCAATAAAAATAAACAGTCAGGAGGTATAGTATAGGTGTACTTAATTAACAATTAAAATTACAAGTAGAGTAGGTTGGTACTATGCATGCTATGAATGCTCTCTAAAATCAAAGCAATAAAAATAAACAGTCAGGAGGTATAGTAGTCACCATACGAAACGGGAAAATAACGTAGTAGTTTTCACGATGTCTAAACGCCTGAACGGTGCGATGAGCAATCACGGCAGCAAAGAAGCAATCTTTCCGAAAGGGTATCATTTAAACGGTCAGCAGATTAAAAGACGTCAGTCGAAAAATAGATTTTGCCGGCAGAAAAAGTGAACTGAGCTGCATCTAGTGGTCGGGCAAAATAATTAAATTGGTCAGCAAGTAATGTGACATTGAGCAGCCTTTTAAATATTTCTGCATCAATATATGTACGTAAGTACCTATACAATACCTATAGGTATGTATTAGTACAGCAGCAGCAAATCGTGATTTGGATTCCATAAAATTTGGCACGCTGCCATAAAAAAAATTGGATAAAAAGTTTATTTCAAAAGTAAAATCTTAAGTTAAGGTAACAATTATATGTAGTACCTACGTTATGTTTTTATAACATTTTTCTCTAGGTGTTGTTACCCGTAGTCGAGCGACTGCCCTCCGTACTAGTTATTACTGCATTACGATAAGAAATCTTGCTTCCCCCAAATGGTAGGAGTGTAAGCATAATCAACATATGTAGTGTACGGATGTAGGGGACCAGATAGATTTTAAAAACACGCGTCGACAAAACAGGCGCTTTAAAACGCCTATTGTGTACAATACTCGCTTTTATTCACTTAATACTACGGATGATACGGCGGATGTTCTGGCTACTTTGAATACATGATTAAGTTGGCTGGAAAGGGTTCTTGCACGTATTGTACCCACGCACTTTTGTCAAAAGAACAACGAATAAATTTTTGTCACGTTATCGTCCAGTTTTACCATTGGCTATAGGAGCATTGTTAAAGCAACTTAGGGAACTTTTTATTTCTCCTTTTGAATGGTTAGAAGGTGAAAATTCTACTGTTTTTGATTGATGTTGTCATACAACTTACGTAGGGACCTAACTGCAGTTCAACGTCGGTTTGTTTAATACCGTTAAAGAATTGACATTTCAATTCATACTCCACAGAGAAGGCTTCCTCTCATAAGCGCCTGAGCACGCGGGTATGGGAGCACAGTAGAGTTATTAAATATACACAGAAAAAAGCTGCCGCCGTTCCTCTGGTAAATCTATCTACCTATCCAACGACCTACGAGGACCTACTACATCGCCGGACTGCGTTGCAGGGGTAAAGAAAAGAAGGAAATAAAATAAGATTATAGGCCATAGATAACATAACACGACACATTACAAAGACTTATTACGGGGTCGATTTGGGTCGATCCCATCAAAGGTGTTTAGTTTTACTGGTACGGTAAATCAACAGCGACGTCGTTTTTTGCGCTGCGCATAACGTTAAGCCAGATCATTAAATACATCATCACCCCGTATACGTCCACTGCTGAACATAGGCCTCCCCCAAAAGACGCCACGTATAGCGGTCCTGAGCTACCTTCATCCAACGACTCCGTGCAAACGCTACAGTGTCGTCGGTTCATCGAGTGAGAGGTCTTCTCACACTCATCGCGGTTGCCACTTGAGAACGTTTACTCCCCAGCGGTTATCGCTTCTACGAGTTATATGGCCTGCCCATTGCCACTTCAGTCTAACTCTGAAAGCTTTGTCGCTAACTATGGTTCTTCTGCAGATTTCTGTATTCGGGATTCTATCGCGTAGAGAAACTCAGAGCATAGCTCTCTCAGCCCGCTGGGCAACCTTGAGCTTATGCACAAGGCCTATAGTCAGCGACCACGTCTCGGATCCGTCATATTACAAATATACTTTGATAGAATAGTCGCCACTTCACTGTACCTATACATCGTCGTATCCCACGAATAAGGTCACAGTTGCAAAACACCAACTTTACAGGAGACGGTTTTTTCTTATTATTTCGAAAAGTTTCTATTACGCGGTATGTTTTTTTTTTCTAAAACGTTTTATCATATTTTTAGCTAAATTATCATGTAGGTTTCATAAATAAAATAAACGGTTTTCCCTAGTTTTTGTCCCTTATCACTTTATTCCGCGTGAAAGTTTCAAATCGACGCTGTTCTAAGCGCCTTTGTGACGATTTTCCACGGAGTTCCGCGTGCAAGTTTCAAATCCATGCTATTCTAAGCGCTATTGTGACGTTATTCTACGGAGATTTCGCTTCACGACCTCAACTAAGATGGTAACAAACGCCTTTGTAAACTTATTCGACGAAATTTAAGGGACAATTACAAAAATAAAAAGATTATATTTTACTTTCCTTTCAGAATTTCGTTTGGTACCTTCATAATTAGAGTCAGATACTGTTTACTCATGCTGCACGGGATGTTTTACTACCCTGAGACGATATTAGATGGATTTAGCTTGCCCAGCACCTAATCTACGACCTCTAAGGCGAAGCGGGCGAAGGTCCGCCAGCGACGCAGAACGCGGATTTGATTCCCGCCTCGAGAAGTCGAGACAAATGTTTGTACAACTACTATCACTGAATTTTAAAAGTTGTAGGTACTGCTTAAATGCAACGAATTGCTCAAAATTATTTGAAAGGTAAAAACAAATTCGTATCAACTTGTTGGATTGCTGACATACTACGAAAAGTAGTTGTTTTCGTAAATTATGCAAAACTCAACCTAGCTAGGTATTCTGAATGCTTGATTCAAATAAATAAATTGGAATTATACGTTATAATTCTTTTCATGTATAACAAGGTAATTCAGCATAAAACTTTTATACATACTGGTTATTAATTAACAATAAAGACATTTATTCAGTTATTCCATAATCATGGCGCATGAAACTGTGTCGAAATATTGGAAAACTCATAACTCAAATTATGGTAAATAGAAGCAGAATCAATAACTTTATTTCGTTAGGCTTACAAAATAAGCACTTAGACAAGTCAAATAACCCGTTTTAAATGATTTTAATAATACTAATAAATATTATGTTATATTTGCCCTTAAACATTCGCATAACATTCGCGTGCTTTCTTGCGAATGGGTTTATTGAAAAAATCTTGCGAATATTCGTTACATCTCCATGGATAAATGGGTGTATCTATTAGATTATTGTCATAATAGATTGATAGAGTTTCTGCATAGCGTATTTATTTTCCACACTGTCATTTAGCCGTGAAGGCTATTTATTAGATTTTTTGTTGCTAGTTTCTTGTGACCTATTTTGTATTCATATTAGCTGTGGGACTTCCTTAAAATTCATAAATTAATTATTAACTAATTATTAAAAATAATAATTACTATTATAATTAATTATCTGCAGATATTTGACCCGGGTGTTCTGGATATTTTCTATATAGAGGTACATATTATAAAAATATTATATCTATTGTAGTAGCAGCAATCTATTGTATTAAGTTATCTAAATTAAAAAAAAATACTTTACGAACTTGGAGTGTCGCTTATCAGTAAAGTGTAATTATATTCTAATTAAGATATTATCTTTAAGTACAGGCGGCATTTCGGTACCAAATTATTATTATAAAGTTATTAAAAGTGATATGCTATTTTGAAAGCTAAAAGTATTAAGCTTGCTACGTTTTGTAGGTACAGTTGTGTATAGTTTATATTTGTATTAATTTAATTGTATTTATTCAAAAATATTACAAACATTAATTACAGGTCGACCTAAAACAAAAGAGTAGTCATCAAAATAGTTATGCAAGTAAATCAATAAGCAAATAAAAACATACGTGCCATAAAGCAAAAAAAAACAACAATTTAATAAAATAATAAGCAAAATAAATTAATACAATTTTATTGTCAATAAACAAATAATTAATTAATTCAATGTGGCAAAAAATATATATATAATGATTAGCAGTAGAGTAAGTTATAATTTGATTTTCAACGTAACAAAATTACTTTTGTTTACCATAGCACAAAAATAATAAAGCTCTTAAGTTAAGTCTTGCAGTTCCTAAAATTAATAATTAGTAACTATTATTGCATATAAAATTGTGTTTTAAATAAGGAACATCGGACATCAGCGGGTTAGAGCAGAAACTAAAAAAAAAAGGTAAAATATCATTAAACTAACATTGATCATTTCGGGCCGAGTAGTGTACCTATCTATGTATAGGTACACTACTTGCAGGCTGTTCGTAAGATTAGTTCTTCTTATGAAGCGTGACGTGTGTTGTGTAGCCCATGTCATTTAAAGGCTTAGGGCAAAAGTTTTCTTTATTGCTCTGAAAATAAAGATTACTTTATAAAATCAGGTTTTAAACAGAGGCTCATATCAATCTATGATGACAATAATCTAATAGATAAACCCATTAATCTATACTAGATAATGCATTCAAATTCGCGAACATCCGCAAGATTTTCAATACTCGCATTCGCATTCGCAAGAATGGACGCGAATGTAATGCGAATGTTTAAGGGCAAATAAAACGTTATATTTATTAGTAACTGCACTGAATTATCTTAAAATCATTCAGAACGGGATATTTACTATAATTTGAGGTAAAAATTTTCCAATATTTCGACATAGTTTCATGCGCCATGATCACGGAACAACTGACTTAATATCTTAAAATTACTATAATGTTAATAACCTGTATAATAGATTCTCCAAGTTTTATGCTGAATTATATGAAAATACTTATAACTTATAGTTTCAATTTATGTGAGTTTTTCATAGTTTACGATAACACGACTTTAAAGATAAAAGCTTTATTTTATAAAATAAAGAAAGCGTTCGCGTTCGCGAATGTTAAAAATTGACAGTCGTTACCTCTCTAGTTCAGACTAATACTATAAATGCGAATGTAACTCTCTATCTGTCTGTTAGTAACTTTCACGCTTTAACCAATTTAGATGAACTTTTGTTGTTATGACGGCCATGGAAATATCGATCGATACAATTTGTATCATACAACTCTGTACCGTCTGGCAAAGGGCTGTATCATACAAATTAAGTTTGTCCGTCCGTCCTTCCGCTGTAGGTATCTACCTACAGCGGAAGGACGGACGGACGTAGAACCGAGTACCTTTGGGGCAGGTAAATGTAACAAATATAATAAACCTAGTACCTAAAATATTACCTACTATAAAAAAAATACTTACCAAATCAAGTTCCGAGGATGATTGATAAAAGCTCGATTTCTGTTTCATTTCCTTGTGGCACTAGAGATACCTACTCTTTTTAAGCACAGCGGTCACCCGCGCCCGCGCGGTACGTTATTACCTAATGTTGGAGAGTGTAACCTTCATCATCATCATCATCATAGCGGTCCTGAGCCGCCTCCATCCATCGACTCCCTGCGACCGCTACGATGTCGTCGGTCCATCGGAGAGTGGATGGTCTCCCATGTAGCCCTAGCCTATAGCATTTGCCATAATCACCACGCTTAGCAGGCGGATTGGTGATCGCAGTGTTGGTGTTTAAAAATACTCAGAAGGAAGCTGCTGCCCTTCCTCTGGTAGGTTCCCTTAGTCGGCTTTTACGACATCGAGTGTAACCTTATTCGCCGGAAAATATCGATGTCGGTTGCGTTTTGCACATGAAGAAAAGTACCAAAGCTGTTCGTTACCTTATTCGTCGGACTAAATCCATCAGTGCAATTGTAACCAAATTTTAAAACTTTAATAACTTTTTTATATTCATTTTTTATTTACTTTTTTCGAACTGGTATGATGTAAATGATAATGGAGATTCCAAAAATGCAATAAAATTAAAAGGGGTGACCTTTTATTTATATTGCATTTTTGGCGACTTATTCGCTGGATACGACGACATACGCCCAGGCTTCTACGCCGTATCAGTACCATGATCATTGACCACTGAAGAAAGCGCCCCCAGGAAACAAGAAGAATACAAAGGCGGGATTAAAAATGAAATTAAAAAAATAAATATTTATTACGAGCACGTTTATGTGCTCATATAAAGGTAAAATCTTTATTGACAAAGCAAATAATAATCAAATAATATAAACAAATTAAACTAGTATTTACAATTGAAACAATTGAGTTAACTGCATACTGTTGCAAACAATCTACAGATAGCTTATATCTGTAGATTGTTTGCAACAGTATGGTCCATATCAATACCAGTCGGAAGATTCCTCAAGATGCTGGCTGCATTGCGAGATTTTAAGAACTCCCTGTACCTACTATACTATACTGTAATTTTTCCTGCAATAAAGCCTTTTTTTTATTTTATTTTTATTGCCCCGCTGTTTGGCATTGCTAATGCCCTGCGCCAGATACTCACCAGCTCTCGGGTCACGCGTCGCTTCGACCAGGCACTCAGATATTTTTTTGAAAACCCGGAGAGCCTCGGTACCCCACGGACCTAGGTCACGACTCCAAGAGGAGCAAATGCGTAGGCTCTGTCGAGACCTGCATATTTGCGCCTCTTGAGATCCCGGCCAAATCTGCCGCCGAACCAGCCCTCACGAATGTCCTCGAAAGATGGGAAGGCGCAAGTGTGTCGACACCTGTACCGTCCCACACAATAGACCTCTCCAGCTCTCAAAGGACTAATGTGATCCGGTCGGGCCTCTTACGATCGTCACGCAACCAGGTGACAGACCATTCGGTTCGAGAATAGCTGGTACGCTAGCGGTGACAAAGGCCCCCCGTTACGGGTTACGGGATCCAATAGAGTGCCAGTATTATATGAAGGAAGTGCTTGCAACCAATGTCCTGACTCACATTTAGAAACGGCCAGGAGACGGGCACGATCGGCAGAGCTGGAGCACGTTTGTAACAAATAATTCGGTGTCAACTGACACAGAGGCCGTCCTATTGCCGTTGGGAAAAAAGAGATTTTGGAGGAGCAGCATCAGGGCAAGCACTATGACAAACCATTCGAGCCTCGTCTAAAAATACAATAAAGTGCCAGTATTATATGAAGGAACTGCTTACAACCAATGTCCTGACTCCATTTAGAAAAAAAAGGAAACTAGCTTTTAAAAATGTATCTCTACGGACACAACCGTTCTTTCGCCCCGGATTCGGATTCGACCAATGTATAATTTTAATACTCCAGAAAATAGAAAATACTGCGCTGCAATATTCAACCTACCTCATAGATCATGTTCATAAATAAGTTGTATCAGTATTGAAATGTTTGTTCGTCCGAGTAGCAGAATCCAGCGATCTAAAATAAGTCTTATGAACTGACTGTACTAATTACCTGATTCTCAAACAATAAATGACTTATGAATTATTATTATAAATTAATAATTCTATGGTCTACCTATGATGAGAATTAGGAACTTTTTAACAATGCCTCATGGCTCTCACAATCAGCTATAGTTATAGCTGATTTCAGCAAAATTTTTAGGGTTCCGTATCTATTAAAAACGAAAAACGGAACCCTTATAGGATCACTTTGTTTTCCGTCTGTCTGTCGAAATTAACATCAAATACTCAAGTCTGTTACCTCTTGGTTGGCCGTGGTATAAATCAAACTTCTAAGTCGGCTCTAACTATTGATTGAGCAGAATCCCAATTTTTTTGAAATTTGTAAGGGAATCATATGTACACAAACCTATAGGGTACTTCCCGTTCACCTAGAATCATGAAATTCGGCAAGAAGCGAGGCTTTATAGCATAAGTAAAGGGAAAAATCCGCAAAATGTAAAGAAGATAATTCGCAAAAAAAAAAATGGTTTTTGCAAGCGACTTAAACCTATAGGATACCACCTACATCCCGTTGACCTAGAATCATCAAAGGCAAGATACAAGGTCTGATAATTACGGAACCCTCGGTGCGCGTGTCTAATTCGCACTTGACGTTTTTATTCACTATTAGAGACTGTCCCGAGCAGCCGGAACACCCCACCAGGCGCATCCGGTTTAGAAATATGACAATACCCGGCAGCAAAGTAAACTTGTGCTGGTTTTCAATTTTATTTCAATTTAAACTAGCCTCTGTTCTGTTATGATTATTATTAGATAGTTAGATTAGAAAGACAATATAAATGTTTTGTATAATAAATCCATAAGTACTTCACAGTAATAATTATAAATGCGAAAGTTTGGATTAATGGATTTTTGTTACTTCTTCACGCCAAACTACTGAATGAATCGGGCTGAAATTTTGCGTAGATGACTATTACCTATAATATAAATTATTGTGTGTGTGCGCGATTGTTGGTTATCAGAAATAAAATATAAAAACAATTCTTTCCAATTAATAAATATAAAAAACCATCGATATCAAGTTCTTTTGATGATGATTTATTTTAGATTTTTTTATATATACAGGCATGCAACTGAACCCCCCCACAGCAGAAATAAAACTTAACTCAGAAAATAACACCAAAAACTATGGGAGCGTCGAACAGACTGCAAACATACCTACTAAATCAACATTTCCTTCTAAAGATAGGAAAACCACAAACATGGTGCTAGCGAGGACTTAAGAACGATAGTGGGCATCTCCGAACTGAAACATCATCGTTTCAAGACTGGAACCACAAACAGCGGCCTGTGTCGTGGCAGCTCCCAAGAAGAAACTGTGGAACACGTTCTGGTACATTTCTGGTTCTGAACTACCACAGAGGAGGCCAGACACAAGACGGGACTGAATAGTCTCAATATGATACCAGCCACATCGACACTCACAGAAAAGCTGAAACGAAGCTGTCAATCACCAAAAATCATGCTCCGGTACTTCAAGGAATTGGGTCAGTTAGGGCCTGTTTAGGCAGGAGGATAATGCAGGGCACAATACACTCCGTTCAGTTCCGCCACTTAGAATTAGACACCGTACTGACAGATTTCTTCTCTGATGCATTTTACAAGTTGACCCTATCTCTATATCTAATATCATGGATAAAAAAACAATGCCTTTTTTAATAAGATACCATTTTTAAAATGACCTAAACTAAGATATACCTACGGTTGAAAGCCTAATTTTTCATATTTACAACGGCGCATAAAATTATGTAGGAGATTGGAGAGTGCGTATGTATTAATTTTTTTTTTCTCACGACTCCATGCGCGAGTCCAACTGGCACTTAACGTTTTAATACATTAACCCGAACATAATTATGACCTTACTGATCAGTGATCACTAATTGTAAGATTTTTAGTTAGTTTTATATATAGTTAGTTGAGTTACTAATTACGTAATTCTGTAAAGTTAATTTCAATTAAAAAAAAAGATACCTAAGGAGGCAATGTTTCCAAACACTACTTACTTACTTATATTGAGTTTGGCCGGAGTATAGCTCTACCTGATTTTACAAGCTTCCTTCTACATTGCTCTTCAATCTCATACGTCTCATACATAGTGATGTAGTCAAGGCAGTGGCCTTGGCACTGAAATTATTAACACTGCGAATGGTGTGTGTTTTGTCCTACCCAAAGTATCTTTTGACCTCGATTGAAAAACTTGGATATTTTTTGTACACAAAGGGGTTACAAAACCCTAGCAATATTGGTGGAAAACATTTAACGACATTGGCATCATCGAATCAAAGCACAGAAGCTCGAAACTGTTATAGGTTTTGAAAGCTTTCATTCATCAATTATTGATCTCTCGTTCGTTTTCGAATTCAAATTTAAACATTTTTTTCCATACATGTGAGATTAAGCGTGGTTGATGTTTGTGTTTTAGAGTTCATTGATAACTTTACTGTTACCTTGTTATTTTCTGTCATTACTATCAGTTTATGTTAAGTTAAAATTCATAAAAATGTCTTTGTTGACATACGTAAAATATCATGGATTCTTAAACGGAGTATAGATACCTACTACGTAGGTATAGTCCTGCCGATTTTTTAATTCTACGAGCTGTCTATAGTAGCATGCAAAACAAAATACTTGCCTAACTGCCTTACATGAATGTTGTTCTTGTTCCATGCATTGAGTAGGTAGGAAGATATACCTAAAATAATATGTTATGGTTTCTCGAATTTCAAAACAATCATCATACACGTCCACGGCTGGACATAGGCCTCTCCCATAAGACGACGCCACAAATAGCCGAGCCGCCTCCATCCATCGACTAATTTAAAAACCATGTATTTTCTAATGCGCCTGAAGCTAGTTATAATTTTCATAGCATTTTAAAAACGTCTAGGTCGGCAGGTAACGAACCTATCTAGCAAAATACAACTTTATGCTTGTCACTGGGCAAACTTACGTATCCTTATTAGCCGAGTACACGCTAAAAGCTCATTTCAGAAACTCCGATTTGTTTTGCTTGTAATTTGCTAGAATTTATATTTTTTCTTCGATCATATCGTGTTTGTTTCTTTCCTACGCAAAAAAATAAAAGGAAACATGGGACTTAGGTTTATACGACAACTTTGACGGGATTAAGCGAAGTTGGAAGAGAAAGTTCTCGTAAAGAAAAACCGCGGATGAAGCGGGTGGCGAAACGAGGCGTATCTACCTCGTCTCTACCATTTATATAGGTACTGACAACAACAAAAATAACAAATAACATTTTTGGAAAGTTACACCTAGGCTGTAGGCTGGAATACACCTTAAATGCTTTTGAAAAATTAAACATAACTTTTTCCGAACCTTTTCCCTGTTTTTCATAATTTTTAACTTCAAAAGGAGGAGGTTCTCAATTCGTCAGGATGTTGTTTTATTATGCATGTCACGCGATATCCCCGCCGATTTTGAAAATATTTTCACTATTGTACCTCAGGCTGTGGGGCCGCGGCTTACGAATATCGACCTCTCCAACTCAAGCCGTGGAAGTCGTAAGAGCCGACTAAGGGAACCTACCAGAGGAAGGGCAGCAGCTTCTTTCTGAGTATTTTCAACACCAACACTGCGATCACCAATCCGCCTGCCAAGCGTGGTGATTATGGCAAATCCCCCTACATGGGAGACCATCCACTCGATGGACCGACGACATTGTACCGGTCGCAGGGAGATGATGGATGGAAGCGGCTCAGGACCGCTATTTGTGGCGTCGTATGGGGGAGGCCTTTGTCCAGTAGTGGACGTGTATAGGCTGATATGATTATGATGATTGTACCTATAGAAAATGATGCCGAAGGGGTCCCATAAAAATTGTATACCCAGGGGATTAGTATTTATCCCGCAAAACTTAAAATAAGTGTAAGGGACTTTGAAGTCGGTTTATCGTTTTTTAAAACACGCCATATTATTATAGATAGGTGTAGTATAGGACGTAGATATACCTAGGTACTTATGTAAGTAAGTAGTTATCCGAGCCGACGACACTGATCGACAAATAATATGATGAAAACTGGGGAAAAGGTTTGGAAAAAGTTAACTTTTCAAAAGCTTATACGGTGTATAATTATCTACCGGAACGTAGGCTGCTTGATCTTAGTTACATATTTACATTTTGTACCAACATTATGTACATAATGTTAGTACCTATCTCGTAGAGGTATCTTTGGACGTTTAAATAACGCGCCATTTTACTCACAAACATTGAACCTTGGACAAACGAAATCACTTGCACAGCCTTCGATCCGATCAATATTATAGTCTATAGATGCAGTCTACAGACTGTCTAATCTAGGGCCTTCAAGGGTGTCGTCATAGAGATGTAAACCTACCTTTTATCTATGCTGCTATGGTTTTGTTCGTTCAAAGGACTAGTTGTCCCAGTTAGCCTAATTTGTCAACAGTAGCCTTACCATGGATTATAACATATAACGTAATTCGTACGTTATGTGTTATTTTATAATCCACGGTAAGGCCACAGGACAAATGAAAAAAAAAACTAGATGGTACAGACTAACATCTGAAAACTGTAGCCTTACCATGGATTATATTATAACATATAACGTAACACAGAACGTAACACGTTATCAGCGTTATTCGCGTTAATTTTAACGTAAATAAAGCTTCACGTAATTTATAAAGCGTTATAATTATGCGCTAATTACTTTGCTTCTTTGCGTTATAAATAACGTGGAGCGTTATTTACGTTAAAATTAGCGCAAAAACGCTGATAAAGTGTTATGTAATATGTTATACTTATAATTCACGATAGGGCTACGGCGGCTTCGCGCATAATGGTTGGTTTACACGTATCAAGTTGATAAGTAGTTAACAAAATTTTAGTTTAATTGATTTAAACGACTTAATGCGTGTAAACCTTGAATTTAATGGCCAGCAGCAAGTTAAAAGTTTTATGGACGTTTTGCTTGTGGTCTAGAACAGACTACATCTATTTAAAATGTCAGCGCGATCCGTTCCACTGAAGAGTTAAAACTACACAATGCCATTTTTTAGGTTTGGAGTACTCCATAATATTTGAAAATTTAAAAAGTCAATCCATGTAGTCGGATCCGTGGTTAGTTCACATTCCCTAGTAAGATGGCGCTGTCGGTTAATGTACACTGACTCATGTTTCCATTCTCCGTAAGTTCTCTTCTCCTCTAGTATTTATTGGCTGCGTTCCGTAGGTATATAAATAAAATCGGTTGAGCGCTCACAAAGTGATCCGTTTATCTGTATCGAAACGTTGTAGATGACGTCATAACCAGCGCCATCTTTGCGCTCACAAGGCCCATGTTGCCGAGGATGGTCGCTGTGAACGATCTGTCAAATTGACATAATTTATGAAATATACCGCTTGTCATACGCGAAAAGCAAGCAGCGCCTATAATAAAAAATAAGTTGAAGTTGAGATAAATTGCATAACACAAATTCTTTCACTGTGATGGCACCCAGACTTTGGAATGCCCTTCCCCACTCAATACAAGCCAGTCCTTCACATAGCGTATTTAAGTCAAAGGCAAAAGTTGGTAAAAGAGCACTATCTCTCGCTACAGTCATAGCAGTTATATTTATATAAGTAGGATTATTATTTTATGGTTATAATATATATCATATTTATCTATTTAGGTATTTTCGTTCTTGTAGATTATGTAAGCTTTGTATGTAGATCAGATTCTTATTTTATTTAATATTATTCTCTATATGTATATATATAGGCCGTGGGGCCGCGGCATAGAATATTGACCCCTCCAACTCAACCCGTGGATGTCGTAAGAGCCGACTGAGGGAACCTACCAGAGAAAGGGCAGCAGCTTCCTTCTGAGTATTTTTCAACACCAACACTGCGATCACCAATCCGCCTGCCAAGCGTGGTGATTATGGCAAATCCCCCCCTATATGGGAGACCATCCACTCGATGGACCGACGACATCGTAGCGGTCGCAGGGAGTCGATGGATGGAGGCGGCTCAGGACCGCTATTTGTGGCGTCGTAAGGGGGAGGCCTATGTCCAGCAGTGGACGTGTATGGGCTGATGATGATGATGATGATGATATATATATTTTTCTGTTTTGTATGTAGTACACATTATCTATCCACACTCACAAATTCTCATTGTAACCGTAGGTTTGCTGTAAGAAAACTCTTTTAGGGTTAAGCTCGCCTTTGTACATGTCCAATAGTTGTTATTTTTATGTATGATGTTATTTGTGTGAACAATAAAGTATTTAAGAATTAAGAACAAAAATCGACGACAAAACAAAAAATTTCTAAATCACCGTAAAACTACCGAAGATTATGTTTACATTGTTACGTCAGCGATGTGATCGCGTTCAAAGGCGTTCCGATTAAATCTGTCGCTAAAAGAAATCGGACCGACTTTGACCGCTTTAGCGCTGATAGTCTTGTGAACAATAAACGGAACGCAGCCATGTATACTCATTGTTCTCCTCATGCGTAGCATCCCTAGTACATCGGTGTTGCCTCACTCAATTTGTGTTCTGTGGTATAAATTTTGCCAGCTGGGCGGTTCCGTTTTATTTTAATATTTCCCAATACGAAGAGAATTTTAGCTACAAAAACGTTTAGCGCAGTGATTATTTAGACTAGTGAATGTGCCTCAGTTTATTAGAAGCGAAATGTGAGTATATTACTTCAAAAAAGTTTTGTTACCTGTAGGTATACCTAGTAGAATTAAATTATTGCGGCCGAATACAGCAAACAATTTCCTTGAATACAATTTATTGGACGTACACAAACTTCAACTTAAATTAGTGCATAATTTTGGTAAGTAATAAACACCCGATATAAATGTACGGTGGCTTTGTAGCTGGCGAGCTGAGCGAACCTCGCCAATGATAATCTTGTCATCTATCTGAAAATCTCCTTGCAAACTATCGCACCTGTGCCTCTACGTTTTTGTATGCAATGTGGTGGTCATCTGAATTTGTTGACAGACAGACTCGAATCTGATAAAATGTACATATTAGTTCCGTTGTCAATGCACTATTTTTACCAGCTATAACAATAACACAGATGTTTGTTGACTCCTTTATGTGAAACCTACTAAATGGATCCAAATAAAATTACATGAGACACATTTATGTATCACTAAGTCACATCCAGAAGTTATGAATATAATAATATGCAATCCATAGACAAAACAAGTTTAGGTTGAATGATCTTTATAGGGGGTTTTAATTCTTCATGTTTTTTACTTAAAAGGTATCATAATTTGTGCATGAATGCTCAGCTATAACGCTGAGCATCCATGAACTGGGTGCATATTTTTAATAAGTTTCACTATATTGGAATAACTAATTCTATTTTTAAATTTATTTGCTTGCTCATAACTAGTTAGTAATAGAAAATTTCACTATCTTAAGTCAAATTTCTGGGCTCTGCAATACAGGCTTTGCCTAGTTTAGAGACTGCAGGAAAAGTGTAATTGAATCATCATTTCAAAAAAGAGCTCATTTTCAAAAACATCTATGTATATACATAATACTTATATGCACCTTTTGCCCAAAAGTGGGATGAAACAGATTTAATTTAATTCTACTAATTATTATAAAAGATAAAGTAAACTATCTGTCAGTATGTAAATTTTTTGCGGTCTTATTGAAATACAAAGATGTAGAAAAGTATCCATGAATAGTGCATGCGTAGATGCTTGCAAAAACAAACTAATTGTTAGTAACAAGTGGAGGCGCGAGGTTGCGAGGTTCTGGGGAAAATTCCCAGGGGCATTGCCCTGTGCCACCCGCCGCGTCGCAGATTGCGGATAGCGAAACGGCCTTCAGATATGGAGGCTAGCTGCCTCGGGCAGTCGCAGACAGCTGGGCGGTCCATCTAGATGGGAATACTTGTGGTGGAGATTTCCCTATAAAAAGGCACGAAACCCAATGATAGAGGACGACAGTGGCGTGTAGGAGTCGCCACTATAATCAAAGCTCGGACCCGGGGAGACCAACCTCGTAAGCCTTGGAACGGCAATTGGTCTAAGAGATACAAACTCTGACATAAAAGTGTAACTGCTGCCTTGTGGGAAGTTGTTGGATCATCAAAGGCTAAGGCGTCACCCTGAAAACGTGACGTTTAGTGCCTCAGGAAAGCACTGCACTATCCTCCCAACCATCGTAATGAAATGAGTGATAATAATGAGAATGTTTTGCCTTGCGATCCGGCTAGCACCTGGCGCTTGCAGGTACCCGGGCCTGCAAGTGAGAAATTGGTTACCGAAGACTGTAAGAGGGTGGGTACCCAGGCCCCCTTACAAGTGAATGTTACTGGTCTTAAAGAAACTAAAAAGAAGCTAGCACAGCAAGTTTTCCATCCTGGTCTATTCCTGGTGAGACCAAGAACATCATCACAAAGCTCTACATCAGAAGCTCATATACAAAGCCCAGCCACTACCCCAAATAGCATGGATACTGACTTGGAAAAACTTGATCCTCCAACATGGCAGAGAGTACCAGAACTATGCAGTTCTAAAAAAAGAAAACATCCTCTTCTCCCTCTCCGGAAAAAATTGAGATTACGAACCAATTTATCATTCTTCCTGTAGACCAGGAAGAAAACAGCGAAATGGAAGCTCCTAAAAAAGTCCCTAAACCACCACCACCTATAATTCTATATGGAATTAAAGACCTCACCAAGCTTACTCAGCTTTTGGAATGCGTTGTCAACAAGACAGACTCCATGTACAAAATTATTAACCAAAACCAACTTCGCATTAACTGCACCAACACAGAAGTCTACAAATCCAAGCAAGTAATCAGAGAAAAAGGACTTATTGGACACACATTTAACAGAAAAGACAAAAAACCATATAGATTTGTAATTAAAAACCTTCATCACTCAACACCCATTAGTACAATAAAAGAAACACTGGAAGAGACAGGAAACACAGTTATCGGAGAGATAATAAATGCAAAGTAAGGGCCTGAAAAGAAACCTACCTCCACATTCTTTGCAACCCTACAACAGAGCTCCAATAACAAAGCTGTAAAGAGCATCAATCAGTCATCATAGAAGAGCCACGAAAACGGAACTCTATAATACAATGCAAAAAATGTCAGCAGTACGGGCATTCTAAAAACTACTGTATGAGACTAATGTGTGAAATGTGCCCAAGGACATAGAATAGCAGATTGCCCTAAAACCGATCGGAATACTCCAGCAAAATGCGCTCTGTGCCTTGGAGCCCATCCGGCTAACTTTAAGGGATGTGAAGTTTACAAGGAAATCATCATCATCATCAGCCCATACACGTCCACTGCTGGACATAGGCCTCCCCCGTACTACGCCACAAATAGCGGTCCTGAGCCGCCTCCATCTATCGACTCCTTGCGACCGCTACGATGTCGTCGGTCCATCGAGAGGATGGTCTCCCATGTAGGGGGGGATTTGCGATAATCACCACGCTTGGCAGGCGGATTGGTGATCGCAGTGTTTATGTTTAAAAAATACTCAGAGAGAAGCTGCTGCGCTTCCTCTGGTAGGTTCCCTTAGTCGGTTTGTACGACATCCACGGGCTGAGTTGGAGGAGTCGATATTCGTACGCCGCGGCCCCACAGCTTAGTTGGAGGGGTCGATATTCGTGCGCGCACAAGGAAATACTATCAAGGAAATCCAACAAACAAGCACACATAAGGACAAGAGTTATTCCAAAACTAACTGACAAGCAGAATAACAACCAAATACACGCTTATACACCGACAGTTGACATTGATAGTCAAATGCCACCACTGTCCCAATATCCGGAACAACACACCAGTGAATACCCACCCAGTACTAAAAAAAAACTGAACCCAGGCACTAAAAAAAGAGCAAGCTACGCCGACACTCTTAAGAGAAAACTCAAAAACCATGAATGTTGAAACAACTACACCAAGTAAAATAGAAGAGATGCAAATATCTAAATTCTAAAACAAGCAAAAAAGTTTGATCTTATCCTACAACAAATGAGCACCTTAATTAACCTCATAACAACCCTGGTAGCCAAAATGTCATGATGGCTTCCCTTAAGATAGCAGCATGGAACCTCGATGGGCTATCTCCTAACCTAGGAAAGGTAGAAGTCTTTTTGCATACACACAACATAGACATTTTACTAGTGTCCGAATCTCACCTAACTGATAACAGAGTTATTAATATACGTAATTTCAATATCTACACCACAAATCACCCAGACGGATCTGCACATGCAGGAGCAGCCATAATTATAAAGTCAAAAATTAAACACCATGAACAACCGCAATTTAGAAAACCACACATCCAAGCAGCAACAGTGGCTATAAATGATGGAAATGGAACATTTAATGTGTCCGCTATATACTGCCCTCCAAAATACAAAATAAAAGAGGAGCAATACGAGGAACTGTTCAAGACGCTTGGACTGCGCTTTATAGCTGGAGGTGATTGGAATGCAAAGCATGTACACTGGGCCTTTAGACTTACCAGCACGAGAGGAAGAGAGCTCAAGAAAACTATTGACAAGAACAACCTCACTACAGTCTCAACAACAGATCCAACCAATTGGCCAACTGATCCAAACCGCCTTCCTGACGTCATAGACTTTTTGATAATAAAAGGTTTATCGAGACTGTCTCATCAAATAAGAACATGCTTGGACTCAAACACCAATCATGTCCCAATAATCCTCAATATTGGCACTACAGTCCTAAATATGGAAAAAAGTAAAGTAAAACTCTATAATAAACGGACTGACTGGAACTCTTTCAGAGAACTAGCTCACGAGAGATTGGAACTAAAAGTAGCTCTAAAAACTGAGACAGATATTGACAACGCCGTACGTAGATTAACATCAGTGATACAGGAATGTTGCTGGATTTCCACGCCTGAAGATACCGATCGTCCCCCCCAGAGTAAAACATACTCTGACTCAATTCGACAAAAAATACTCGAAAAACGAAGACTACGTCGAGTATGGCACATCAGTAGACACCCAAATGACAAAAGGCAATTGAACAAAGCTATCCGTGAACTTAAGACCCTCGTAAAGGAAGCAAACAACACTGCCCTAAATACCTACCTAGAAGGATTAACAGCTACTAAACAAACCAACTACTCACTGTGGAAAGCCTGTAAAAACCTTGATCGGCCGTTACAACAAAAACCACCTCTACGTACACACAACTCCCAGTGGATTAGAACTGCTGAAGAGAAAGCGGAGGCTTTTGCAAATCATTTCAGTCAGGTATTTAAACCAAATGATGCTGCGCCGAATGCGGCTGAAACAGACATTGACTCTACTCTCAACCAAGACTTTCAACTTGACATACCTCTCAAATTGGTGACACCCAGAGAAATATATCGAAACCTTAAGTCATTCAAGAACAATAAAGCACCAGGATACGACATGATCGACAAAAAGGTTCTTGAGGAATCACCTCGTAAAGTCATGGTGTACCTAACAATGCTATTCAACGCAGTAATGAGAGTTGGATACTTTCCAGACCTGTGGAAGGTATCAAATGTTAATGCTCCAGAAACCTGGAAAACCTATTCACGAGATCACGTCTTATAGACCTATCAGCCTCCTGCCGATCATGTCAAAGCTTCTAGAGAAATCTCTATTAACAGAATTTAGCATTCTGTTAATAGAGATTTCTCTAGAAGCTTTGACGTCATCGGAGAGAAGTCATCGGAGAGAAGTCAATCATCCCGGACCACCAGTTTGGCTTTAGGAAGGAACACGCAACCGTGGAACAAGTCCACAGAGGTTGCAGAGTGATACGAACGTCACTAGAGAAAAAAGAATACTGCTCATCAGTTTTCCTCGACATACAACAGGCCTTCGACAGAGTCTGGCACAAGGGTCTAGTATATAATATAAAATCAATGTTACCACATACATTCTATGGTATCCTGAAATCATATTTGTCAGATAGACTATTTCAAGTGAGGGAAAATGACTGCACCTCAGACTTCTACAAAATATATGCAGGTGTGCCACAGAAATCAGTCTTGGGACCACGCTGTACACGTATGACTTACCGCAAAGCCCAGGTGTTACCATAGCAACATTCGCTGACGATACAGCTCTACTTTCCTCAAACAAATGTCCGAGTCAAGCTTCCCAAGTTCTACAAAACAGCCTGAACGAAATCGAAAAAGGCTAGCCAAATGGAGGATTACAGTCAGTGTATCAAAATCTGTACACATAACATTCACCCTTCGAAAGGAAGATTGCTCACCAGTCAGTCTAAATGGCGTTCAACTACTGCACCAAAACACAGTTAGGTACCTGGGTATACACCTAGACCGAAGACTAACTTGGAGGAAACACGTCCGAACAAAACGGGATGAAATCAACCTGAAATACAAGGGTCTCTATTGGCTGCTGGGATAAAATTCAAAACTATCCATTGACAACAAGCTGCTCATATACAAAACCATTCTGAAACCCATTTGGACATATGGTATACAGTTGTGGGGCTCAGCCAGCGTCTCCAACGTTATGATCATCCAAAGGGTACAAAACTACATCTTAAAACAAATATCTAATGCACCGTGGTTTATCAAAACAACAGAAGTCCATGAAGTACTGAACATGCCCATGATAAGAGAGGAAATAGAAACTCATGGAGCTAACTACAGGGAAAGACTCGAGAAACACCCGAACCACCTAGCGGGGCAACTCACTATACCTGAAACTATACGTCGGCTTAAAAAGCGGCGGGATATTTTTGACCAAGAAATTAACCAGATGGTTTAAAAACGAAAGGGCTGGCTCCGCTGGGGGCAGCGCCCTACATGCCAAAAGCTCGCAACTCATCTGCTTATAGTCAAAAGAGACTGAAAAGCACAAAAAAAAAGCAACAAGTGGAATAAACACAAACTTCTACATTACATGTAATAATTACATTTCCATCGAAAGGTTGCCTGGAAGAAATCGATATTAGCGATAAGGCCGCCCATTGTGCAACTGTTTCTCTTTTCCTGTTTTGTTTTTCACTATCTTGGTGTGCAATAAAGAGTATTTCTATTCTATTACATTCCCACACCACCATCAACGTCGAGTTTGGCAAGCTTTGGCAGCTGGCATATCCTTTTATCATATAACAAACGCCTTGAAAATCCTATCAGTAATAAAAACTTGGTCACCTCGATATACATATATATATATGTATATATATCAATGGTTCATTGATAGAGACACTATTATTGTCCATCTATTGTATTGTGCATCATCCTTTTATTTTGTAAATGGCTTGTCTACTAGAAGCATTATAAACAAACAACTGAATACAAAAAAAAGTAAACATTAAAATATGGCTTCTTAATTTAATTAAACTTTGCGTGAAATTTTAAAATTTATTTTAAACTAGCTGCTGCCCGCGACTTCGCACGCGCTTTTCATCCCTATGTCCGTCCTCGGGATACCATCTACCTCCCTGCCAAATTTAATTACGATCCGTTCAGTAGTTTTGGCGTGTTACTTTCGCATTAATAATATTAGTAGGTAAGGGTTTTTATGCAAAGTTCATAGATTTCTTGTCGTTATTGTTCTTGCTACTAATAAATAAAGGAGAAAGTTTGTTAAAATATTTATACAATGTCCTTATTTAAGGGTATAGTTTGGGACCTGGAATAACGTGGCTATTTTTTATCCCGATAAAACGCGGGCGAAGGCGCGGACTGCAGCTATTAAATAAATATTTTTTTATACCAACAAAACATTCATCAAACTTCTGGAACAAATAACTGCAGATCTTACAAACATTTGTCCCAAGGCGAGTTCGAATCCGCAACCTGCATTGCAGATGGACGTTCACCAGCTGCGCCACAGAGATTGTCCAATATTTTTCCATAAAACTGCTTACCTTTTAATTAACCATGAAAGCTAATTTACCTTCGGGAACAATATATTTCAAGCTCTGCTTAGCTTGGGGCTAGATGATGCTGTGTGAATTGTTGAGCATTATTTATATCATATTTAGAAATCATGGCGAAACCCTTCTGGGAGAGGCATGTTCAGCAATGGACATATTTGTACTAATGCGGAGGAGAAATATAATAATTTGCGTTTTTTTGACAGTTTTCAATGAACATAATATGTCAAAAATTCATCACTTGAGACGTGCGTAAATCTGAGTTGCGTTTGAGTATTCGGGCGTAAGCCAGCTACACGCTAGCCCGTGCGGTGTAACCAGACCGTTAGAGACGAGGATATTGGCCTCGCGCGTATAAAAACAGGGCAGAGCAATGCGGTCGACGTACCCGACACTTACGTGGAAGCTCATCTTGATCTACTCGTAGAACTAATTACGTACTATTATGTTATTTTGCTATAGCAATTGTTTTTATCAAGCCTCTAGCTGTTTCTCGTTTATATTCATTGCGATTGCTGTTTTTAGACTAGCTTTTGTTTAATTTGAGCTATTTAGAGTTCCGTACCCGAGGGGAGAAAACAGGACTTTCTTACTAAGTTTCCGTTGTCTGTCCGTCCGTCCTTCAGCGGGCTGTACCTCATGAGCTATAAAATGTAGACAGTTATAATTTGGACAGGGTATATATAACTTGCCGAACAACAAACAATAAAAATAAAATAATTATTAATCCAACGTCTGTACACGTTGAGTACCGACCACTGAAGTTAACCAATAACGAATTACGAAAACTGGTGGCCCCGTGTGAATGTTAATCGCCACTTTACCTACCTAACGAGGAGGTACCAACGTGACGATCCCAACTATGACTCATGAAATAGTAGCTATGGTCATTAGGCCGTGTTTTTACTGTAGTGTACTAAACGAGCTAGCATCGACAGCCGAAATACCCAGGCTGGGCCAGCAATCACTATCCTACTAATATTATAAATGTCAAAGTTTGTAACAATGGATGTATGGATGTTTGTTCCTCTTTCACACATAAACTACTGAACTGATTGGTATGGTATACCCATTTGGGACCTGTAATAACATATAGGATTTTTTATACGGATAAAACGCGGGCGAAGGTGCGGGCAGCAGCCAGTATATTGTAAATGGGAAAGTTTAAATGATTGGATGGATGTTAGCTACCTCTGCACGCCAAAACTACTGAACGGATCGGGCTGACATTTTGCATAGTGGTAGTTCTTGGTCTGGATTAATATATAGGCTACGTTTTATCCCGAAAAAACACGTGCGAAGCCGCGGGCAAAACTAATTTATAACATTTGTGCTAAGAGGGATCCATATGCCGCCATTTTATGAAAAGGATAGGCATAGGATTTCGCGTCCATAGGAGCGGGGCAGAGCAGGGGGGCAAGTCTGGCAAGGCGTGATCGTGGCGTCGACGCCACGATCACGTCTCGACTGTTGGTAGTCCGTTAGCTATCGTGGACGTGTCGAGTAGCTATCGAGCAGAGACGTAAGGAAAAGGTTCATATCTGAAACGCACCTCATTTACGAACCTGAGATGTTCACCACCCGACGACTCAAAGGCTGGAATAAGACATTTATTTGGTTTTTTTATTGTATAACAAAATGAGTTGCCTATAAATTCTTAGTTTTTTATTATATCGGTTTTCCTACATGTTATAATAACTAAGCGATTTTAGCGCCATTTTTGGGTAAAATAAAGAACTTCACTGTCTATGAACCTAGGGGGTAGTTGTAGTTACTAATAGATGGCGTTAGAGTCGCGATTCTTCAAAAATATTATTTTACGTGCTTACGTATTATTTATCACTTTATAACACTCCGACAAAAGTAAGGTACATACCACAAATCGATTTATTACTAAACATGGGTCACAGGTAGGTAGTGTAGGTATTTGTTTAGGTACCAGTGTAGTAACCTAAGAATGCTTAAAACTTGTGTTTTAGCTACTGATAAAACGACATAAATAAAAATCTTAGTAATAAAACAGTCTATTGTAATTAAGGTAGGCATGGATCATGTGTGGAGGATCCACCATGTAAGATTGTAACATCTACGAATTATTTTAAAGCTAATTCAACAAACTCTAAAATAAGGTAATTCATAGAAAACTAGCAGCGTTAAAATGATGCAAAAATAATATAGATAATAAACTATACTAAATCTTCATTTGAAATCAAGCGTAGCAATTTATTTTCTCATTTTTACTATGAAGAAAAAATATTTTCACGTCAATTCTTGCTACTAAAAATATAATAAGCATTTTGAGATATTATTTATACTTCTAAACGGTTTTAAACTATTTAAATATAAATAAGTACATCTTTACGTTAGTAACGTCAGCATCATTCGGGCTCGCAATTCTGACATTTTCCTAGAGATTTGGACGTCTCACGTTAGTAACGTGAAGCGATCGAAAGCGTAGTTCCACGTACGCACGATAGAGGCGCTGTACCAAATTGTATGGAAAAAGGAGACGTCTAGATCACGTCTCGTTACCAAATTCCGGCCAGACTCACGCTACAGAGCGTCGTAAGCGCAAATATCATGTTTTTTGCTAATTATCTATTAATGAGGACATTTTATATGCAAAAATAAGCTGAAGCCTTATTATTCTATTATTTAATATTGGTGATGACAATAAAATAAATCTTGTTATTGATAGTTTAGGAGAAATACGGTAGGAACTAAGAAAATAGATAAGTGCTTTGTTCAACTATTTCTGAGTTTTTATTTTTGATAAGGAGGTTAGAGGTCTATTATCTCATAGATTATAATGGTTTACGAAGCTTTTTCGATAAAGATTACGGAGAAAAAAGGTTTTAACGTAACCCGATAGACCTGACAAACGTTTTTTAATTTACATGCCAAATAAATCTACAAAAAATTACGAGAAAAATTGGGTTTATACTTTTTTCATATCTTAAAAAATGGCTGAGATATTTACGACCAAAGTGCGTATTTCCGGCCGAAGGTATTTAAAAAAGCGGACGTGCGCTCACTACCCGATGACGTCACACCTTTGGTCATTGGACTATGCGCTCTCGTTTGCACGCCCGCTGCGCAGTAAAAATCAAACTTCTCTGAGGTAGAAATGGGAATAAAATATTGTATTGTGCCTCAGTGCTTCAATTCAATAGTTAAAACACCCGATAAACTCTTTTTTTATGTACCTGAGGATCCAAAAGTGAGGAAAAAGTGGCTGACAGCCGTAAAAAGAGTTGATAAAATAGGCCCTAAAACTACAGCGCACTGCTGTGAAGACCGTTTCGATGTAAGAATTTGTTAATAATAAGTTTATCCTTCTTTTTCTCTACTTATTCTTGCCACATTTGACCTACTTAATCTACCTACTTGTCTACTTTTGATTGTTTAAATAGGTATCTTGCCTAATACCTATGTAGCCCTCCTGACGACTTACGAACTTATTAGGCTTATAAAGTGCTCGCATACTGAAAGGCTCAATAATATAAGCAGCCGTAAAATCCTAATTCCTAATGAAATATTTAGCCACCATCAAACTATCCATTCTTGGCAGATTGTTCGACTGATCTTTTAAAAATCCTTCTTCCATTCTACACACTACAGATTCACTTTAATAATGATGTAATACAAGTACTTTCATAGGAAAACGAAGACGATCGAAATAAAATTAAACAAGACGCACGTAATCATTCGTAATCACCGGTCCGAGTGCCGCGCGCCGTGTCGCGGTCCCGGTTGTGATGTCATTAGTGAAAGCGCGCGTAATCTCAGAAATTCAAAAAAGGGCCTAAACTTCTCTTCGTTATAACTTCGGAAATACTGCGTGTATTGAAGTGAAATAAAAACTAATGTAATGTACACGATCTACGCTCCGATGTTAGGTGTATTTGATAGTAATATTTTGACCCTTTTGTGTTCTCCATTGACGTCAATTCACCCGACGACTTTGTGTTTTATCAAGAGAAAAGTTATCTATTGCTACGTAGAAATAAAAACTGAAATAAAAACTAATGTAATGTACACGATCTACGCTCCGATGTTAGGTGTATTTGATAGTAATATTTTGACCCTTTTGTGTTCTCCATTGACGTCAATTCACCCGACGACTTTGTGTTTTATCAAGAGAAAAGTTATCTATTGCTACGTAGATACCTAACAAACACCAAAAGACTAGACTTATACTTACCTTTACGTGTAGGCTCTAGAACGGTGCATAAACTTGTCGCCGAGGTTAGCATGAGTCACTGCTACCCACGTGTTGTGACTGCCCTGACCACTTTTTAGACATAACAAAAAACATAACTGTACCTGCAGGCTAAGGTTGGACTACAGAAATATATCGTGATAGAAGCAACAATATTTGTATCTTGCGTGTCGAAATTGGGGTCCGCGTGCACACATAGCTCGTGCACCGCCTGAGCGCTTTAAGTGAAAAACGGAACGCAGCCTTGAATTTGGTGAAACCTTCCCCAATAGGGGAGCCCAATAGGATTTTCAGCCAATAGGGCTATAATCACTTGGTTCCGGTTTCATGATGACGTATAAAGTACGTTTTTCGAGCATAGTGTGCAAAATTATTTTGTAGATTGAAAATTAGTAATTTCAAACTTATCTCTCCTAGTGCCAATGACGCCTCGGATCGGCCAACTTGTAACTAAAATCTTGACATGCTTAATAAATATATCAACAAAACCGACCTAATTCAGCCATTAAAAGTAATGAAAGTATTTTCTTTTTTGCAGTTTAATGTTCGAGTCGGTGCCCATTGCTCCAAACTTTCCTGAATATCAAGGTACTGGTTTTTTTCAAATACACATTTATTAATTCATTTTCATTTTATTGTAGGCGTCTATATAAAATGCCATAATCTTAAGGACCTGTCAAAATTCTGATACATAATTAGAAAAAATGAAGCGCACCCCTAACGCCACCATAGCGTACTCACAAAGGATGTAAGTTATTAAATCCCTCTACAAAAAGTATCGAAAATAATCACATAGTATTTGAAGGCTGATTGTATATTTTCTTGAGTAAGCTGTAATACCGAAAACTTCGAATTAACAGAAGATGCAAGATGCAGAAGAAATGTTTTTATAATGCATGTAACGCAGACAGATGGAATAATAAAGCTTTAAAAGTGTGATAGCTATGTAAAAATAAAATTGTGTCCTGCACATGTACTTACACTACACGTCTTATTATTATAGATAACCAAATCTTTTACCCTACGCGAGCGAAGCCGTAGGCGGATGCTCTTGTAAAATGCACAGTTTCAATGCAGGTCTCATAAAAAATGCATAGACACGTTTAACGCAAATATGCTCTCGACTTAGCCAAGAAGAAAGCACTAGGAAGCCTTTTATTTACTATCCTGATGGAAATGCGCACGCATATCGTATTGCCACGGGGAGACAGTACGATTATGTGGTACTTTAACCCACTAATACCCTCAGGATGTTCCGCTTCTCCCGCTTGTGGTGGGAACACGGGAACGTTTTCCGCGAACCACCTCGGGGACCTTACCCTGCCAAATGGGCGCCAAACGACTTCGTGTCCAAACGCCTCTAGGTCCTCTTGCGACGGGTCAGTCAAGTGGCCCCGCCGCCTGCCACACGGTCACAGAGGATAGGGAGAGCGGCCCTCACAATAACGATACTCCTCCCCTGTTACCCCACCTCGTCCGCCATCAAACGGTGGCGACCCCCGCCCAGACCGCGGAAGGCAGGGAGAGCGGCGCACCTCAATACCGGCACTCCTCTCCCGCCGCAGCCTCCAACTCTCTGCGGTCATGTCGCCCATACGGCACATCCTCCCGTCTCAGTTGGGGTACCTCCCATACGACACCGCAACCTACTACCGCTCCAACTAGGCCCCTTTGGGGGGGAAGGACTAGGAAGCCTAGGTATACGATACATTCCTTTATTTATTTATAACGACCGAGATCCCAGAGACAACACAAATATTTGTAACTTAATGTAGGTAAACCTACTTCCCTTGAAATTTACTAGTCCTTCTTAAATGTAGATCTTCTTTTCTAACAAGTATTGGTACAAGCAGTCTAAAAACCAATCTGCAATAGCCAATGGAACTTACATACATTAAAGATACAGATAGCTTCAAAAACATTAATGTCCTTCTAGGCAGTCAGAAAAAACAAAATTAAATAGTACTCTTCAAAACAAGTAGAATTTGATACGCTGTCTTTGTTGACATTAGAAAAAGCTCTCAAAAGGCCGCTTCGAAGACAAGCGCCGACAGCCAAAGTTAATACGTAGGCTGGCGAGGGCAAACAAATCAAGTTACAGATTTGGTTTTGGCACATTACTTAGAAAATTGTGCCAAAACCAACCACCACGCGTTTCTTTTTCAATTCCCTTAGAGTAGAACATTTTATTATTCGTTACGCTAGTAGCTATAATCTATACCATCTCACGCCATGTTTGTTTATTTTTATTTATTTATTTGATAATAGATCAGTAGCCTGTGTCTGATGTGTCTACCTCACGGAGGCCTACCTATATCATAGTGTTAAATTTAGTCATTGCGAACTTTTTTTATGTCGTCAATACTCGATTATTTTAATTATCTCCGAAGAAGATACTTACAGCACATATTAAAATACTTGGAGGATAATATCCTCCAAGTATTTTTTTATACTGTTCGGTTTTGTTGACAATTTTTTGGAGGATTAAAATAAAACCCAACGCTTTTTTTTTGTATTTTCTACAGTCCTCTATACCTATAATAATTTTCAAATATAATAAAACAAAATATTTTATCGTGTAGATCTGATATTGGTCATATTTTTTGAATAGTTTCAGTGTTATACTTATATTAGATTAGTTTTAGATTAAGAGAAATCTTTAAAACAGTGAGGACAGTTTTGGCCAATTTTTCACGGAGCCCCTTTTATAGTTACTTATTTAGTAATAGATCATAAATTACTTCATCGCCTAGTTGGGTGAACTGGTCAGTTAGCCGACCACCCATGGTTTACGACCACATTTTCGTAAATCCTTTAAAAATAGTCTAATTAAAACGTGCTTAAGTTCGTTTTGATTTTGAATGAAACAGCAGTATATTCCTTACCCGCCGCGACACCTTTTGTTGGTCCATGAGACATGATGAACCTCAGGGACCCTCTGAAATACAGCCATAGCGGATGTTTCGAATTTTGTTGTGAAATTCTATGTATAAAAACAATATTGAGAGGACACATTTTCAGTAAGCATTTTGAGTAAAACCATTTTTTATTTAGGTTCATTGGTGGAAATGTGGCTTGCAATATTTAAAAAATATGTAATTTATCTCGGAAGCATTAATTTTATTGATAAAATACGTTTTTATCTTAAATAAAGGGTGATCGCCAAACTAACCTGCTAAAAATACGATTCCATTGTTTCTCGACCACATGGCCGGCAAATGACTGTTACTGACCAATTTTATTTATGATTTATCTCCTCCAAATTGCATGATATGACATGTTGTACTTTGTAATTTATATCTTCATAATATGGTTTACTAACACGTTAGATTGCGACCAGCAAAACTGATACAATTGAAATGCAGACACTTTTCAAAAAGCATTCATGTGGTCGGCAATCGGTCTGCTACCGACCATGAATTTTTGCCCATACCATATTTTTATACTTTATTACCCATATCCCATCGTTTTTCTTCAATATAACGTTACAATCTATTGTCCATTGTATCTGGAATATCTATCTACTAATGGTTGGATTTGGTAATGGTTTTGCATTGCATGTTTTTTTACAAAGGGCCGATTGTTATTTTAGACCCTAAAGGTATTTACTTAAAGCCCTTTTTTCAATGAAACGTAAGTAGACGCCAACTGACGAAAATGATGGACGCAAATTGGTCGAAAGCGGTCGGGAAGTGACAAAATAGCATTTTTTTATATTTAATTAATTATTTAACATTTACAATTACAATATACGATAAAACTTGCAAAAACTAGTTAATTCCATATTTTTTCTATCAAGCTCAATAATTTTTAATGTTGAAACACTATCATTTTTATGAATAATGTTACTTCAAAGTGTCCAGGTCGACTAAGTGGTCGTCAACCGGCACATTCACCCTATTAATGTTTTGTATTGAGTCACCAAGTTGCTTAGATTGACGACTTAGTGACTCAATACAAAATAGCGCGAAGGTCGCAGGCAGACCTTCGCGCTGTTTTGTATTGAGTCTCTGGAAGTTGCGGGTTCGATTCCCGCCTTGGGACGAATGTTTGTACGATCTGCAAATATTTGTTCAGGGTGTTCTGGCTATTTAATAAAAAGTAATGTACTAATTGTATTCAGTTTATCATATCAGTCATCTAGTACCTACCCATAAAACAAGTTCTGTTTAGCTTGGCTAAACAGAACTTGTTTTATACAATAATCCAACCAATTATAAAAAAGTCTAAGATTGAACTATGAACCAGATACATAGTATTAAAAGCCCTGTGCGCAATTTATAAATAAAAATACTTAAATAATGCTGGACAATTCACACAGGATCATCTAGCCCCAAGCTAAGCAGAGCTTGTGTTATGGGTACTATTATAGACAAATAATTCCCTTGCAGTACGCTGACTGACACATAACATGACACAAATAGTATGTAGGTAATAAAGAAGTGTGGTATGGCCTTCATGCTTAGTGGGCGGCCGGCCGCGGATCACTCCGCAGCGCTGACTTTCACCTACGCTACGAGCGTTGTTTCGTCAAAACATACCTTTATTATAATCACAATTAGAACGGTCTTGCGCTCATAATAGCAAACGTCACGCATTCGAAACCGTGAATAATAATATCTTTTGATGCATTGTGAATGTGACTAGTGGCTCGCTATCGTACATTTCACGAAAATATAGCTCATCGGCATTCTGTGCATGTTTGGTGGAACTACACGTTTTTTTAAAGTGTAAATAACTCAGTTTAATACCTTAGGGTTGTTGAGAAACCCTTACAGATGTGCATGCCGGAAGTCATAAAGATCATCACGTCATAATCTACATGTTAAGTAGGTAGTTCAAAATATTATATCCCATTGACAGTAGATAGTTATAGGGGTCCTTTTATTATTTTGCAGCTCGAAATTGCGTGTTTCGTTTCAGCCAATTGGCATACTCTGAATCAGGGTAGGTAAACGATTGCGTATTTTGGAGAACTACCTATAAAATAGGCATCCTGATACTTTAACATAACATGATATGTTTTGATTTTAAGTATCCGTATTCTACTTAGTTCTTTTAAATACAAATAGTGAAAATAAGTTCATCGTTCCTTTGGACCGCCTCTTGAAAAACACTTGTTGTAACTTTTGATTTGAAATAATCATAAAACTGAACGCAACATATACCTACCCTTGACTGATCGTCATTCTATTTAGAGCTTGGAATGCGATGTACAGGTTAAGGGATTACGTGTAGTGTACTGCACGGTTGAGTTAAGTGGCACGTAGGGGGCGTTGCACTATTGGTGTTGCCGAGCTGATGGCGTGACGCGCGTGTCTGGTGCAGAGAGGAGCCGGCAGAGGGGCGCTGGGGCTCTATGTGGCAGCTCCCGCCTTACCATGAAGGTGGACGCGGACGCCAAAGAAGTGCCAGCCACGCATGCCGCATCGGCCGCCACGCCTGGGACCCACGACGCTAGTAATACAGAGTCGCCTCTATCATCCCTAGACGGTTTGTTGGTTAACACTAACATCAGCCAGCACTTGTAAATAATTCGCATGCATTTTATTTCGCACCCCTTAAAATGCTGGCTGACTGGCTTTAGTCAATATCAATAGATTACTTACATTTTGCATCTTAACAGGTAGAGTTAATTTACTTATGTTTAACTAGGGAATATACCTATATAATATATGTACTTATTTATATGTACCTACTTATCATATATGTACGTCCATCAATAGGGTAACTCCTATTATGTTTCTTATTTTATTGTGTGGGAGTAGTGTTTAGAAAATGGTTTCGACTATTTTTAATATAACTATGTGGTTATGGAATTGAGATTCAATGAATCTAAATATAATATTTATTTGCTGTTAGATATGTTGAATTGGATTTTACATAGAAAATTGATTTCAGATATTTTCTATTTTTTTTAGAAATTATCAGTGCAGTGCATGAATTTAAGCCGTGTTGTTGTCTAATTTTATTTATTGTAAACATGCCTGACAACGGAAAAAAAATATCAGTACGAACATTTCCTCTGTACTTTCAACTTAAAGTGGCTCTACATTCGTAATATACAGCGTATACTATCGTATAAGTATCGCTACATTCGCCGGTTTGTAAAAACTGAATTCCCGAGCGGTGTATGTTTCGAGATCGAGTAAAGTGCCCTCCTCCGCTCTTGCAGGAAGCAAATTGCAGGAAGCAAACTGAATTTTCTACCTCAACGTTCATAGATTTAACAGTGGGTCGCGGTTATATAATCCAGTAGATAGAGGATTGTATCTAACATTGAATCTTTAAAGCTCTTCTTAAGTTTTCCTTTAGTTCGGCCCGTGGTTTGATTTGTGTCTCAAATCCAGTGATATGTTTCTTAGAAGTTCGTGTGCTGGAAAGTGTAGTGATCCCGACGCCCGAACGGGCCCTGCTCGCCAAGCTGGAGGAAGAAAACAGAAGAATAGAGTCGGATGCGAAGAGCGCGTCTCTCACTTATATACACAGTAGGAAAGGATCGGATACGTCGCAGATATCTTTGTTATCTGGTAAGCTAATCTCGTAAACAGAAATTTTACTTACATTTGAACGGGACTACATAAATCCTACTAATATTATAATGTCAAAGTTTGAAAGGATGGATCTATGCATATTAGTTACTCTTTCACGCAAAAACTACTGAACCTATTTTCTCTCCATCTGCTCCATCTTTAAATAGCTGTTTGTACACAATCGCCATCACAAAATGTCCCCTTCATGCCAGTAAAAGCGCATTCACACAATGCATCCGTTTTTACAGGACCGTTTTTTACGGATTATTTGGTACTGGAAACAATCGTTTACTGGATCCGGAATACTGGATAGGTGTGTGAACTCGCTCCTACAACTACATACGCCATCACGGGAAAATAAACGGATCCTGTAAAACGGAGGCTGTGTGAATGAGCCCTGACTGCCATTTGTTCTATAGGATTGTGACGTCATATAACTTGCATGCACCTGTTTATAAACTAACGTCGTGTCATCGTCGGGCGAGTAGAGTGCTCCATTCTGACAGATACGGCCTTATCTCTTATCAGTCAGCTACGAAACGTGATAGTCTAGACACATTGTTTTTAGTTTCAGCGAATATGTGTGTTTTTTTTCCAAAATGAACGAAATAAACGATCTATTCAGCACAATTAGTATAGTCGAGTTTTATAAAAGAGTAGTTTCGGAGAATGTTTCTCTGTGTACGTATTAACTACAATTTGTTCCATCGTAGTACTTTTACACAGTGACGCATTCTTAAAAGGCTATAAAACTTAGTTGGTAGTTGGCTTATAAAAATAACTACCACAAATTTGCCAGAGTTCGGTGTTTTTGCCCCAATAACTATTGTATTGTATGAGGCTCATAGATCTATTCAATTAAATAAATAAATTTATTGTGAATAAGAGTAATGAAATATAAATGAGTAAATAATATTTATATCTAAAAGTATTAAAAATACATGTGACTGAAATAGTTCTAGCCCGTTTCTCAGGCGGAAAGTGCTTAGATGGAATAAATAAAAATCAAATTAATCAAAAGTCATGCAAAAATACAACAATAATGTTAAGAGAACACAAAGGTTATTTATATCCCATGAAAACTGATGTACCATGTACTATTCCAACCTACCTATGCACCAACCATCTTTGCAAAATTTCTGCCCAATGCGTTCAGTAGTTTTGGCGTGAAGAACTAACAAACATACATCCATTCATATATCCGTCCATCCAAACTTTTAATATCAGTGTGTTTTACCAGGATAATATTGAATATCATTATTATTCGTGTGTTTTATCGTGTTATTTCAGCAACAAGCTCAAGCTATGAGACTGAAGCGAGGGCTGGCGGCAGCAGCAATGGCGAGGAGGACCTATGGAGCCTCTGGGGCCGGCTGGTCACCAACTGGGAGACTGAATGGAAGCGCCACAACCAGACCGTGCGGGACTTGGTGCGTAAAGGCGTGCCACACCACTTTAGAGGAATCGTATGGCAGCTATTGGCGGGTGTGGATACGACGCAGGAAAAGAAACTTTACGCTACTTATATAAAGGTAAAGATGCCAATATTCCTAATCGTTTATTTTTCATTTCGTTCTGTTTTATTCAGATAATTTTTTTATTTTTTTATCGTAAATGCGTCATTTTCCCGTATTGCTTACATAAGACATCGATACTTTGATCTGTTTGCCCTTTTTTGGCATAGGCCTTCTCCAACCTTTTCCAGTTTTCTCTATCTCTCCCCATCCTTATCCTTATAAAACGTCAAGAAATTCCACATTTAAAACGTCAATTTATTTCCTAGGCAAAATCAGCTTGCGAGAAAGTGATCCGTCGCGACATAGCGCGAACATACCCTGAACATGACTTTTTTAAAGAAAAGGACGGGCTGGGCCAAGAATCCTTGTTCAACGTCATGAAGGCATATTCAGTCCACGACCGCGAAGTCGGCTACTGCCAGGGGTCAGGATTTATTGTGGGCCTTCTTTTGATGCAGGTAATGACCCTTTTTGAATACAGTTTCAGGTTTTTATGGTCCAGCACCACCAGCGAACTACAATCGCCAAACCACCAGCCAAGCGTGGCAAAACTCAGTTAGCAAGCGGATTGGTGATCAGCTATTTTCAGTTGATGCTGATGACCCAAAACTTGCTACTGGGGCGCAGAAAGTTGAGGGTTCTATTCCCGCTGCGGGCAAATGTATGGTGTGCAAATTATTGTTCAGAGGAGTATTTTCTAGCTAATTATAATAAAAAAATTCAATTATAATTATGTTGATGTATACCAGTAATTCGATGGACCGACGACATCGTAGCGGTCGCAGGGGTACGATGGATGGAGGCGGCTCAGGCCCGCTATTTGTGGCGTCGTATGGTGGAGGCCTAGGTCCAGCAGTGGGCGTTTATGTGCTGATATGATGATGATGATGATACCAGTAATCTAGTACAGTATACCTGTTATGAGTAGAATACCCATAGCACAAGCTCTGCGTGGTTTGTGAGGATGCTGTGTATATTGTCCAGAATTTTTTATTAATGCCTAGCATCCATCGGCATTCCTGTCTTGAAAAAATTAATTAGTTTGAATTAAAAAAACTAAAAACCCACTTCAAATTTCTTAGTTTACACTGTTTTTAGCCTTTCGGGACAAATACGTATCCCTCGGGAATAAATATTTTATGGGACCACCTTGGGATTGTTCTTCATGCGAAAGAATTTTCCAAATCGATCCATAATTGACTGACAGCCGAACATTCAAACTCCTCTTTTCTTTTTCATCGGTAAAAAATACATAACTGCTTAACTCAATCCTCCTCTTTTGTTTTTCGTCTGTTAAAAAACTAATTTGTTTTTTTGCAGATGCCAGAAGAGGAAGCCTTTGTGGTGCTCGTGAAGATAATGCAGCACCACCGCATGAGAGATATGTTTAAGCCGAGCATGGCAGAGCTGGGTCTCTGCATGTTTCAGCTGGAAAACCTGGTACAGGAAGTGTTGCCGGACTTACACGTGCATTTCCAATCGCAGGTCGGTCGATGTCCTTATCGTAGACCTGTTTAGATCACATGGACTGGTTAGAAAATGTCTATGTGATTTATTGGGATAGAAAAATATTTAGGAACAATTCCGCGTTAAACCTTCTCTTATACCCAACAAAATGAAATTCGCGTGCACCGCCCAATTTGTGGAAGAACTCTACAAATTGGCATGCTATGAAATCAGAGAATGTAAAAAATAGACTTACACAATATAAAAAAATTTAAATTATCTTGAATTGTAATTGGATTGCGGTATTTTTACTAAATATTTAGTTCCATCCTAGTATTTTGCAATGGATTTTTGCACAGAAACGCTGGAATCTATTATTTATGTTTATGTTATTGTATACTAGCTTCTGCCCGCGGCTTTGCACGCCTTTTTTTTATTTATCCTCGTCAAAGTGAGTACTTATAATATTTAGGATAAGTCTCATTTATAACATAGATATTGTATTTTTATGAATAAACTTTAAATTTATATATTTTGTTATTTTCAGAGCTTCAACACCTCCCTTTACGCTAGTAGCTGGTTCCTCACGTTGTTTACGACCACGCTGTCTCTGCCTCTCGCCTGCCGCATCATGGATGTGTTCCTGTCTGAGGGGATAGAAATCGTATTCAAAGTCGCCATAGCCATGCTGACGCTCGGCAAGAACGACCTGCTTTCCTTGGATATGGAGAACAGTCTGAAGGTAGTCAAATAAATCCATCCTCTTTCTGCATTGCGTCTCATTTAGATGTTGGAGGCGACAAGCTGAAAACAAGACACTATGACGCTCATAAGGGGAGGTTTATGTCCAGCCCTCATAACAGCCATTCCACTCCTATCAGTTTATTCATAAAGTTTTGGGTTACAGGACATTTTATAAATATAATTTACAATTACTTTGTATACATTCATAAATAGATATTGCAAAAAAATGCTTGAATTTGTATTAAAATATAACGTTTACAACATTGAAATAGAAATCATTGAAAAAAAAGTCATCAAATTTATAATAACATTGTTCAATGAGCCAGAACTTTAGTTTGGTTTTGAAGGATTGCGTTAGCACTGATGATCACTAATGAAAGACGGTTATACACAGCCGGCCCCATTACATGCACCAGCTTTGACGATTTCGCGAGACGCCGCGGGACAGCTCTCAGCTTGTGTGCGTGACGAGTAGGGTACCTATGACCGTCGCCGAATCTGAAGTACTCGTTGAGGTCAATCGGAGCATATATGTAGTTACATGGTAGCATGGAACATGACTAGACCAGGGACCGGCATGATCGGAAAATTGGACGACTGCGGAACGTGCCTGCCCCAAAAAGGCCCCCCTTTTTGGGGCAGGCACGGTCCGCCGTTCTGCCATAATCACCACTTTGTTCAGGCGAATTGATGATCGCAGTAGAGGTCTTAAAAATAAACAGATGAAGCTGCTGTCCTTTCTCTGGTAGATTCTCATAGTCGCCTCATACAGATGAGAGAAAGAGTCAGAGGTGTCGATTTGGTGTGCACAACTAAAAAAGACAACACTAAAATTTTAACTGTCTAAAAAAAATCCGGCAGATGCAAACAGCAATGTAATGTAAATTTTCCCATCCAGTAGACATCAAATTGGCTAACCGCCAAAAACGATAAGTTGTATTTTCACTGAAAACTGTCAATAAATCGCGACTTGGTTGCGTTCGAGTATTCAGGCGTAATCTGAGATACAAATACAAAATATTTGTTTCGTTATTAAAGAATTACATAAAATTTTATTCGTGATCAGAGCCTCCTTTTAAATATTAAATACCTGTATTAGGAGGCAATGCTCTTCCATATCATACGTTATTAGTACACATAAATAAAGCTTCTTACAATCAAACATTTTAAATTCATAAAATCAAGTAAGAATAGAAAAAAAACAAGTGAGATCCGTTCGCGTTCGATGGTGAGATATTCTTTGTTGGTTCTTTGTTAATAAATAACGAACGTTTTTCACAGTACATCCAAAAGGAGCTGCCGTCTAAAGTAGACGCCGATCCTGATGGCTTCATGAATCTGTCCTATTCTATCAAAGTCAACCCCAAGAAGATGAAAAAGCTCGAAAAGGAGTATATTGTCATCAAAACCAAGGAGCAGGGAGACATTGCTGTTTTAAGGGTAAGTATTTGCCTCCTAGAACGACCGGAGGTAATTCATAAAACGGAGGAACTGTTATATTCATGTTTGACCGGAAAATTTATCAGACGGATTATAGTATTGTGTTTTACCAGGTTCCTATATTGTCTGTGATTTTAATACTCTATGGAAACAAAGGGGTTTTTTATGTTTGGCCCGTTACGTGGCTATCTGTGTCTTTGTCTATGCCTCTGTATATCTATACTATAGCATGGTAGCTCTCTAAATTTATTTGTTTCTGTTAAGTTTGAAAGTCGGCTCTGATGTTTGATGCGGTGCATCCATTCTTATATAAGATGGCTCCATCTCGGCAAGTAAATTTAAGACATTCACGTAGACTCAGACTATTTTCATTAATTGACTGCTTTCTGAAAACATGTCGAATAGAACCAGTGAGCGCCAAAACTATAACGAATTTCTCTGAATGTCATAAATTGTCTTGATTTACTCACTTACTACGTCACTAAAGTGCACTCAACCCATTTAAATAAACCATTGTATTTCAGTGTCTCCGCCACGAGAATCGTCTCCTCAAACAAAGGGTTGAACTCTTAGAGGTAGAAAGCTCAGCGCTCGCTGAGAGACTAGTGAGGGGGCAAGTGGACCGCGCGGAGGGGGAAGAAGAAACATTCGCTCTAGCAAGGGAGGTGCAGGGGCTACGGCGGGCAAACCTCGACGCGCAGCAACGCCTGGCCGTCGCGCAGGACGAGATACGCTCGCTAGAGATGACCATAGCTGAGGTGAGACTGCGTACAGGGGAGGAGGAAAAATTTGCCCTAACGAAGAAGGTGCAGGGGTTACAATGGGCAGACCGCGACTCGCAGCAACGCTTGGCTGTCGCGTAGGATGAATACGCTCGCTAGATATTATCATAGCTGAGGTAAAATTGCGTAGAGGGGATGAGGAAACATTCGCCCTAGCGAGTGGGGTACAGAGATTACGGCAAGCAGCAACGCCTTACTGTCGCCGTTAGAGATGACCCATAGCTGAGGTAAGACTACGTTGGAGGAAGACCTATACGAGTTCTAACCTCGTATATGTCATATGACAGGTGTTAACAAGGGAAAACGTAATTTATAGGAAAGGATGTTAACTTAAGCCATGTTTACCATAACCATGAAGCAATCAACCGTCTTTTTTTACCAGAACAACTCCCGCCAATCATCACTGGACGGCATTGAGGGCGCATCGCCCAGCTCCAGTTCCAAAGGCGATGAGATGGCGCGCTGTTTGCAACGAGAGCTGGTGCGGGCGAGACTCCACGCGGCGGAGCGCGAGGCGGCCGAGCGAGACCTCACCGCGAGGATAGCCGAGCTGGAGAACGAGAACAAGAGCCTCCGCCGGCAGAGAGTCGACAACAACGTCGCACATCTACAGGTAACTATCAAACACAACACCAGGCCGAGGCCAGGCCCTATTCTATGGCCTATGGCTGACGCGAGTGCCATTCGTCGTAATAAACCATTTAGTAAGGTTTTAGAAAACGACTACGGCCAAACTCTCATTTTTCAACAACTGTTTTTAATGCTGCTATATTGATTTTGGATCTGGGTAACATTAACAATCACATGGCCCAAAATTCACAAATCGTTAGGCAGACGGTGGCTGGGCATTGAATGCGATATACTAAAAATTCACAGAGCTTGTTCTAGTCATAAAGCAAACTCAGCTTGTGTTATGGGTACTAGATAACAAATACATTGCCTCCTTATTCATATTATTATGTGTCTCTTGCACAAACTAATTTGTATTGTTTTCCAAAGGATGAACTGATAGCCGTGAAATTGCGGGAGGCAGAAGCGAACCTCTCGCTAAAGGAACTTAGGCAACGCGTCGCAGAACTTTCCGAAAGCTTACAAAGACATATGCAAGTGAGTAAATATTAATTAGGTATTATATTTTAAAACAAAGTTGCTTTCCATGTCACCAACTGTCGTCTGTCTTCTTATCACCAACTCCTCAGGGACGGACTCCACCAAAGCGGTCACGAGCAGAGAAAATATGTGTTTTAAACAACAAATAGAAGGTCGTATTTCACACATCTCATCTGCAAACCACCGAGCGGAGATGTACCTAACATATTTGTATGCGAAGAAAACAAAGAAAGATCAAAGTGGAGATGTGAGCTGTGCCTCCACGCAGCGGAGACGAGAAGAAATGTGAGCGGCGTGTATCGAGCTGTGCCGTTATGCATTAATCTCAACAAACATCCGAAGCTCGCTGCACGCAGCTCAGTTCCGCCCTAGCCAACACACATCTCCGCTTTAGCCATCATACCCGCTCCAGTCTAGCCAGTATGCATCTCCGCATAGCTTCGTTGGAGACAACCCAGCTTCCCGTCTCCGCTTCGGATATCTTCACACATCTGCGCTTTGATGGTAGTCTGGGCCTAAACCACGCAACGGATTTTAAAAATAAGGAAGAATTATACAAGCTATACAAAGTGCTTCGTCTCGTCCCTTTTTTTTAGCAGATTTAACGACCTTCATTTAATTTAATATGCTATTTTTGAGATAGATTTGATTCTAATGATTAACCCTATCGATCATTGTCATAAAAATACAGGTGTTATTTGTTTTATTTTACCAGATAGGGATAGTATTTTGTCAAAATTGAGTTATTACAGTTTGTCATTTTTCTTAATGTAATATCTCTTTTTCTATTATCGGTCTTGAATATTCAAAAACTTTCCCTCTATGTGGCATGTCCGTGGGATACACTGTATAGCCAGGCAGTTTTATGTGTGCACCGTGTAGTCATGTTTGTTTTTAAAAGTTATATATTAACTTGGCAGGAGCACAGCCAAGACGCGCAACCAGTTCCGGTTCCGTCGACAGTCGTCTCAGACATCATGGCCACGCCTAAGAAACTGCTGCGCGCATGGGAAGGTCGCTCCGTAGACGTGCAGAAGATGGAGGAAACACTCATGGCAACTAAGATCAAAGAGGTCGAGGCACTCACGGAACTGAAGGAGTGTCAGCTCAAGGTAATGAATAATGGCGGGGCATTATGTGGTGGACGGGGCATACCCCATCCACCACATATTGGTCACGCCTATGAAACTGAGCGCGCATACTAGGGTCGCTCCGTAGATGTGCAGAAGAGGGGACAAACCCTCTTTTCTACGAAGATCGATCGATTAATGCTTAGATCCAATACATGGAAGAGATTTCTAAAATCATCTATCTTTTTGAGCCTGTGAGTACCCACTTCTGGGTGAGATTAGGCCTCTATTATATATTACTAGCTGCTGCCCGCGCCTTCGCCTGAGTGTTATCGGGATTAATAGTAAAAATAGCCTATATGTTATTTTCAGCCTAATCGGTTCAGTAGTTTTTACGTGAAAGAGTAACAAATATCCATACATCCATCCATACAAACTTTGACATTTATAATATTAGTACGATGCTGGCCGGTCCCGTGAGGTATTAAATTTACACAGATAGAAGATGCTGCCCTTTCTACTATTAGGTTCCTTTAGTAAACTCCGTTTCATACACCACGCCACCACGCTCGATATTATCGAATTTTAAAGATAATTTTATTTGAACAAACATCCATACTTAAGCATTTTAATATACGTGTGATAATACCAGGTTATGGAGCTTGAAACACAAGTGCAAGTGTCGACCAATCAGCTGCGCCGACAAGACGCCGAGACGAGAGAGCTTCGAGAGACCCTGGAGGAAACCCTTCAGCGTGAGAGGGCGTTGCAGGCGCGCCAGCGAGAGTTCCAGCACAAATACACAGATCTGGAGAGCAAGGTGAGAAACCTCATTGAAGAAACATTTCGGTTTTATGATATAATACTCCTATCTGAATTTCCAGGCCAGTCTCAGTTTAGCCATGTGCGCTGGCCATGTTATTGTGCACAAGTGTGTGCGCAAATACAGGTGCATTCTTATAACCCGATAGGTAGCCATACAGACTTAACCGAGCGATCGCTAATAATGAGGTTCAAATCTCAGGATGGGCCAAATAATTATATTAGGGTTTATCTGGTTACACCCCCGGGTCTCGGAAAGCATTTTAAGTCGTTAGTTCTGCATCTGAATTCTGTTTTATATTAAGCTTACATATTTGACTACTTTTAAAAAACTTTTCGAACGATTTGTGTGATAAAAAAAATACAAGTATTATTAATATTTCTGCGAAGTCTGTAAGTAAAACAGTTAAAATATATATACATATAAACAGTTTTGAAAAGTTTGAAAAAGCTTGTAAAATATGTGTATCGTTTCTAGATAGTCATCACACTTTTTTACAGGAAGAATATAGGGAACTGTAACAGGTACCAATAGTTTTTGTTAAAAAAAATGATATAAGCTTCATACGTATTGAAAAGTTTGAAAAAGTAGTAAACTGTGTATCGTTTTTAGATAGTCATCACACTTTTTTGCAGAAAGAATATAGCGAAATCTAACTGGTACCAATAGTTTTTGTTAAATTAATAAACGTCGAAACCTTATTAGGTGCTTTGTTTTTGTACAACGCCTTAAGAAGGACACTTACATCGCTTTCTAATTCCAGGCAAAATATGAATCTATGCAGGCCAATATCAGAAACATGGAGGTCGCGCAACGAATAGCCGAATTAGAAACCGAAGTTTCTGAATACAAGCTCAAGGTAAAGTGCTCTTTATATTATAATGGCAAAACCCTCATTTTCGAGGCATGATCCTAAAAACTAGGTATGGCATTCCGGGAGTGACACATGCTACGTCACTGTCCAATTGCCACTTATTGCAACAAAACATGAAAGGTGGTAAACAAATAGTCAATTAAAGAAAATACATAAAAAATCTCAATCGTCAATTTTGTTTCTTAGATAAGTCAAAACAGTTTATGTGATAAAAATTCGTTAGTACAAAATCACTAAAGTTATATCAGTTGCATCCACGTAATATAAGGAGCTCGGACATTTACGATTATACGTAGTAAGTAGTAACACAAGAAAACAGATCGTCTTCTCATTCGCCGATGGCGTCGATGACGTAACTTGTGTCACCCACGTGACCGCTGTGTCTCGTAATGCCATACCTGGCTAAGTCTGGCGAATTATATTGTCGGAGGCATCATGTATATAAACATCATGTATGCTGATGAGTAGTAAACACTTGCACTATCTAGTTGTATGGATATCATATGGATAGTTATCTAGTACCCTTATGGCCTATAGATCCCAAGGTGCCCCAAGGTAAGCAGAGCTGTGTTGTGTTATCACAAGCTCTGCTTACCTTGGGGCAAGATAACGTTATGAGAATCGTCCAGCATTATTTATTATTATTTTATCTTTCAGAATGAAGTTATGGTTACGGAAGGTGAACTTCGGAACAACAATGACGACACAGAAAGAGTTCGGGACCTTCAAGAACAAGTGGCTGAACTGAAGGCAGAGGTAAAACAAAATAAACCTTTATTCCTGATATCCTATATTTTATAAATCATAAACCAAGTGAAAATGAAAACACATTGGTGCCAATTCATAAGTAAATGTTTACTAATATATACTTATGTATACTAATATCAGTTAACTAATTCCCATAACACAAGACCTGCATAGCTTGGGACAAGATGATGCTGTGAATTGAGCAGCATCAAAAAGACATTTTAATGCTGTCTTTGTTTAGTGTATGAAACAACCGCATTGGCTCCAATGTCTGATCCCGCAGTTAAGACTTGGGCCTTATATTTTAAAGTGTATACAAATATTTGCGGACTCTGATACTTAAAATAAAAATTGGGTTTATGAAACACAATATTTACATAGAACGCAAACAGTAATCCATCCTAAGCGCAATATCTTGCTTCTAACTAACCAGTCATGAAGCTTACAGGAACTTCAATACTAAAACTAACGTAATAACGTTTTCATTTCATGAGTCGCGAGCACATTGTGATTCATGGCTTTGGCATCGTTATATATATATATATATATATATATATATACATACGCGTAAGGGATCACATGTACATAATTCTCTGCAAAAAGTGTGCCACTATAAAAAAGTTTCCCCAAATTTTATAGTTAAAATTCTTAGTCCTGAACTAGATATTCATAAATAGGCAACGCACAGGCCGCTGAAGGTTCTAGGATCAACTGTTTGGGCCTGTGCCAATTGAAATTCAGAGAGTCAGTCTATTATTTATTAGTTTAAAGCTGTAATTCTTTGTTTAGCCTATAACTGTCTCTATTGTATAATCAATGGTGGAATACAATACGATCATCATAAACCGTTGGTTCTCTCCGAAACTGTCCTTAATCTCGTTGGTCCAATATGCGTGGCCATTTAAATTTCGACAGAATATAATTTAAAAACAAACTCCCAGCACCCCTTCTGAAATTATTGTTTTTTCATCTTTTTATATTTCCTTTGAAATTCTGGTGGAATAGCGATGCTAGTATGCCTTTGTTCTGAAAGGATTACTGTCCGGATTGCATGTAGCTATTGCTCACACTCATACGTCATAAAATGTATGCATTGACAGCAACCGCGATAGCAATCGTTCCTGAATAAAGGCACCGGATACAGGGGGCCCTATTTTAATTCTCCAACATGAAATTTCGTGTTTTGTTTCGTCCAATTGGTGTACTCTAAGACACCGAATTAGAGTACAAATTTACACAAACAAACCAAACCAGCAATTGCGTATTTTGGAGAACTAAAATAGGCCTTCAGCTCCCTGGTTACGGCACAATGTAATTATCATCTGTCGGAATCCTGCGGGTGGACGCTGTCGCCATTAACTTGTTTCCATAGAATGTAATCCTAATTCCTAATATACTAATGTGCCCAAAATCAAGCTTATCTGATACATGTTTGGCACTGCACAGTACTCAACGCCAATCACTACGCCGGACACAGAGCCTTGGAAATGGCTCGAGTAAGTTTATCTTTAACAAATATCTGCTTGTACCTTTGGTTCTTAGATCAACAATACCAACTAGATTTCGGGTCGGCGCAAAAAATACGTGTTAGTAAATAAGAGAGCACTTGAAAAGTCAGTTTGGTGTCACAATACCGCAATGTGTATACAAAAATTACCCTACGTATTCATTTTTAAGTGACAAAATTAATTTAATGCTTAGCTTGTTTTTTGTGACGAATGACCGTCAGTATAAGGTATTTTTTTAGAAGATTTATGACCTTATTACTAGGTGATATGGTTGGAATTAGGTTGGACATAAACTGTTTTAAAACTTGTGTCTCATCGTCAGTTCGTTAGTAAACAAATGTAGCTGTATAAGTAGGTATATATTCACGCGGACAGCTTTTAGGTTTAATTTTGTATGCGACTCGTTATCTAGTTAGTATTGTTGATCGGACTTTGGTTCGTGAATTATGCTTTCTATAGAGTATATTTTTGTGACACTTGTTTGTATTGAGGAACGTTTTCCGTTTAAGCTTCTGTCTGCTAGCCAAGCCCTTACCACTATTTTAATTAATATCTAGACGTAGTCAATCCGTCATTTTCAATCCAAATCATTCATCATTTCACAGGGTATACTCTGTCTAGTCATTTATATTCTGTTTGGTACATGTATGACTGTGAAATTCCCTAATTGTTCATTAATTTATTTGCTGTTTGGTACATGCACGACTATAAAATTCCCTAACTGTTGATATGTGAGTGAATGAACTGAATGACAGAATGAAATATTTTATAGCCACAGTTACTTTTTATAGAGATGCTCATATGTTGACTCGAAAATATGGGTTTTACGAAAATTCGATTATTTTAGAGACGACATAATATGTATATAACGAAGAGATGTTTTTTTTTCATTGATATATATTGAAAATACTATAAAAATTATAGTTTACCACAGTACCTAAATCTGTCTTACTTTAGCACAGCAAAACGCGTGTAATGCCGCGGGCAGAAGCAATAACCAAATAAAACCACAAAAATAATACAATTTTATAGAGAATATTCTGATTCCAAAATAAAGTCATTTAGACGCCTGAGTAAGATCATAAAATAATACAAAAATAAGAAATCGATTACATCTTCTTCATAAACAAAATCGATTATCACAAAAATACAAATCGGTAAAGCATAGGACATAGGTATTTGATTGTCAGTCGAACTACCAAACACCAAATAAATGAGTGGTGACAGGCTAAGTGTCAAAATCCATTAACGCGGCAAGCCAAGCGCGCCCTACCGCTTGATGTCGCGCGCGGTTTAACTTTTTATGTAGTTCTATAGCACAAAACCCTTTGCCGCCGCGTGGTCGTGCGACCAGTCGCATACGTGGGTTTTGGCTATAACACTTAGATAAAGTTACAATATTAGCCTTATATTGAAGGACCAAAGCAAAGAGTATTGATAAAAATTTCTGTTCTGGGTGGCTAGCAATTTTTTTTGCTTTTTTTATGTCCTGAGATGGAGATGGAGTGAAATGTAAAGATTGCGTTAAATAACGAATATAAAGCAGGTAAAGCAAGTTTTTCCCAATTTCCCTCGGTGCATCTGGTCAAAGATGTTCATGCTTAAATTGTTATTTGGTTTTTTTTCAGGCTCCATGCAAGTATTATTTAATACCTGAATTGATGCTAATTTACTTGGCACACCCCTTACCGCCTGTGAGCTTATTTATAGCAGCTAGTGTTCTTTCTGCTTGTGGTTATGTCAGGTATTTTCTTTTCACTGCTTTTGGCATGGCATGCACCAAATATAGTTTTAAGATTGAGGATCCGGACTGCAACACTCCCGCATAGCACAATAGTGTGCATTCAAATATGGGCTTAAATTTGTAATATTTGGAAACGTTTTACAGAGACGGCATAAAATACATACAACGCGCGGGCCGCTTGAAACTTACGATAAGCAATAATGTCACTGTAAAATGTATCTAAACATGACGAGTTTGAGCCTATATTTGAATGCTTATTGTTGTGTCCTGTATTAGTGGCGCTAGATGCATGTGCTAAGTTCATAATATTTTTTACCATTTTAACCATTTTACCGACTAATAAATAAGCATCAAGTAATTATTTACCGATATAACAATTTTATCGACTAACAAGCATTGAGTATTTTTTACCACTACTATAAAAAAAATTGGATTTTAGCATACTAGCATTAAGTATAAAGAGGAACAGAAGGCAGAAATATCTATACTCATTTTTCTTATTTTCTTTGTTATATAAGAAAAATTAATTAAATGCCAAAAAAAAAAAACCTTTTATTGGCATGATTAACAATATCGATCGGGATATAGATAAGTGCACCGGCCATTGATCGTTAATCGAAAGTTATGCTGAATACTCTTTGGTACTCCATAAATTCGATCGACGATTAATTTTTTAGTCCTAAAATATCATAAATCTTGTTTTTTGCATGGGCTTTCATATGCTTGATTAATTTTTCCCCATAATTTACCGACCTAAAAGCTGTATTAATATGCTGTATTTGACGACGGACGTGGCACGGTGGACGAAGGTCCATATGTGACGCAGGTGGTTGTGGGTTCGATTCCCGCCTTCGATCTGCAAATATTTGTTCCGGGTGTTGTCGGTATTTTCTATGTTGAGTAAAAAAGGTATCATTTCATGTATGTAAGCGGCCCGTCCGCACGGGTGGACATTTATTTTTTAAACATTTTGTCATAAACATACTGTAAATGCAGGACATAGCATATATTAATCAGTGATAATGAAGCATTTAAATGGTGAAAGATTTTTAAAATCGGTTCGCAATAGTATGAATGATTTACTCACGAATACAACCGATTGGACCAGCTCTTCAGATCTACGCGGTGGGTAGGTTTCGCTTGGATTTCGCGCTCGGTTTCGCGTAACCCGCGAATATCGCTACGGGTATCGAGAACCGCGTCGGTTTGAACAGGCCTTTAAGTAATATGATAATAATATGATGGTTTTGATTTTTAAGAATGATTTGATCTTAGTTTGCTTGATGCTCGAAGTTAATGGCAAATCCTACCCTACTTTCCTATAGCTTTATATTTTTTGTAGAAACGAAGCCGATTACAAGTTCTATACTTATTTGTATATGTAATTTAGCTTAAATGTCCTCAAAAATATTTAAGATAAAAAACTACATAATTCAATGGTTTTTTCTATTAAAGTGCGCAAGCCTACTAATAAATTCTAAGAAATTTAATAAGATTCAAAAAAAAAACGACTACTAGGGGACTTGAACCCTCTTGACTCCTACGTCACTTGATATCGTGCCGCAATTAAATAGCGCATCCCGTACTAAGGGAGGGTTTCTAGTTTAAGTCCCGTTTTTTTGGGATCTTATTACATTTCTTTCGTGGTTAATATTAAGTGTACTTTATTTTTCATTAGTTAGTGTTTTCTTTCATTATAGTATGGTTGCATGATTTCAATTCAGTAGGTACTGTTTGAGTTTCACAGCCCCAAAATTGAGTGTAGGAAAAACGGTCGAGAACCCGACTTCGAGCAACGAATTCGAAATATTCGGAATGATGACACGAATCTTTACAAACTTTATGGTTGTCGCAATTCCGGACTGCACCACTGCCGCTTAGCACAATAATGTGCATTCAAATATGGGCTTTGACTCGAATTATTTAGATGCATTTTATATTGACGGCATCAGATAACAAAAACAGACAGCTCGCGAGCTCACTTTAAGCTTGCGGTAAGTCATTTTGTCACTGTAAAATGTATCTTACGATTACGAGTTTAAGCCCATATTTGAATGCACATTTTTGTCCTGTGCGGTAGCAGTGCTCGATGTATCTGCTAAGGTCTTATGGCGCTGGTGGTAGCAGAACAAGTGCCATCACCATTTTTGCTTATGTAACGTAAAGAATTATCAAAAATACATTTCTCCGTTTGTGATACCTACCTATTAAACCTAAGCTTTTTTATAGCTTTTTATTTTTAATGTTGTGATTCAGTCAGAGATGCGGAATTAAACTTGTGGTCACCAAACTCTTTGCGCATCTTTGCCTTATACAAAACAAAACATATTTTTTTACAGGCTAGATCCGGTTTGACCGTTATCGCACTGATGATGAGATTGGTTGTGTTGAATTCGTTGCCCTATTACAGCAGTATAGCTTTCACAATTCGGGTTTTTTTTTATAATTGTAAACGTCATGGAGCTCATAATTAGTCCAAGGTAGGTAAACCTCTGACTTTGGTGTGAAACTCCACCTAGACTGAACGTTGATCGGCTCAAGTTGAGGCGGTGACTTTTCTAATTTATGTGCGACATGCTGTCTCCAACAACCAAGTTTGTAAAGATACGTACTTACCCATATAATTATTTCGAATTATATCGATTTCGCTGGTTGGTTTTGCTATTGTACCTATAATTTAACTGTTTACTGGTATTTATCGCGTTTGATCATCTATTCCATCCCGAAACCGCAACAACGTTCAAAGCTGCAGTACTTGCGATAAATACCCGTAAAGAAAGCTCTGAGTTCGGCGAGTCGATAGTATCGTCTCGACGTTTCATTTTTGTATGGGATTGGATATAGCGCCTCCACTGTGCAGGATGGAACCCCAAGGTATCTTACACAAAAATGGAGACGACTGGTGTCATTCAAATGTCACCTAAAGTGAACTTATTTGGCAGTACTAAACATGCTGCGATGACCCTTTCTTTAGATCAAAATAAATCATCAGAGATAATTTTTAATGCTGTGTTATTAAATTATTAAAATTTTTGGACATTAAAATTGGCACCACTATCCACTCACTGAACTCAGGGCTCAGTTAAATTGTAATGTGTTTTAATCGCTTAAGTTTAAAAAATCTCTATGTTTATAGGTCATGAGACTTGAAGCATGGCGGGCGCGCGCCCTCGGCCACACCGAGCTAAGTCGTGCCATCTCAATCGAGGAAGACCTTGAGGAAGACGACAAACTTAAACTTATCCTCCGCCGCGAATCCTCCACGTCCCTGGAACTACCAGCCACGCCGCGCAAAACCTCGTAGCGCTGGCCCAGTCTTACATTAAGTTCCAAGCCTTTTTTTTTATTTTTTATCGTCAATTTTTTAGCCTCTAAACACACCTAAATGATGAATTTATTGATATTCATTATATTCTATACTCGGTTCTAGAATCTAAAATATTCAAAATTGTTTTGAACTTTTGCAATTTTCTTCAGTGCATGATTGTGTGCTCCTATTTTCCTTTCTTTTTCTTCTATACCATTGTCGTTAAATATTTTCCACCAGTATCATGCAGGGTGTTTTTTTTCGTAAGACTGTTATAGCACTCATAGCGCAGCAAAGCTTCTCACAAGACAAGGTAAATTAAAGAAATGACTGAAGTTATTTTTTTAGTTTACCTTGTCTATTGCATAATGCTTTAAGTGAACTTTATGCTCCTAGTTTTCTTTCTTTGTCTTCTACCTATTCCTTTCTGTTCTTCTTATTTCTAAAACAACGTTTAACATATGCTCTCTCGCGCCCTTTTCAAACGTTTTTGAATCGAACGTGTTGCGACTTACCGAGATAGTACGCGCGAAGCTAGGTGCCGTCCAACATTACAGAACTTCCCCCTATAGGACTGTTGAACCGAGTATATTTAACTTTAATTTTTATCAAATGTGATTCTATAGATAAAATGAGCGTACCTAAAGTTCGGTGATACGATAGCGTCGTAAAGATAATACTATCGACTCACCGAATGCAGTTACCACTTGCACATAACCGATGTTTATACATGTGGGTACTTGTGATATTTAAGTACTTACCTATTATTATAGCCATTTAGATATCTAATCACTCAATCGGTTGGAGAAAATCGCATGAAAATTCATTCAGTAGTTTTTGACTTTATCGCGAACAGACAGAGAGACGCGGCGGAGGATATAATATGTAGTGATAACCCTCACGTTGCCAACTGCAAACATACATATACTTACACTTAGCATTAAATATTTGGTTTATTTTTGTAGTATCGATCTATTATTACATAGGTCGATGGTTTGTAGTTAAATTCGATAAATAGTAGGCGTAGTTCTTATTCCAATGCTTAGAACTATTTGCAGGTTATTTTGATCTCACCGCTGCTGCACCCTTCTGAGCTTGTATTCTTGTTGAAGCATTAATAGTTATTAATTTTATTGTCATTTTATCAGTTTTAATTTTGTTTCGTTAGAATTTGCTAAGAGTTTCTATTAACTTCAGCCCAGTATTTAAACGCTGCTATATTTATTTGTGCATAACATTCCAATTTGTGTACTATTATTTATTGAATATTGTTAAGTCAAGACTTAAAAATATTATAGGTATAATGAATGATCTATTAAAATATTATAGGTATAATGAATGATCTATTAAAATAATTTTAATGAATGATTGTGTTAACCTATTTTTTTGAAAATATTAGGCGTACTACTAATAAATTTTTTATTATTATAGATGTAGCTTTTATGTGTAAAAGTATCTTTTTTAAAATAAAATCCTCAATTATTAACGACTGTCTACCATTCTATCAATAATTATCTTGGTAGTGATACGTTGTATCATAAATTACTATCTTACTTACTACTTGTTTTGAGTAAATTCACTTATGTAATTAATTTCGTGAAACGTACCCATACGTTTTGCCAGTAAAATCAATTACAATTACATTTGTTAACTGTATTGTATATAATAAAATTGTTTTATACGATTTTTTGTAATACAATTTTTTTATTAATTGGACTATAATTATTAGTTTTATTAATGTCGCTTTTTTAAATATTAGGGTTTATACCACCATTATACCTTAAATAAGCGTAAATAATGAGTAAAATACCTTATACTAACTCATGTTTTTTATTACAAAACTTCAAAATCCCATAAACAGCGAATATTTTCTTACGAAATATTTGCTTGCCTTTGTCCTCGTAGGAAATCCTCATCAAAATAATATTATGGGTTCGACCATAAAAACCAATGAAGTACATTATTATAGTGGATGTTCTGGGTATTTTATGTGTAATAAAAACTATCCATCTGTCTGTATTGTTCATCTAGTATCTTTAACTACCCATAACACAAGCGCTTAGCTTGGAGCTAGATGACGCTGTGGATTGTCCATCATGATTTGTTTTAAAAAATGAAACGCATTGGTTGTAACCAATTATTATGTAGTACCTGGATGACCGTGCTTTGCTCAGTATTTTATTTTTTTGGTATTTGTGTTTTTTAGAAATTAAACACGTGAGATAAAAGGACACATAATATATATAAACATTTTATTTTCTTATAAACATTTTTATTATTATTCGCCAATAGATGCCAGGAAGATTCATATTTTTCAGTTTGTCACTGCTGGTTATCAACGAACCAAAATAAAGTCCATACTTTATGTGTATGGGTTCCAAGGAATTTATATACTAAGTTACGTTAGTATATAAATTCCTTGATGGGTTCATCTATCTTAGCTTAAAACGTAGGTAGATGAGCTAGGGTAAAAAAAATCCTCAATCTACGGCTGAAAACTTCCCCCCCATTGTGGTGTGCGTTACCCCAGCAGAAAAGTTTCTTCTAGAATGAAGTGAGTTCCACAAATAATTAGTGCGTTCTACGCTGTAGAAGTGCGTCAAGTTTAAAAATTTGTGCATGTTCACGTATTGGAATAAAACGCAAAATTCGTTTCCTGCTGGGGTAACGTTTTTCCAGCAGGAAGATTCTAAACGAATGAACCTAGACAAATTTGACTTATATGGGCAGATAGCTTATATTTGTGTATAAACGATGGTCTAAAAATAAAATTTGTGCGTCTTAAGGTTTTTGAGATATTCAATTTCCTGCTGGGGTAACGTTTTGCAAAAGCTTGTTTCTCGGAAACCATTGAATGTGCATCTACAAAACATACATACACCAGTAGCTTATGATTAGTGCTTATTTATGAAATAGTAAAATTTTCAAAAATATGTAGTTTTTATGTAATCTTGCTTTTCTTTCAAACCTTAAAAAAATTCTAGCTCTTTAATGGACAGACATAGAGGTTCATTGTAAACGGTGTTCGGTTTTTGCTGTTATTCTTTGTAACCATAAAAAGTTTCAAGAAGATTCATACACGCGTTTTTGAATAATATCGATTAAGACGTAACTGATAAGGTCATAACTTTGACGTCAAAATACAAGAAACCTTTCAACCCAAGATTGTAGGTAATAAAAAAACCTGTAGTGCGTTCCATGATAATTATATCCTGAAAATTTCAGCTCTCTACGTCTCGTATTGAGCTAGTTGTAAAGGAATGACTGAAATAAGAGTTACACTTCTTAATCACCCTTATTCTACCAGGTGATAAGACCAAATTCGAATGACCACTAAAAAGCGACTGTTTCATACATATTGATGACCTTTTTAATTTTGCTACCGAGACGCATTGGGCCTTTGTACACTCGAGTACAAAAGATGGATAATTTTTGCCAACTACATATTTTAGGTCCAAGACAGTAGGTAAGTACCTACCTATCTTTTTAACGTACGAAGTAGGGTAAAGTTTTTCGAGGATTGTATTCCTACATAAGTGATTTTAATAGTTTGTATATATACATATATGTATAGTTTGTATATATTATACTGGTAGTATAATTTAGTAGAAGACTTTTAAGACATCAGCGGGCTGAGTTGTACGGGTCAATTCTTAAGCCACGATTACGACGGCCTAATAATTTTAAGTACCTACTTCTAATTTTATGAGTGCCTAATATATGTTCCTAATATACCTATAAGCATAATATGCTATTTTAAAACATAATTTAATACCTTACAGGTAAAATGAGATCTGTGATTTGTAAACCATACCTGTTGACTAATTGATCTGTGATTTAAAGCTAATTAAAAATATAAATAATATGTCTTTAATTAATTTGTTTTCTTTATGATTTTTTGTTTATTGATAATAAGCTGTTCCCCGCGGTTTCACCCGCGTTAAATTCAAATTTATATATCTAGGGGGTAAACAAAAGTAGCCTATATAAATATAAATATAAATAAATAAAATAAAAATAAATAATGTTTAACAATCTACACAACATCATCTAGCCCCAAACTAAGCAGAGCTTTTGTTATGGGGTACTAGATGACTGATATACATAATACCATATATTACATAGATAGATACTTTTTATATACAAAGAAAATACCCAGAACAACCGAGATAAATATTTGCAGTTCGTAAAAACATTAGTCCCAAGGCGGGAATTGAACCCGCAACCTCCTGCGTCGCAGGCGGACCTTCACCCGCCGCGCCAGATCGTCGTCATCAACAATTACAATATGTTACTCTCTATCCATTCAACTAACTCTATGCCAATAATCAAGTCAATTGGTTGCTTAGTTAGGGCGTGAAGGAAGGACAAACAAAAGAACACTCGCATTTATAATATTAGTTAGGATGTTGATTCGAATCATTAACCCTAACTAATATTATAAAAGCGAAAATTTATTTGTTTAGGTATTTATTTGTTTGTTCGTCCTTCCTTGCGCCCTAACTAAGCAACCAATCGACTTGATTTTTGGCATAGAGTTAACTGAAAGGATGGAGAGTATAACAAACAGACAAGTTACTTTTCAGCTGTTTGTTCTACTGTCTTTAGATATTATAGTCATAGGTACATTATGTTATTTATAATGTTTCATTCCTTATAAAATAGTTGGCAAAAATTATCCATATCTTTTGTACTCGAGTGTACAAGGCCCAGTGCGTCTCGGTAGCAAAATTAAAAAGGTCATCAATATGTATGAAACAGTCGCTTTTTAGTGGTCATTCGAATTTGGTCGTATCACCTGGTAGAATAAGGGTGATTAAGAAGTGTAACTCTTATTTCAGTCATTCCTTTACAACTAGCTCAATACGAGACGTAGAGAGCTGAAATTTTCAGGATATAATTATCATGGAACGCACTACAGGTTTTTTTATTACCTACAATCTTGGGTTGAAAGGTTTCTTGTATTTTGACGTCAAAGTTATGACCTTATCAGTTACGTCTTAATCGATATTATTCAAAAACGCGTGTATGAATCTTCTTGAAACTTTTTATGGTTACAAAGAATAACAGCAAAAACCGAACACCGTTTACAATGAACCTCTATGTCTGTCCATTAAAGAGCTAGAATTTTTTTAAGGTTTCAAAGAAAAACAAGATTACATAAAAATTGTACATATTTTTGAAAATTTTACTATTTCATAAATAAGCACTAATCGTAAGCTACTGGTGTATGTATGTTTTGTAGATGCACATTCAATGGTTTCCGAGAAACAAGCTTTTGCAAAACGTTACCCCAGCAGGAAATTGAATATCTCAAAAACCTTAAGACGCACAAATTTTATTTTTAGACCATCGTTTATACACAAATATAAGCTATCTGCCCATATAAGTCAAATTTGTCTAGGTTCATTCGTTTAGAATCTTCCTGCTGGAAAAATGTTACCCCAGCAGGAAACGTTTTGCGTTTTATTCCAAAACGTGAACATGCACAAATTTTTAAACTTGACGCACATTTACAGCGTAGAACGCACTAATTATTTGTGTAACTTACTTCATTCTAGAAGAAACTTTTCTGCTGGGGTAACGCACACCCCATTGTGACGTCAAAGCCGAGTATATGCAGTAAATTAGAAGCTGTCATACATGATAGATGAAGGCTTTGTATTGTTGAAATCTTGTACGAGTATATGAGAGTGCCCTATCGATAAAGTTGATTCTTGAAAACACGAATAAAACTACATTTTCTAAAACTGTATGCTAGTTAGATCGATTTATCGCCCCGAAATACTGTATACTAAATTTCATGAAAATCGTTTGAGCCGTTTACGAGATTGATATTATATATACAAAAATTTTTTGCTTGTAATTGGAAAATAAAACAAGAGCTTTGGTTAGTATAAAAATATTTACTTATATTATTAGAAAGGCACCACAAAGTTCTAGTTAAATTACACAACTATGTTAATGAAATATATTTAAAAATGTTAATTAAAATCAATATCAGCTTTTATTTTTACGTAGATATTGCAGATACATAGTTTAAGTACGACAGTAGTTTTATACTGCAATGGTTTTCAATTAGTCAAGGCATACTTTTGTATTTCGTGAAAAGATTGTAAAGCACTCGCAGTGTCGACTTCAAGTCCAGATTGACGATATCTGGAAAAGAAGTATCAATTATCTCTGCTACTAAGGACAGTCTTTATCTGAGGAGTATAATTTTTACAACCATGTACCTAGAGTTTACAGTTTACCTCACAAATTGAATTTTATGAAGTTAAAATTGGTGTAGACAAGTATTTACTAACCTTCTGGTCGAGCTTTAGGTTTGGCGAGACCCACATCCTGCATAAGCTCAAAGGCGAAAGCCACATTATGGACCTTTTGGTCGAAGTCCTCTGGAGTGAGATGGAAATCATATAAAGGCACGAAGAACCCTTCAAGCAAACCCATCAGGAGCACCAAATAAACACCATCATGAAACTGTGAATCCAAATCAAGCACTTCTAGGTTTACTTTACTCAAGTGCTTGTTCACAAATGTGATCAGTGATTTCTTCACAACTTGAAGCTTTTCTGGTGCATGATCAAAAAGAGCATCGAACGCGTCTCTTTCGCATTTCATACCCAAGTCATCATAGGTAGTTGTGATGCTCTCAATAAATGTCCTGGAATTAACAAACCGATTTAAACAATCAACTTAGCTTTGCAACACCATGCACAACAGGAAAATGTGATGTTTTATGAGTACCTTCCATTCTGAATTATATTTATATTTACCTATAAAAACAAAATAGTTTCACAAATTCATTATGAATGTAAGTAGGTATGAACTTTGTTAGTGTTGGAAGAAAACTAATGTTTCATCCCTTAACAAGGGACTTCTTCAGGTTTAATATTACTATAATCTACATCGTTATCAAAAATAAAATCTACCTGTGAGAAAGCTGGTTTGGGGTGTCCTTCTTTACTACAACAACATTAACAGTCACATTCTCTGGTAGACGAACAGGGGCTCTGAAGTGGCGTGCCAGTGCAACTAACAGATGCAGGATAGAGACAATGTTTTTTGAATGAACTGAGTCCACACTCCATTTCGGTACAGGTTTTGATGTTCCGTAGAGCACCTAAAATAAATAAAAGTAGTACAAACACCAGAAACCACAATATTTTAGTTACATGGATGATAAAAGTTATGTCTTACTTTGTTCACAGCACGTAGAACAATAGCAAGCTTTTGGCGCTGCCCTTCCTCGGACTGAGTGACTTCAGGCACATCCAATTTCTTCTCAGTCAATATTTCTAACAGCTTTTGAAGAACTTGGCCATCATAGAGATCCTCACTGATGTCCTGCACTATGATCCTTTGTGATGCAAGCTCATCATTGATCCACTCAATAAGCACTTGAATAAGATCTTTCACCCTAGGGTCTTCGAGAGATCTTGGTTCAATAATAGCTCTTTCTTCATTATCATCTGAAATCACAGTTATTAATAATATAAGGAAAATTTTAATTTAATAATAGGTACAAATTAGAACTTGTATTTACAACAGAAACAATTAAGCTAACTTTAGACTGTTAGAAACGTAGCTCAACTGGTCCATAGTATAAATCAAATTCAATTTGGCAAAGCATTCAATAATAGTTTGTGTAAATTATGTACCGAGTAGAGTAACTCCAAATCTATCAACTATGAATAGCCATTTAGTAGGCATATTTAGTTTAGAATAGGTCTAAATGAAACAATATTATCAAGTAGATACTTACGCAAACTATACTCTTCTGGTGGTATCTCAGGGGCAGTAGGACTGCCCGGTGAGTCAATCGCATACTTGCCTTCAGCTTGTACATCTTGCACTAAAATTTAAACAGGAGCAATGAGTTACATTGAATGTCAAACTACACTAATTTGAGGAATGGCTATGTGGGTCTGATGAGGTAATAGCGCCATTGATACATCCCACTCAAAATAAAAATACAATCTGTTAAGATTTTAGTTAGCACAATATCATTACCTTCCTTTATGCGCTTCTTGCGACCAATTGTGCCAATTTTATCCCAAAAAGATTCTTCTTTATCCTCCTTTTTGGGCAAAACTGGGGTACGGGGGGACTTAGGGCGTGGTGACGACATCTTCCCGAGCAGCTAGCTGAAAACAAGGTCTGGCATGAATCACCAGCAACAGTGGAGTCTCAAATTCTAACTTGCTAAGTAATCTTATTAAGGTATTACATCGGTTGCAATTTTTTATGAGGTAAAGTAGGCTTAGCAAATTATAATATGAAAATACTTAAAAAACTGCTCACTCCGTCCTTTCGAGTGTTTATATTTATTTTTAGTTCTGACGTAAATTTTAGGTGGGTTGACTTGACAGACAATGACAGTGACTTAGATGGTTCTTATTTTAACCTCTCAGGGATTGTGACATAGAGTAAATTACTAATTCTTGACAGTCAAGAATTACGAGGCCCACTCCAGGCCCGACGCCTCAGACCATTTTAACCTTATTGTAATTCGGGTCACTATGGCTTGAAATCTATATCTCATTCGATTCGGAATGATCATAATGATTATTTAACATCTTTATTGACAAAGAAAATGTTAAGTTACGGGTAGATTTAGTGGGACGTATAATGCAAAATACAGTTTCTCCAAAAGACTCACGACTTGTTTTATTACATATTTTTTATCAAAGATCTAAAAACATCTTCATTTATTTTCTCTATCTGACACTCTCGTCATAATATTTGAACTGTAGACATTTTTCCAATAACACCATAAGAGTTAAAATATAGAATAGCAAGGAGTCTATTCTTAACATCCACCTCTCTTGAAAGTAGAAAGTCCGGCTAAAGTCTTCAGGTCTTTGATCCTGGGTCCATACAGAGGTTTCGTAAACATGTCGGCGATCTGCTTCTTTGAACTCACATGTCGGATATCAATGCTTCCCTCTTCGATGCAATCTCTGATGAAGAACGCTCTCAATCTTATATGTTTCGTTCTCTGGTGAAACTCTGGAGGGTTCTTAGCTATCTTTATAGCCGATTCATTGTCCACACACAGATATGCACGACAATCATCTCCTGTAATATCTTTTAGAATTTGTTTCAGCCATATTATCTCTCTAGCGGTCTCACTTTCCGCATATATGTCCGCTTCTGTTGAGGATATGGCTACGACATTCTGTCGCTTGCTATTCCAAGAGATAGCACCTCCAGCATGCATACAAAGAATGCCTGAGGTCGATCTTCCAGTGTTCACATCTCCACCGTGATCAGCGTCACTATAGCACTTCAGGTCAGGTCCACAATCTGATTTGTATAAAATGCCTTGGTCAATAGTGCCTTTAATATATCGCATAATCCGTTTTACAATCTGTACATCACCTTTGGTTGGACTGTTCAGATTGCGAGATGCCACTGATACGGCATAGGCTATGTCTGGCCTCGTGCCGGTCATTAAATAGGCAAGGGCTCCAACTGCTTGGCGATACGGAAACGTACTAACTTTGACGTCTTGGTCGTTATGCATATCTTCTGCCTTCAATATTGGAGTTGCCACTGATTTGCACTCTTCCATCCCAAACCTCTCTAGTACTCGGCTAGCATACGCTTTTTGGTGAAGCAGTATTGAGCCATCTGACTGTCTTTATCTCCATTCCCAAAAAAAAGATAGCGGGTTTGGTGGTGAGCTTAAACTTCATCCTCATTTCATCTAGGAAATGCTTTGTTTCCTTTTCGCTGGTCGATGCGATCAGACCATCGTCAACATAAAGGGTAAGGATTATCCTTTCTCCCGCTCGCTTTCTTGTAAACAGACATGGATCTGATTTACTTTGAATGAAGCCAATTTTTACGATGTAATCTGTTATGCACCTGTTCCAACATAAAGGCGCTTGCTTTAATCCATAAAGACTTTTTTGTAATTTAAAAACTAGCTTTTTATCACTCGTGAAACCCTCTGGTGGCTTCATGTATATTTCTTCATCTAGCGTGCCATACAAGAATGCAGTCGACACATCAAATTGTGCTAGACAAAGCTTTTCTTTTGCTGCAACACTTAGTACTGCTCTGATGGTGCTACCTCTAGCAACTGGACTGAAAGTCTCGTGAAAGTCAATATCCTTCTTTTGTGAGTATCCCCTTATAACGAGTCGGGCTTTATATATATCTATTGTACCATCCGGATTCGTCTTTATTTTGAATATCCACTTGCAAGATATTGCTTTCCTGCCTTTGGGTAACTCCACTGGCTCCCAAGTTTTGTTGTCTTTTAGTGACTGAATTTCACTATCTATGGCTTGCTGCCATTTTTCACGCTCTGTTGAATCCATTGCCTCTTTATATGTCTTAGGTTCAGCCATATCGTTAGCCTCTAGTGCCATCACATAATCTTGAAATCGAGTTGGGGGTCTCAAGGTAGACCTGTCTCTCAGTATCCTCTGCCCTTCTCTCTGAATTTCATTAGTAGAAAGATTTAAACTATCGGCAGGCTCTTAAATAGGCTCTTCCTCTTCATCACTTGAGTTAGCTGTATCATAATTTTGATCAGTGTTTGCATTTTCACTTTGATTTAGATTGTCACCATGTACATCATCGTTAGGGTCATTGTAGTTATCTCTTGACGATGAAGGTTCATTGACATTCAAGTGCATGTTACTCTGATCTTGATGGCTTTCCAGATTATTTTCATGTCTATGATCATCAGCATTCCTTTCAATGCTTTCATCTCTGGCATCGTAAATCCATGGAAAAAACCACTCTTTGGAAGTTGTTGACTTTTGGGAAACATCTTTGTCTTCCTCTGTAGGTTTTTCTAGTATTGATCGCTCATCAAACGTCACATCTCTAGACCTAATCAGTTTTGACTTTTCTTTGTTCCAGATCCTGTATCACTTCCTTCACTTCCTTCATAGCCAATCAGTATACCCAGCTCTGCTTTCTTTTCAAGCTTCTTCCTATTTGCTTTAGGTACATGAGCATAGCATTTACAGCCGAGAATCCTTAGATGCTTGATTGATGGTTTCTTTCCGAACCACAATTCATATGGAGACTTATTTGGTACGCTTGATGGTCTAGTGCGATCTAGCACGTACACAACAGCGTCTATAAGTTCTGCCCATAGCTCCTCCGGAATCTTTTCACGTGCATGCATGACGGCACGCGCTGCTTCTACTACTGTGCGATTTTCTCGCTCTACACATCCAGCTTGCTCGTGAGTATGTGGCATTGTCAGTCTTTGTGTTATGCCGCATTCTTGAAGAGTATCCTTAAATTCTGCACTGATGAATTCTCCACCATTATCACTGAGAATTTCTTTAACAATATGTCCAGCAACTTTAGCTGCGCCTAGATATTGCCTCAGCTTTGATGCTGCTTCAGATTTTTGTTTTAGAAAGTAAACGTGTCTATGTCGGGTATAATCATCTTTGAACAGAAGAAAATATCGATTCTTTCCATATGACATCGGAAATGGCCCACATATGTCAGTGTGGACAAGTTCACCAGGTTGAGTGGCTCTCATTCTTGTTCCAAACTGCTGTCTATGCGTCTTTCCATATATGCAACCTTCACACAGATCTGACTTATTGTCATTCAACTTCACTCCGAGCTCAGTTTCAATAACTTGCTTGACGTGTCTTTTATTTTGGTGAACTAGCCTTTCATGATACAACTGTAGTGGGTTTGTCATTAATTGGTTAACTTCAAGTTTGTTTGATCTTATACAGTTAATCGCCAACTTGTATAGGCCTCCATCAACCTTTCTCGTCCCAATTGCTTTGATCACTCCATCTACTTTGAGTATACATTGCTTTGGCGTAGATTCAAAAATGCTTTTCGACGATACATCATGCGTAGCGAGAACAGAAAACAGGTTCCTCTTTATTTGTGGCACATACCAAACATTTTTTAAAAGAAGTTGTTCAACTTTACCTTTGCAGGTGGCTTCAGCTCGTACATTGCCTTTTCCAATGGCTTTGATGGTTTGTCCATTAGCTGCTGTGACAGTAACATTTTGTGAATCGTCAAAGTGCTCGAAGCTTTCAAAGATGTCTCCTTGATGCGTAACATGGCTTGTCGCTCCATTGTCAACGTACCAGTTTTTGTGATCTTTAGGTAGATTTTCTCCTACAGCTAACACGGACAGATTGACATCTGTTTTGCTGCACGTTGGCTCAGATGGCTTTGGGGGACGACCATCTTGTATCCACTTACGGCATTTACGAACTCTGTGCCCAGCTAATCCACAGTAATTACACTTAAAGATTACTGCTCCTTTGCCTTTTGTTTTATCTGTTTTTACTACTAGTACTTCCTCTTTGTCTTCCCTTACTTCCCCATTGCTCTTTAGGCTTTCTCAAAAGTACTTAGCTGTGCAGTTAGATTCTCTATTGTCCTGTCTCTCTTATTTACAAGAAGCCAACTTGACTTGAAAGCAAAGAAATCCTTAGGTAGTGTCCCAAGTATCTTGCAGATCAGTAATATATCAGGCAACTTTGTGGAAATTTCATTATTCAATTCGTGCCATATATTTTTCAATGCAGATATATGCTTTCTTATGTCATGTTCAGTATCTTTTGTGTAACTAAAGAGTTGCTGACATAAATCATAACTCTTTTCTTCAGCGCACCCGCAGTAGAGACGTTGCAGTTCATCCCATACCTCTTTAGCTGTGTCGAAGCGCATAACTTGGTCAAGTACTTCATTTGTCATGTTGTTCGTCAGTAGCGTCAGCACAAGGCTGTCTTTGGATTGGAATTCTTTGATCTTTTTATCATACTCAGCTCTTATTTCATTTGTAGCTGCATCTCCCAGCTTTTCTGGAGCTTTGAGTGTTCCGTCAATGATCTTCAACGCATCGGGATAGCCCTCGAGTACGTTGCGGATTCTGTACTTCCAGTGCTTAAAATCTTTGCCATCAGTAAGGCACTCGATCTTCACCTTGAACGCACTTTCATACGACTTGTCATCCATGGTGAACTATCTACTTCACAGATGATTTTCCACTTTTTCTACAGGTACCTTTATTTTACTCTGCTACCATGTTAAGTTACGGGTAGATTTAGTGGGACGTATAATGCAAAATACAGTTTCTCCAAAAGACTCACGACTTGTTTTATTACATAATTTTTATCAAAGATCTAAAAACATCTTCATTTATTTTCTCTATCTGACACTCTCGTCATATATTTGAACTGTAGACATTTTTCCAATAACACCATAGAGTTAAAATATAGAATAGCAAGGAGTCTATTCTTAACAGAAAATAACAATCAAATAAAATAGGCAAATTAAACTAGTATTTACAATTGAAACAATTGAGCTAACTGCAGACTGTTGCAAACAATCTACAGATAGCTCACGATTATCTATGGGATCGGTGAGCCAACGTTTACGAAAAATGATTGAAAAAATTACTCAAAGTTCTAGTTATTGTTGCGTGAGCAGTACCTTTCAAGTGCTGAGTCCTTAACTTTTTTGGGTCAGGTTTTCGTATACAAAATGGTTGAATGAGGGTTTTTTTTGCTTAGGCTGGCTTTGGTGAAATGAGGGTTTGTTTTGTTTGTAATAGTTTTTATTGTATCCTGTTGGCATATGAAATCCAATTTGTCGACGACCGATGTGGCGCGGTGGGCGAAGGTCCGTCTGCGACGCAGGAGGTTGCGGGTTCGATTCCCGCCTCGGGACAAATATTTGTACGATCTGCAAATATTTGTTCAGGGTGTTCTGGTCGTTTTTATATGTATTATAAAAAAAATATCTATCTATGTAATATATTGTATTATGTATATCAGTTATCTAGTACCCATAACACAAGCTCTGCTTAGCTTGGGGCTAGATAATGCTGTGTGAATTGTCCAACATTATTTATTTATTATTATTATTTATTGTATGAATTGCTACTGATCTAGCGGAATAATCGATTGAAGTTATCGACAAAAATCTAATATAAAATCAAGTTACTACAAATAATAAATAGACTAATAGAAATAGATTTATTTTAACGACGTGAAAAAATTTTTTGTATGTGAAAATCGGACATTTATAGCGACCCTTAGGCTATACAGTCCGATTTTTTGTCTGATTGACGGATCAAATTGATTAAACAAACAGTTTTACGCATGTCCGTTTTTATTTGTGTGCAGTTGCAGATTTGTAATAGTGTGCATGACTAGGGAAGTGACTTTGCTGCCGAGCCGAACTGGCTTCGGCCTAAACTGGTCCGAATCAGGAAAATACACTTGATGCCGATTTCATTCCTGATTCATCCCATATTTAACAGGCACGTTTTAGTACTTTCAACCAGGGTTGTTGCTGATACCGTTTTTTGACACATAACCTGATGCTGATGCAGATTTTAGCCATGTGCGTGTCGGAATCGCGTACCGAGTATGCTACACTAATTCAATGTAGATGATTCTACCAATCGAAAACGAGTTTCGAAAAACTATACACATTTTATAGAAAATCTACGCACTTTTTTAGGGTTCAGTAAACAAAAGGTACCAACGGGACCCTAGTACTAGCCCTCCGCTGTCTGTCTGTCTGTCCATCTATCGGGCTTTATTGTATCTCATGATTCGTAAAAGGTAGACACTTGCATTTTTCATTATGTATTTCATTTGCCGCTATAATACATACTATCAAAATAAATATTGCTCCATAAAAAACGTTTTATGGCCATTTTTTTGCTCCACTCACGCGATGCAAAAATTAAAAAAAAAAAGGTTAGTGTTCGCTCCGTTTTCCGTTGCCTTAGTTTCTTGGTGATTTTGGGCAAGTGCCGCTATAAAACCTTGAATTTTTTGCTCATCCTTCAAATTCTTGCGTGTATAGTCTAGAGCGCTAATTGACACTTGGAACTTATAGTCGCGGGTGTGAAACATCCTTTATTCAGGGAGTCTAACGGATTAGCTATAAGGACTTATTTTGCGTAAATTTGTAATTGTTTATAAATATGTTGTTTTTGCTCAAAATTTTACATCGGTGTCGATGTCATTTCGTAAGACTAAGAATATAATTTTGCAAAATTTATAAAAACTAGGGGCAGATAAATAAGATAACACCTTACAATATATTATAATATAACTAAATGTGCACGGCTTTGCCCGCATGGTTGATTTAACGTTGTTGTTTTTTGTAAATAATGTTTATATTAGTGGCATTGGCATTTTGATTGATGTATACATAGATATTACTGTTAATTTTAAGGATATTGTATCGTTTGTACCTTAATAAAAGAAAAATATAAACAAAGTACCTACGAAAAATTTATATTTTAATTAAAATAAAATTACCTTTTGGAACGATAACTTCCAGAAAAAACCGCGTGAAAATTCCAGGTTATTAAAGTTATTATCTTGTGTATTTCTTTTTTCCTCGTGTTTTGAGTTATATAAACTAGTTAAATAAATCCTACGGAAACAATAATGATAAATCAATACTACATGTTTGAGAAGAGTGTGAAAGACAGTACTTTTCTGTACGAAATCTTGAAATGGGACGAATCAGGAATGAAATCAGCAATCAATTTTATTTTCCTGATTCGGACCAGTTTTGGCCGAAACTAGTGGGTCGAATGCGGTATAACCCGAAAACTAAATTTGATGGTAAGCGCATCACTAGCACAGATGCTAAATTTGTCTCTGCTAATTATTCATAGTTTTAGACATTATTTGTATCCTAGACCCATAGGAATACATGAACTAGATTATTAAAAGATTGTTACTACATATTTCTAGTAATAAACATCATTACTTTAGTATTTATACTGAGCCAAAAACTTACGCATGTAATGACAAATCCGGGACTTTTACTCCATCTCTTGTGCTTTTTGAAGGACAGAACATAGCAGAACACGACATATTTTCACTTTTTCAACAAAGTTTTAGGTAAAATGCAGTAATTTCTTAGAATTTCATTAAAGTCCATCAGTCTTAGCACAACTTTGAACTAACTAGTCAGTTGTAAGCTAACACGTTTGACACTGACAGTGCAGTACAGCTATACGTACACCAGCTATCTCTTTTACTCATAGCTTTACTCCGACGGATAGACAAAGATACATGACAACTATATAAGACCGAAATGACTTAGCATAAGTCATTTCCTATCCTCTACCTACTTATTTCTCTATGATAACGAGCTTTATGGATTGCACATCGTAGAGTCAACTTCAACTTCAACTTTTTGGTTAATGGCTCTGCATCATCGTAGAGTCGTAGAGGTTAATTGATATTTTTTTTTATTCAGTGCTGTGGTTTTTTTTCGTTTTCATATTTTGCCAAAGAGAATCTGTGTAGTTTGTGGAGAATACGTACATTACGTACGATACTACTATTTTGCTTGGTGTGCTGTTTTGTGGAATTTTCGCTGAAAATATTGGTTTTTATTCGAAACCGAAGCTTAGACGGAACTTGTGCAGGCTTGCCGTCTTTATTTATTCAGGTCAATATCCTAGTAGGTAACATCTTTCGAAAAATTAAGTAAAAGATTGAATAAAGTGGGCCATTTGGTCGGTCGGATTAGTGTTGGAGTGTAGTCATTGCTAAAAATAGCTTAGGGATTGCATTGCATCACTTCGAAAGGTTCTAATAACTTCATTATATTGAATTTGTTAGATGGAGAAAGGTGGTACGAATCCTCCGCCGTACGGCTGGGGCAATCCGAATCTGCAGCCTCCGCCAGCGGCTCCGCCGAGCTACTCCCAAGCAGTTGGAGGCGTCGGGCCCTCAAGTCCTTACACTCCTCAGTATGCAGCCAGTGAGTCTACACACCTACATTTCTGAATATTCTAATGACCCAGTTGGAAATGGTACAAATTTCCCCTCAATTGTTTATTTTCTCGATAGGTAGGTAATTTTTATTGCAAATATGTACATACAGGAAGATTTTAAGAATAAAACTAAAAGATTTCTTGTTTGAAGAAGTGTTCTTCAAGAAGATAATATTCTGTCTTCTCAAAGTAGATATGTAATAGTTTTGAATTATTTATTTTTGTAACGTCAGAAACATTTTGTAACTTAATCAAGGTCATTTTTCAAATGCAATCACTATGATGTCATTACAAATTTATTGGTCCTGACCTCCGATTTATGATTATGACTCAGGAATAAAACAAAGTTTTTTTTTGTTACACTTTGATTGACTTCACCCATTGCTGTGTCCTCCAAACTTTTGTGCCACTCCACATGGTAAACACAAAGACATAAAAATCATAATCTTAACCCACATTTAAACATGATCTAATGTAATGAAAATAGTCACAAGGACAATGGGGCTTGGATAATTCAAACAACCTTGATGGTCAGGAAGTTTGTGGTTGACCTTTATTTTACTAGATTTTGATTTGAGGTGATTTGTTTCTTTGTTAGTATTGAAATTATAGCGAGCTGTTGAGTCGCCATCAACAAGATATTCCTTTCTTAAATATTTGATAAATAATAAAAATATTCTGCATCAACATGGTAACTATACAAGGTGATAATGTATTAAGTAATATGTTCATGTTTCACTGTTCTATAGCATCCAATCAATAAAAAATATTTAAGGTTTTAACTTTATAAGTTATCCTTAGCCAAATATACAATTTCTTTTTAAAATCAATCTATAGAAGAGAAGATAATTACAAATAATTGCATTACTTTATTCTATATTATATAACTAGCTGATGCCCCCGCCTCACTCACATTTTATTAGAATAAAATATAACCTATATGTTATTCCAGGTCCCAAACTATATCCATACAAAATTTCAGCCCAATAAGTTCAGTAGTTTTTGTGTGAAAGAGGAACAAACATCCATCATTACAAACTTTGATATTTATAATATTATTAGGATAGTTGTAAGAAAAAACTTGGAGATACTCTATCTACAATGTATGACATAAATGATGACACAGAAAATTTATTGACTGTTCTAAAGTTGGCCACTAATTGTAAGCACTTTCATTATTAAAACCAGCTTAGAGTAGTTAGCCTAAGTAATTTTAAAGTATGCATAGCTTAGAATTTTAATATTTTGTTTATAGTCAGCACTTCTTTGCCTGAAAAACAGGTTTTTACCTAGTTCATGTGCCTGAACTGGGTAAAAACCTGGTTTTGCATTATCCTATCCCTTAAAAAATATAAGATTAAGTACTCCTTGTTATCCTTTTAGACCAAAATTATTTTTGTATAAATTAATTTATAATTCGTTTTATTTATTATACTAGCTCTTGCCCGCTGCTTACCACACATTTCTCCAGGGTAAAAAGCCTTTTTCCAGTACTGTGATACCATCTATTTTCTTGCTTCACTAAGCTCAGTTGTTTAGGTGTGAAAGGTAACAGACAGAGTTACTTTAGGATTAATAACATATTATTTGCCAGGCTTATATATATTTTTTGAATTGTTTCAGCTGCTGGGCCTCAAATTGTCACAACTGTTGTACCAGTGGGACCACATCCCACTCACATGATCTGCCCGAGCTGTCATGCAGAGATAGATACAGCAACTAAGACCAAACCTGGACTAATCGCTTACATCTCAGGAGCCATCATCTTTCTATTGGGGTAACCATACTTTAGCTATTTCTGTAAAAAATGGATTTTGCTATTATAGTGTGTAAGCCTCAAACTGGGGGTAAATTTGGGTCTAAATCAAATGAAACGTGGTGGTCAAAATCTTATTAAAAAATTACTTTTCAATAATGCTGGCCAATTAGCCCCAAGCTAAACAGAGCTTGTGTTATGGGTACTAGATAACTGATATACTTAATTTATTAGATACATAGATAGATATGTTTTATTATACATAGAAAACATCCAGAACACCCTAAACAAATAATTGCAGATCGTACAAATATTTGTCCCAAGGCGGGAATTGAACCCGCAACCTCCTGCATCGTAGGCGGACCTTCGCCCGCCGCGCCACAGAGGTCGTAAAAATTTTTTTGCTTATTAGCTGATAATCTCTACTGCAACTCAGGAAGTTGCAGGTTCTATTACAGCCTTGAAACAAAAGTTTCTACAATATCAGCAAATATTTTTCCTCATTCATGATGACTGTAACTAAACATCACCAAAATTATGTATACATATGTACATATATCGAATTATACCTGAACCTGAGCAATGTTTAACTATGGTAAATGTCAGACTCTTCTATGGACACTATAGACATACATACATATACTTCTATAGACATATCTTATGGTAATTCTATATCATCAGATGTTCGGGCAATGGTGACTTCATAGACAGCCATCACTAGTATTGTAGTGTTTGGAAACAAAATTGGAACTGCATTTTAAAAATCTTATTTTTTCGTTCAATATCCTTTTTTTGCTGAAATATGATTTATTTTGTCCTCCATAGAAGTCTAAAAACATCTCGGAGTAGTTTCTCAAGATCGGTCATCACGCCTATATTCTCAGCTAAATAGCAACAACCTAAATAGAAACACCCTAATCACAATCACCTGGTATATACATAAGCTACCCTCATAGTGCACATCATACCCCATCGTCATCATCGTACTCGACCTATGATTAAAAGAAACAATGGGGAAATGATCGCTGGACCAATTCCATGAAACAACTCTTACATACACCAAATTTGCTCATGGTCAGAAGACTGATCGCAGATGAAAATAAAAGTTATGTAGTGTATTTAAGTATACCATTTATCTAGTACCCATAACACAGCTCTGCTTAGTTTAGAGCTATATGATGCTGTGTGAATTGTGCAAATTTTTTCATTATTAAACTTTACACTCTTGTTCCTCTTTTCAGATGTTTCTGCGGTTGCTGCTTGATACCATGCTGCATCGACAGCTGCATGGATGTCCACCACAAATGCCCGCATTGCAATGCCTACTTAGGACGCTTCCGACGATAAACTAGTTATAACGAAATTAGATCATCACTAACGGAACAATCAAATCTTCTTATTGTCTCACCGCTGCAGGTATGGCTATTATTCGGATGCCGAAATTTTTCGCAAAATCTCGAATAATTTTTATCCCGAAGCCGCCATAGATTAGAATATTGGAAATAATGTATAGCAAAAATGTCGAAACTTATTGAATCGTATATCGGTTTACTCTGCAATATTATGCACATTTTGTGTAATTCTTGATCTTATGATTAAACAAAGATCTGCATACAATGTCTTGTATGTCTTACTGTAGACTTGTCAACCAAGAGCTTATCAAGGTTTTGTGGCAATGCTGTAGTTCGTTTTACGAACACAATTATGTACTTTACACAAATCACATCATGAATATAGTAATGATGATTTACTAGTATGGCTAATATAACAATATAGAAATAGGCAGTCTATGTGTATAAACAAGGAAAAATAATCTCAAAAATATCACACTATGAAAAGAAAGCAAAATATGAGAATGTAGATGTAACATTACAATGACAACAGCAGCCTCGCGAGGCAGCCTGAATATTATATAGCTCTTCGCGCGTTGCAGATGCCTGCCCAGTCGAGACCTGGCTGATGTTTCTTTAATTTTACTAGCGGCAGGATGCATTTTTATATGTACAAATATTTAGTATTTAATTTATTTATCCTGCATATTTTTTACTATTTAAACAACAACTACCTTACTTCTATATTTTCTGGTTAATTCAACTTGGTAAGCCAGGAATATTAATAACCGTGTGACTTTTATAGTATTAAAATTTGGTGGCTTCTCAAGTTAAATAAGCTAGCAAACTCTTAACTTGTAAGTATAAGAAAATATTATTTTAACTATGTAGTATAACCTTACATAACATTTGTATGCCTCTTTACACTTAGACTAAATATACATACAATGTTAATGGCATGATAACTGTGCCAAAACATTTATGACCATATCCACATTACTTCGGCATAAGTAAAAATATTAAAATGCATTCTCATCTCAGTGACCTGTCCAAAAAGACAATGAATTTTACAAAAATTTTTAAACTATTCTTAACTATCACATAAAAAAGCCAGCAACCACACTCCAAACTCCTTATGTAGGTACTTCTGTATAAAATTACCCTAAACATAAGGGAGTGTCCATTAATTACGCGGGGCTTTTAGGAGGGAGGGGTCGAACCAAATCATACGTGGGGAGGGGGTGTTTCGGCATATATCACTTAATTTTTTTGACCTATTTTGGCAACTCTTACTCGGATCGAAAAACGTCAAAATCACCTAGCGTAATTTATGGATGCCCCCTAACACATGTTTTGTTTGTGCACTGTGTGCAGTTAGTTCAAACTTCATGAATGTACTCCAGTAGGCCAAACAAGCCCAACGATTGCTATATAGGGAAAAATAGACAAAAAAAATACATTTAAAACTATATAGTTTTTGTATCATCTAGGACCAAATACCTTTTATATCATCTAGAAAAATCCACCAAATCCAAACTCGACACGTTAAGTCGTTTGGTTTCGCATTGTCACCGAACTTACATATGTATGCTAAATTTCAGCGTAATCGGTTGAGGATAACTGGTCTAAAATTCAGTTGCAAGATGGCTCACAAATACTAAAAAGGCAAGTAATATAAAAGCTTGTAAAAAATTACATCACAATATGGTCATCGAATATGTAAAATATTATTTCTTCACCTGCAATGTATCACTTTTCAATTCTATTACTATTAGCAATGTGTTCACTATTATAGACAACAAAAGACTGCTAGGATGGCAGCTTCTGTTATTTAGTAATCCTAATTACGGCCACTGTGTTTAAAAGTAAGGAGGTATAGCGATAGCTACATAATAATATAAATAATTAAAACGTCATTTTGCTTATTTACCTAATGTATTGTAACGCTATATTACTTTAAGCTTAAATATAATAATATGATACTATGAATAATATATAATGTTGTGGGTGCCATAAGTGTTTGTGAATGTTCTCTTTTATTTACGAGTTTATTAGTATATAAATAATAAGCAACAGTCGCACATCATTTGTTTTATTAGGTACCCTGTTTTTTTATATTTGGTTCGTTCATAGTTATTTTAACTTCATTTGCATTTTAAATTAATGTAAAAACAAAATTAGTGTACCAAGATATTGAATTGCCAATGAGTAACTGAGTCACATGTTTGACCACACCTACCTACATACCTAATGAGTTTCTACAATATTGAGATATGAATTTAGTTTTTATGAATTATAAGTAAATGCTTCTGAACACTGCCCTACCTTGTGTTATTGTCTGTCATCTTATTTTCTTACGACATTTCACTTATAAATTTTAATTTTTGTCAGCTAAGATAGAGCTTTGTTAGCTAAGATAATTTGAACACCCTGACTGCTCATATAAATATGAAACAATGAGTAGTAAGACATTTTGAACACCTTGGGGGCTTACAACAACATGATAATTCGAACTGTGTATATCAAATTGCTTTGAATTTTTTTTTTAGATCATTTTGACTACTCTAGACCCTCATATTAATTTGACGCCGACTGTACCTACCTAAATGGTACATAAAATTGTGCTCTTATAATTTTTGTACCTACCTACCTACATGTGTTTCATTTAATTACCTTGACTGTGTGTATAAAGTTTAATAAATATTAATTAAATCAAACAACTGACTTATTCTTAAAATTTATTTATACCTTATTACGATAGGGTGAGATTTTTTTTCAAAACATATGCTCTGTCTTTTACCTGTTTTTTTTTTTATAAATGAAACAATTTTCGAGATAAAAACGTCAACTCCAAGTTGGACTCGAAATTTCATAATTCTAGTACAACGAGAAGTAGAAGAATATAGGTTTTCATCGCTTAAAAAATCAAAAAAATTATTTATACAAATTACTGTTTTCGTATTTTGCGTTTTTAGGTTAGCCTTGCTTTTTGCCAAATTTCATGATTTTAGGTTAATGGGAAGTACTCTATAGGTTTTCGGTCCATAGTGAGAATCAAATATTATTTTTATGTGAATAAACTACAAATTCACGGTTTTCGGATTTTTCCCTTTAGCTATGCTTTATGATCTTGCTTCTTGCCAAATTTCATGGTTCTAGGTCAACGGGAAGTACCCTTTTTTTTGTGTGCATGTGATTCACATGGAAATTTCAAAAATATTGGGCATTATAAGTCTAACTTACATAACGTAGGTAGTAAAATTGCAGATAAATTCAATAGGCATAGTTCAGAATGACAATTTCTTCACACTATTTTACGTTCTCTGTAGGTAAATGTGGAAATCCCAGATTCCACTGTCTTGACGGTTTTGCGCGTCATCGTCGCCTTTTCTGGAATAAAACAAAAGTTACTTTAGACTTTAGGCTAGGGTTACGTTAGCACTAATAATATAATAGAAAATGATTTATGGAATAAAACATAGCCTAGTTACGTTTTATTCCAGGTCTAGAACTACATCAATGCAAATTTTCAGCCCGATTCGATCAGTAGTTTTGGCGTGAAGAAGTATCAAACAAACATCTAATAGCGGCCTTTCCACAAAAAACATAAAAACTTTCGGATTTAGGAGTTAGGGGAGGGATTGGCTGTCTAAAGGTTATGGTTATGGCACCCACTCATTACTCGAAATCCATGGTAGATTTTATCCATTTTCTATCATTTGTTCTGTAGTTTTGTTACTTGCAACACCCCTCAAGGGACGAGGGAACTCATCCCTGGCTACAGGTATCACAATGAGGATAAAACCACTCCGTAATAAATAAGGTATCATTTCGCGTAAAAATCACAAAGCGGTTGTCGTTTTCTTGAACTTGAAAGTAAATACATATTTTGGTTGTGATTTGGAAAAAATAACAAAGTAATCTGCAAGAAAGTGTAAGTTAAAGAATTTATTTATCAAGATCTTTTGTAACTTTGAGACTGATTACAATATGAAAACAGGCGCAGCTCTACGATGTCTGTGACGAAAACTGTTTTTTGCAACAATTAAAGCCAAATACGTGTGCTTTCAGTTACATTGCCAATAAAATATTGATATTGTACACAAATATCAATTTTATTGCCATTTATGTAAAAAACCTCTCCTATATCCCTTAATATTAGTGTGATTCTCTGCCAGTGTTCTTGCACATTGTTACCTACAATTTTTTAATTTAAAACTCAGATTTCATGAGAGAATGGAGAAACTGTTAGTAAAATTAGTAGGTATATACTCACTTTTTTTTTTAGGTCGCTAATAATCCGATTTAGCTTTTGTATTTCGGATTTAGCTTTATTCATTGAGGCCAAATACCGTTTCTGCACCCGGATGAGCTCATCGGCCAGGAAATTGCAGTGCTGCAATTAAATAATGTATCTACTGTAGTATTGGGTTATACCAGGCAAAATCCGATACCTCTGACTTACGTTACTGTGACTTCAAAATATCTGTGACAAATACCAGTGACAAAATACTAGCTAGTATTTCTACTAATCACGTACAAATTCATTGTTTTACTGATTGAATAATATATTTATTGCAGCAATAGTACCGCTACGTAACGAAAATTCCTCTTGAATTGTATGTGTATAACGCAATGTAACAACTTTTAACAAAGTTGTTGTACTTGGAAATTTGAAACACTTACATTGTGGTATACTTTTCAAATTTCCAAGTATCTATAAAATACTAGGTGTGTCGCATTCTGACTTAGTAATACTATCAAAGAGAGAATATAGAAGCGATATTAGCTAGCTGAAGCAATTTATGGCCTAGGTTCCTTAATATCGGGCACTCGTGACACTGGCACTGACTGTGAGACAGTCACAGATATATTTAGTTTCTGTCACTGTGAAATACCGCCAATTTTCTATACTTGTGACTTTTATCAGTGACGATAAATACGCCTCAAGCCTAATCTACTGTGAGTAAGCTCATTAACTCACACTAGCTTCGCCACCTATTTATTCTTATTTTTACAACTAGCTGACCCGTGCCCACTTCGTTGGGCGGTAAACATTTTTAGTTGTTAATATATTTATGTACATATATACTCGTAGCACACTCACAAATAACGTGGTTTTCAATAGGTAAAAGAATTTACAAAATCGGCTCAGTAGATTCAGAGATTACCCCCTACGACCTCACGAACATTACTTTTTTAAAATATATAATAGTATAGATTTACATATAGATTTTATTGACTGGACGTCACACAGCTCCACATTTAGGTATATTTATGCGCTTCCAAAGCTTTTGATAGTACCTACTGCAGAATAGGGCACTACACATCTATTGTGGATGGACTAGCTGACCCGTGCCCACTTCGTTGAGCGGTAAACATTTTTAGTTGTTAATATATATAGCCTATAACTCTCGCAAATAACGTAGTTTTCAATAGGTGAAAGAATTTTCAAAATTGGCTCAGTAGATTCAGAGATTACTCCCTACAACCTCACAAACCTTACTTATTTTTATTAATGTAGTATAATAGATTTACATATACCTAGATTTTATTGACTGGACGTCACACAGCTCCACATTTACCTAGGTATAATATTTATTTATTTATTTATTTTATTTATTTATTGTAAGGAAAACCAGCAGCACATACATACAAATTACATAAAAGAAGTCGAAGCAGAAGGCTATTAAGAGGTTTTCACGGTTAGAAATATGTGTTTCAAAAGCTTCTAATAGTACCTATGAGAATAGGGCACTACATATCTATTGTCCAGTTCTAAAACTGGAAGAAAGAATCACCAGTCGTCCTAAATCTTCACAATTTCTATCTTGATTCATGGCGTCTCGCAGATCTACATAATTCTCAGCGCGCAGTTTTATCTCATTTGTTCTGTTCTGATGTATACCAAACACATACATTTAGTAGTTTCGGCGCTACGCGCAGCCAAAAAATTTTACTTTCATCCCCTCTCCCAAGGGAACCCCATTGAAATCTGGGATAAAAAGTATTTTATATCCTTCATCATAGTATGGTCTCAAATCCTGCTAAGTTTCATTTGAATACATTCAGTAGTTTCGGAGCTATGCGCGGCCAAGATACAGACAGACAGACAGACATGATGGAAAATAAATACATTTTTAGCATCAGTATCGATAATAGAGTGCCCTGCAAAAAAAAATTTCTAAATATCTTCAATGTACAGAATTGGACCTGTTACAGTTTTATTATAAGTATAGATAGATAGGTAGGTACTTAGGTAGTTTAGACAGAGATGCGAACTTGCTGTTGGTTGCCATGAAATTTTGTTTATAAGTAAACTAAATAGTCATCAATCAGTGGCGACAGGTTCGCATTATACCTATACCAAAGCCGGGCAGGAATACTGATTGCATTTCATCATTTAGGCCTATTTCTCTTATCTCGTGTTTATGTAAAATATTTCATGCCATTATATATAACCGCATAGTGGTAGGTACTTTGAAAACAAAAATATATTTTGTGAAGATACTAAAGGATTTAGAAAATCACGTTCATGTCTAGACAATTTAACGGACTTAGTTACAAGTATTCAAATAGGATTTACAAAAAACTTATTCACGGTTGGATGTTTCATAGATTTGGAAAATGCATATAATAATGTGGACATAAATTATCTCTTATCAATGTTATCAACCCTAGATCGATATAATGTTGGCGCAAAATTTTGTAATTACATCTGGGCCTATCTTAGCCAAAGATTTTTAATGATTGAAGGACAAGACTATAAAATAACTAGAACTACAGGACTTGGTTTGGCCCAAGGGGACCCGTGTTCACCTCTATTGTTTAACATAGCAACAATAGATATTTGCAAAGCAATAACATCTATAGCTCACCTTAATATATCTCAGTACGCTGATGACTACGTCATATTTGTAACTTCTACTAACTGGACAGAGGCACAAAATCAACTTCAATTGGCTTTAGATAACTTGAATGATTTGTTTGTAAAAATTAATTTAGAAATTTCACCGGTAAAAAGTAAAATATGTGTATTTACAAGAGGATTTCGCCGAAACAATATTAATCTTCAAATTAAAGATGTTCCTTTAGAAACTGTATATAATGTAAAATATCTTGGAATGTGGTTGGGTCGATCGCTGCGGTGGAATTAACATATTAATGAAACAAAAGTATTAAAATATTTAAATATTTTTAGGGTTCTTTCAGGCTCAGGGTGGGGAGTCCACCCTAAGCACTTACGTAATCTCTACATAAGTATTATAAGAAGTCGATTAGATTATGGAAGCTTTTTATATGACAACTGCTGTAAAACAAGTTTGTATAAGTTAGACAAAATTCTAAATCAATCTATGAGAACAATAGGAGGTCATATAAAGAGCACCCCAATTCACGTAATGGAAAGTGATCTCAGTTTGTGCCCTTTATGTGTTAGAATACATTACCTAGCTGGCAAATATTGGTTAAAAAACAAATCCGATATAAATAGCTCGTCTGTTAAGCTTATCTCTAATCTGTCCGATATCATCATTCAAAGTAGGTATTGGAATAATAAGAAAAAATCGTTACTCACACTAATATATGATAGATTTAAATCACTTTCTGTTCAGTCTTAGGTATGTTTTCTTTGGATCAGTTGATCATTTGTCTCAATCTCTCCATATTTTTTTAAACCTAATATAGAATGTATCGAAAACCCTAAACATCAATATCATGAACTGACCTTAAAAAATATGTGCGTTGATTTTTTAAATGAACAGTACCCTACTTGTTACACGATATTTACAGATGGTTCAAAGGATAACTTTGCAATTGGGGCTTCATTTTACGATTCACAAAACGATATCTCATTAATGCTAAAGATCGATGTAAATATATCCATTATGGAAGCTGAGCTTGTGGCTATCTATGAGGCATTATCCTACGTAGAATCAATGAATTATAACAATGTTGTTATCTTGTCCGATTCAAGGAGTTCGCTTCAACACCTAGCTCGGTGTACCTCGATTTTTCGAGGCTTACCAGTAGCATACGCGATTTTAAAACTTCTAGTTCAGTTGCAGACTGATTCCAGGATGGTCTATTTACAGTGGATACCTTCACACATTGGTGTCGACGGAAATGAAAAAGCGGATAACTTAGCCAAGCGAGCTATTTATGACGGTATTGATGTTAATATTACCCCCTCGTTTCAAAATTATATACATACCTTTACTGAAAAAATATTGTTTTGACCTATGGAAGGAATATTTTGATGAAAGATCGAAAGAGAAAGGTATATAGTACCGCACGATCCAACCACACCCGATGCGCTCAGCGTGGATAGATAACAGGCTATTGTGTAGACGTGACATAGTAACAGCATTAAGACTCAGATCTGGACACATACCGTGCAATAAATTTTCATTTACGATGAAAAAAACTTCTACACCTAATTGTTCAACATGTAATGTAGTAGATGATGTTTACCATGTATTGATAGAATGTGTACAGAACTCTTACAAATATAGAAATAATTGTAATTTAGAGATAGGCATTTGCAACAGCATTTTTGCAGACCCATTAACAGATGATGCCAAAAAATTGTACCTTTTAGTAAGTAAGCGATTAAGTAGTAGTAATTAGTTTAGTTAGATGTTAATTTATGTTTATTTAATTATCAGGGTGTCTTATTCGCCTTAGCGAACAAACCCTTTGTAAATAAATGATTTAAAAAAAACTAAATAAAACTATTATACACAGGCATTAACAGCTTATGATAGGTTGGCCGTGGGGCCGCGGCGTACGAATATCGACCCCTCCAAATCAACCCGTGGATGTCGTAAGAGCCGACTAAGGGAACCTACCAGAGGAAGTGCAGCAGCTTCCTACTGAGTATTTTTAAACACCAACACTGCGATCACCAATCCGCCTGCCAAGCGTGGTGATTATGGCAAATCCCCCCTACATGGGAGACCATCCACTCGATGTACCGACGACATAGTAGCGTTTGCAGGGAGTCGATGGATGGATGCGGCTCAGGACCGCTATTTGTGGCGTCGTACGGGCGAGGCCTATGTCCAGCAGTGGACGTGTATGGGCTGATGATGATGATAGGTATCACAAACTGCCCAATAGATATTTGAAATATCCTTTGTATTACGTAAAAATAAGAATAACTATGTGAGGCAGTACAGAGCCTTGTGATTGATGGATAGCCCCTAGTAGGTATCGAACCTACCTACAAGCTTACAACGATTTATGACAAACAAATGGTACCTTACCTAGGTACCTACCTTACTAATCGAATTGATTATCAGATCATTAATGAAGATCTTTATAGAAACAAAGACAAAAAAAGCACATTACAACCAGTAGGTACGTAGGTATATATACACGTAGCATAATGTAGTAACCAAAACCTAGTAACCTATACTCGAGCCATTCTCAATGTAGAATGTCTCACCTACTGCAGAGGAATACAAAATCTGTTTTGGCATCGAGTTTGAAAAGTAGAAATGGACAAATACTGAACTTCTGTGAAAACTTATCTTCAAGAAAGTGATTTTTATTAGGTTACTAGCCGACCCGGCAAACGTTGTTTTGCCTTCAACCCTTATCACTTAGGGGTATGGAAAATAGATAGTAGCCGATTCTCAGACCTACTGAATACGCATATAAAATTTGGTAAAACTCGGTAAAGCCGTTTCGGAGGAGTACGGTAACTAACATTGTGACATGGAAATTTTATATATAAGATAACTATAGAGGCAATGTTTCTAAACATTCTATATCGAGTTTGTCCAGAGTATAGGTACTAACTGGATAATAGGTAGGTATGTAACAAATATCTAATGTATTCTTACCGTTTTCAATCTATACAGCATCGACGTGAGCTCCTCGCTCTCCTCGCGTAACTAAAACAGCAAACAGCAGCGTTAGTAGATTTCAACAAAGCCCATAGAATAATTAGCATAATGTTTGTTTCACTTCAGTCTTAATCTCAATTTCAGTGCCGAATCAGAAAAACGCGCTCCAATACACAAACAGCCGACTTCACCCAAAAAGTCGCTAAACTCAAGTAGGAATGGTCTAGACATGTGTGGCGTATGTCAGACCAGCAGTGACCGAAGAACGCCACTGATAAAACGGCCACGTGGAAGGCCTAGATGAAGATGACGGGGTGAACTGAACGCTTTCTTTTGTTGACTCCTTCCACAAAAGAAACAGTGGGAGGTCTTTGCCCTGCAGTGGGACACTTCAGTCTATAAATAAATAAAATAATATATAAATAAATAACAGTTTCACTTACATTTTGGATAGCCTCGAATAATTGATCCATTTTATTTGTGATACTTCTAAGATTGATACGCAAATATAGGTTTTCGGATATAAAATTACTGAAGACAGTAAAAAATGACAAATTAATAAAATCCAAGTTCAGTAAACTTCAGAAAACCATAAGATCGAAGCTGCGATTCAAGACTGAGAAGAGCTATTTTATGCGCCTTTTTACCCACGGGTGGGGTGACCTACCCTCAATTGGGTAAAAAGCTGACGCAACTAAAGGCATATCTAGTTTTGGTGAACATAATGTTATATTAATTTATCTTATATAAATTTATCTTAATAATTAATTTCTTTATTTTCATAAAAATTGCCAGCTAACCATGCCCAAGATAATTTAGTTGATTATTTAAAAGTGGTAAATTGAGAGGAAATAAATCATTAATACCAACTGAACCAACGAGTAGAAAATGATATGTTCACAAGCACTCAGTTGATTCATGTTATGTTATTGTCAATTTCTTAGAAGGAGAATTCAGTTTTAGGTAGGTATGTATGGTTTTATACATGTTTTATATAAAAAATATATTTTTATGAGTATTGAAAACAATTCGTGCGTAACGTAAATTGTCCCAAAATTATAAAAATATAATGGTGAGAGGAAATGATCTAGTAGTTTTAACAGACGGAAATAAAATTGTATAGATAATGGAGGTAGGTCTAAATTCTCGATAAATTTTATATTCTTTGTTAGATTGTGTTACGAGTTGATTGATATCATGGTATAAGAAAATATTTTTCGAACGCACACTCGGATAAAAGGCAAGGCAAGGCAATATTATAGTATTGTTTGTATGTATTCTCTTTGGCAAGGCAACTGGCTTGCAACTGGCAACACCTGATTGTCATTGCTAAATGGAAATAATAAAATTTCAATATTTCTGAATTGTGTTGTGCAGAGGTTCTTGAAAGGAAGTAACTATGTCATGGTTATTCGGGTACAGTGCGAAGCCTCCTCAACCACCGCTAGATGGTTCGGTTACGGAAGGAGGCCCCGGCCCCAGCGGCGCAGCCTCAACCGCGCCCGTAAATAACCTCTCCAAATCTGAAAAGAAAGCCATGGAAGCCTATCGGTTTGATTCTAGTGCTCTCGAAAGAGCTGCTCAAGCTGCCAAAGATCTGGAAAGGTCAAGTAAGTAGTAAATCTAGAGGTCTCGACGGTATTGCTCGGTATTGCATAATGCGACCGCATAACCTCCCACTCTGCAATATGCCTTCGCAAAGAAACAGGGAGGGCCATCACTGATATATTTGGCATTTTTAGTAGATATCCTGAATGAGCAAAGCACAATTTGTATAATCTCATATACTTATAGTCATTGTTCCTCGTTTACAACCTAGGACTAACCTGATTTATTTATTTACTGACCTACTTTTAACGTTAGCAGCCAAGCCCCATCTATTCATAAGATGTTAGAATTGATGAAACTTTTTGATAGTTCTCTTTACATTAAATCATAATTAGAAGGTCTTCCACATGATTTGTAATTTACTGGAATGTTAGCTCAGCTTGACTAATCCAAAATTTGAGATGAATATGATTGAAATCCTTGTAGTTTGCTTATTGACTGTAATGCAAATTTGAATATTTAGAACATGCTAAAGAAGCTCTGGAACTCAGTAAGCTGCAGGAAGCAACGAAACAGCAAGAGCATCTAGTGAAGGTTAAGGAGTATGAAGCCGCTATCGAGCAGTCCAAAGTCGAGCAGAGAAGAATCGACCATGAGGAGCGGCGCAAAACCCTTACGGTAAAACCACATTATTGTCATAGTTAATTTTGAATCTATTCGATTATGAAATGAGTCCAAGAATAACCCTGAAAATATCATATTTTTGTTTGTTATTAGGAAGAAACAAAGCAGCATCAAATGAGAGCTCAGTATCAAGACCAACTAGCTAAGAAGAGATATGAAGAGCAACTCATTCAACAGCAAAGATCACAGGAGGAAATATTGAAAAAGTTAGTTTTATGCTGATTGCATTGAAGTTAAGCAAACTTAGTAGTAGTTGGCTTAGCTTTCAAATACATAGCTGCCTAGCTATGGCAGTTAGCCTTAACTCGAGATCGAACTTTATAAAGATGTTGTTATTATACCCACAATGCAACTAGCATTGGGTATGTCTAATTTTATATTTATGAAAGTATTTTTTACATCTAAATTGCTTAGCACCTGATAAAACAATTAATGAAGCAATCAGATCTAGGTTGCCTGGAAGAAATCGCTCTCAGCGATAAGGCTGCCTTTTTTACTTTAAATTTTTCATTTAGATATAAGATTTTGTATTAATGTTAATTTAAGCACAATAAAGTGTTCATTCATTCAGATAACTTATCAATATTTTTATAATAGCTATGTAAGCCTTCAAAAAATGTATATGTACTACCTTATTTTGGTCAAACACATAAATTGAAAATGAAATGCTAGCTCCACAAGCATCTATCCCCTTAACTGGTTTCATTATCCATAGATTAATGTACCTATAAATATCATCTCTATAGGCAAGAGGAAAGTGTGGCGAAACAAGAAGCCTTACGACGAGCTACCATAGAGCATGAAATGGATCTCCGAGAGAAGAACAAACTAAAGGCAATAGAAGCGGAGGCGCGGGCCCGAGCGAAGGCCGATCGAGACAACCGAGACATCAATCTTGAACAGATAAGACTGAGAGCAGCCGAAAACAGAACCACCATTCTAGAAAGTATAAAGTAAGCCCCAGTATTTGCACATAATCTTTGTTCCAATACAGTTACTACAGTTTATATAGGCTGATATGAAGTAAAACATGGAGGTATTTGTGTAATTAAAATGGAGTTAAGATATCAATACAAAAATACACATGTTTCTCCTTGAAAATTGTTTAGAATATTTATTGAATAAAATATTGCAAATCAACAATAACAGCAAATTTTCTAAATTAACTTTATTATAATTATGTATGCAAACATAAATGTAGGTAAGTGCTAGTAATAAGAGGCTTGTCAGGGGAAGCATGCATCAGCTAGTGGACTGGTATAAGCTGTTGATGATGACAATAATAGGTCAAGTAAGTACTGTGGGCTTGTTTATCTGTACATATTTGGCGATTTGTAAAATTGAATATAGACATTAAAATAATCTATCATCAATGATAATCACCATCTAGTATACATATAGTTAACTTAAATGTTCAAACTATAGACAAGTCAGACCACATAGTGATTACTCAACTCTTTTTCTTACCATGTTCCACAAAACCGCTTGATAATAATTATATTTGTGTGCAATTCTAGGACAGCAGGCAGTGTGCTGGGTACAGGTCTAAACGCACTCGTAACTGATTGGGACAAGACTCTGGCTGCTGCGGGAGGTTTGTCTTTGCTCGCGCTTGGCGTTTACAGCGCTAAAGGCGCAACCTCCGTCACAGCACGATTTATTGAAGCTAGGATTGGTGAGAGCAATTACTTTTCTTATTTTAACTGTTATTAGGGCCGCTTTTCGTATAAACAGCCAGAAACAACTTTAGCAAGTTTAGTACATTTCACCCTTTGAAATGTTTGAATCGCAAAAATTTTCCACAGGCAAGCCAACTCTTGTAAATGAAACATCAAGATTCTCAATACTAGAAGCAGTCAAGCATCCCATACTGACTATTTCCAAGGCAATCGCAACATTCCGGAAACCATCAGACGCACTGTCTGGGGTGGTCCTCGCACCTGCACTAGAGACGCGTCTCAGGGACATTGCGATCGCTACTAAGAACACACGGCTCAACAAAGGATTCTACAGAAATCTACTAATGTATGGCCCACCTGGTACTGGTAAAACTCTGTTTTCAAAGGTAATATTTCTTGATTTACAAGTAACTTTCTAACTCACTAATTAAAAAAAATATGGACTATATGACTAATAAATTATTCTTTCACAGAAATTAGCCAAACATTCCGGTATGGAGTATGCTATATTGACTGGAGGTGATGTTGCACCAATGGGTAAAGACGCAGTCGCAGCTATCCACAAAGTGTTTGACTGGGCCAACACAAGCAAGAAAGGTAAAATTTCAGAGTACTGACTAATTCAGGGTACTTCTTTGCTAGTTGGTGTATAATAGAGAGATTTCCTGTAACTGATCTTTTGATTATCTTTGTAGGAGTGCTACTATTCATCGACGAAGCAGACGCTTTCCTTCGTAAGCGCTCGTCAGAAAGGATCAGCGAAGATCTCAGAGCAGCTCTAAACGCGTTCCTATACCGAACTTCGGATCAAAGCAACCGCATCATGTTGGTACTAGCCTCGAATACGCCGCAGCAATTTGACTCTGCAATAAACGACCGTCTGGACAAGATGATAGAGTTTGGTTTACCTGGGTTGGAAGAGAGAGAACGCCTGATCCGCCTTTACTTTGATACATTTGTTCTCATACCAGCGTCGGAAGGAAAGAGGTAAGTGCTTATCCCATCAATATTTGCTAGTCTTATTTTCATTAAAATTTGTTCCATTGAATAATAAATCACAAAGCCCTATGGCTGAACCCATTACTTCACATCACATCTCACTATGCGAACATTTGGATGGATGGATAAATGGATGTTTGTAACTTCTTCATTCCACAACAACTGAACGGAATGGGGCGAAATTTTGTATACATTTCGGGTTAGACCTGGAATAAACATAATTTTATTCAAGATTTAACCAATAAATCTTTCCAATGAGACAGAAATAACCTTTATACATTTCCATAGAAAGAAAGTTCCTAAAGTTTCAGAAATTAGGTCATAGGGCTAGCAGATGTTTTAACACTATAATAAAAGATCACGCTTTTGATATATTTTTCAATACTTCTGTTCAGCTTAAGCGCCTATTAGGTAATAATTTCTTTGCAAATTTAAGTCACATTTCATTATTAATCTTGTTTGTGTGTTTAAATTTTTTCTTTTTAAGTTAAAAATATTGATTGTCTACTTTCTGTAAATCTCTCAATTTCCGTAACTCGCTGCTTGATTTACTGTATGTGGAAACTTCTAATTGGACCTTAAGTTTAACTGTAAGTTTTCCCAAGCTTGTAAAAATAAAATAGTTTACTACAAACAAGTTTATCTCGTATTATATATTTTTGTATTATGCATTGTGTATTTCTATCATTGCAGGCGGCTTAGTGTTGACCAGTTCGACTATGGCGCTCTGTGCAAGACTCTAGCGCAGCGTACTGCCGGCATGTCAGGCCGAGCGCTATCGAAGCTGGGGGTCGCGTGGCAGGCGGCCGCGTACGCCTCCGACGACGGAAGACTGTCGGAGAAGATGTGCATTGAGATCTGTGACGATGCCGTCAAGGATCATCGGCAAAAGGTAATGAATATGCGAATTTTTTAAACACATAGAAGGACGTTCCGGTGAGCCATTTAGTCATTAGTTTTAGTCGTAAAAACTGTGTTAAAGAAGACAGCATCTTCCCAATTGCCGGGTGGTTTGTAATCGTGGAAAAAAAAGGAAACATAAATCTTTATTTTGGCCTCTACGTCGTTCTGCATTCTACTGTCTACATCCACAAAGGATTTATGTGTGTGATAAAACTTAGCCTATATTAAGCTTTAGCTCTGATGTATAATGTAGAGGACCTAATTGTCGAGATATTCTAGAAATTTCAGAGATGACTATTCACATTCAAACTTCCAACCATTACCTTTATTATTATTCATAACATTTTACCTATTATTGATGGATTTATTTGTGCAAATGAAGTTAAGATTCATCATCATCAGCCCATACACGTCCACTGCTGGACATAGGCCTCCCCCGTACGACGCCACAAATAGCGGTCATGAGCCGCCTCCATCCATCGACACCCTGCGACCGCTACGATGTCGTCGGTCCATCGAGTGGATGGTCTCCCATGTAGGGGGGGATTTGCCATAATCACCACGCTTGGCAGGCGGATTGGTGATCGCAGTGTTGGTGTTTAAAAATACTCAGAAAGAAGCTGCTGCCCTTCCTCTGGTAGGTTCCCTTAGTCGGCTTTTACGACATCCACGGGTTGAGTTGGAGGGGTCGATATTCGTACGCCGCGACCCCACGGCCCAAGTTAAGATTATGTTAAGAAAAATTCTAAAATTTATCTGTTATACCTCAGATGGAATGGCTGTCGGAAGAGGAGAAATCTAGCAGCATGATGCCCTATCTTTTGAACTTGAAACCTTTGGACGTCAAGGACCATGCGCAGGGTAGCGCAATCAATGCGCGACCCCAAAAACAACCAATAAAACCACAAATTGATTTGGCAAAGTGACCCAGTCTTTCAGTTGACAAAGAAGTATTGAGTCAGATAGAAACAAACTTACACTCTTCCATTACTATCACAAACAAAGTGGAATGTGATACAAAACAGAAATTCTTGTACAATTTAAATGCGTCCAAGCAGAAAAAGTTTGTGTATCTCTCTGAATTAGACTTGGAAAATCTTCGTCAGCTCATTCTAAGGAATAAAATTAAAAATGGACAAAAAAAATCGCCTAAAAGATTATATTATTTGTGATGAAATTTAAATGCACAAATACCTAAATAAACGAGTTTGGCTAGATTAATAAAATGGCAACAGTACATTGTGATACCATTTGGTCAGTGTTTTTAGGGTTTCGTATTTATTAATTAAAATAAAGCCAATCCAATATTAATATTAAAATATTATGTCAAAGTTCAATTAATATAATGTGTCAAATATTTCAGTCGCTATAGTCAAAGTCGCCTGTTAGGTAAGCCAGAGATAGGAGAGCATGCCAAGAGATGGGGATCTCTTGCCATGCTCTCCTCTCTGGCTTGTCGCATCCAGTCTGGTCCGCTTTCTTTTCTAAATAAGATTTCCCAAAGTTTTCTTGGTCGTCCTCTACTCCTTTTGTTCTCTCGTGGTATCCACTCAATCACCTTTTTTATTCAATTTGTATCCTCCATACTACTGATAAGTCCCAGTTCCATTTTAGTGTCCTTATTTAAAGTTGTGTACTTTTGTTTCTCTCAATGAAGTATTTGATTTTCGGTCCGATAGTCTTAAACCTAATATTCTCCTTTCCATCTTCCTCTGACATATTGCTAGTTTGTGTCTACTTCGTTGGTGATAGCTCATTGTTATATAGCGTTTGGCAATCATATGTCAGCCTTGGTAGGACGGTACTTTCGAATACTTTTTTCGTTAATTTCATAACTACTGGTATATTTTTCATTATTTCTTTTAGACTCCAATTACTTTTGCCAGGATATTGCAATCCTTCTTTGAATATCTTTTTCTGTATCGTCTTCAAACCTAAGTAGACATATTCTTTCACGTAGTCTTTTTTATATTATTTATAACACAAAAAATATAGAAAACATGTAATGGAAATATTTTTAGAAGAGCAACTTTTTGTTATTAAAGTTGTTTACATAATTTTTAATTTGAAATAAGATTATTTTCACTCATTCATTACAATACACACAGAAATAAATGAATGTTAATATGAAGAGATCAGGAGAAATTATATGCATTAGTTAGAATAATACAAAAATTTATGTAAGCCATATATATGTTTTAAGAAACCCTGACCAAACCTGACCTTTAGTTTTAAACATAAACAAATAAGGAAAGCACACTAAATGTTGTTGAATGCTTATTGCTTCTCATTGCGATTTAGGAACTTATACAAAAAATGAGTTTTAAAACAAATGACTTAAATAGTACATATACATATATAGCGCTATAATATGATGTAGATGTAACGTAAATGTAAAACGTGTAATGAAACTAATGAACGTGATGAAGAAAAACGCTTTTTAATAAATTGCCGCACTTTTGTCTAGCTAGGAGTTAATTCCAAAGACTTGGTATTAATTTATTTTTATTCCTTAGAATTTTACTGGTTGATATTTTCATGTTTATTTAGAGGAAACTTACAAATAAAAACTAGTAGTTCTAGATGTCACGAAAAATAGCTTTTGGATGGATCTCGATTTGCATTCAATAAACAATTTGAAACATTATTATGTATACTGTATTATCATCATCATCATATCAGGCGATCGACGTCCACTGCTGGACATAGGCCACCCCTAAGGATCTCCACAGTGACCGATTTTGCGCTGCCCGCATCCAGTGATTTCCCGCGACCTTCACTAGGTCGTCGGTCCATCGCGTGGGGGGCCTACCCACACTGCGCTTTCCGGTACGTGGTCGCCACTCTAGAGCCTTGCGGCCCCAGCGGCCGTCGGTCCTACGAGCTATGTGCTCTGCCCACTGCCACTTGAGTTTCGCAACTCTGAGAGCTATGTTGGTTACCTTGGTTCTTCTGCGGATCTCCTCATTTCTGATTCTATCTCGCAGAGAGACTCCGAGCATAGCCCCATTGCTCTCTGTGCGACTTTGAGCTTTCTGACGAGTCCCATAGTAAAGGACCACGTTTCAGTGCCATATGTCATCACTGGCAATACACACTGGTCGAAGACTTTCGTCTTGAGACACTGCGGTAATCATTGCAGGCTTAATCCCCGGCAGATACCAGGCTACAACCACAAACGGAGATTGGACCTGGCAACCTACAACACGCGTACACTGCGGACTGACGGAAAGATAACCGAACACGAGGAAGAGTTGAGCAAGTTACGATGGCATATAATCGGGTTATCTGAAGTCCGACGACAGGGAGAGGACTCGATAACCCTAAAATCCGGTAATTTGCTCTACTTCCGGGAGGTCGACCAACAGTCTCAAGGTGGTGTCGGAATTATCTTCACAAGTCTCGTAAATAACGTCGTGCAGATCGACAGTGTAGGCAAGGGTGGCGTACCTTATACTCAGAATAACCAAACGGTATGAAGGTCATACAGGTTTACCTACGCCCCGACCTCGACCCACAACGATGATGGGGTGGAGACTATGTATGAGGACATTTCCAGAGCAAAACTCATTACACCGTTGTTATGGGAGACTTCAACGCGAAATTAGGGAAAAGGAACGGCGATGAGCTGGGAAACTTTGGTGTCGGACGGCGAAACCACCGGGATCACTTACTGGCCAGCTTCATGGAGAAGGAGGGACTCTACATGATGAACTCCTTCTTCAGGAAAAAGGCACACAGAAATTGGACCTGGATGAGCCCAGATGGTGCGACTAAAAAGCAAATATTCAATGATGTCTCTGTGATCAACGCGGTTAAGACCGGAAGCGATCACCGCATTGTGAGAGGTACATTGAATATCAACATTAAGCTTGAAAGATCTCGGCTGATGAAGTCAATGTTTCAATGTGCTACGACAGGTATGTGCAGACTGTCCTTACGGCAGGGTCTAAGTTCTATAAGGCCCAACGTATAAATAGAACTCAGACAATCTCTGACCATACCCTCAAGCTCATGGAGGAAAGACGGGAACTAACCTTGCAGTCTTCAGCAAGTGCGACAGAATACCGGTGGCTCAATAGACAAATCTAAAAATCTCAAACGCGACGTACGCCAATACAACACCAAGCGTATTGTTATACTGCATGCTTAATAATGTTTCAAATACAATATACAAATAATGTTGCATGTTTTTGCAAACCTTTGAAGGGCCAATTAGTTTTATAATATGTTTGTGTAAAAGGATTTTTTTTTTGGTAAATTAAAGTAGTTTTATCTACTTACTGTTGTAAGAAAATTTGTCTTGGTACCTATGGTATAGTCTTATGTAATTTAGCATTAAAAACCATGTCGTTACTGTTAGTTTTAGTAGTTACAATAAAAATTGTTATTAAATCCTTTTTTTATTGACTTACCTTACTATCTAGCTAGACGGGAGCCCTAATGCAGTTAGGACAGGACAAAGCTCATTAAGTATAGGTGCGTCACCAATCACCATACATCACTAAGCAAGTTATCTTACATTATTTGGTATAATTAATTATCCTTCAAAAGGATAATAAGAAACAACTAAATTCGGATACCTCATGTGATGTGCCTTATCTCGTTTGTTATGGTTATTGAGTATTATGTATGAATACTACTCAGGAATGTGGACGACTTATCTACTAAACTACTTCTGATGTCAAACCATACAAATAGGTAAGGTAAACATTTAAAAATCTTGGTTCTAGCAGGACTGACTGTTATGTTACTGACATGGAATGTGAGACTTGTAACTACCTATGTTGCCAATAAATATCTGAATTGGAGCTCTGCTGATTTGAAAGTGCGTTCGAGGATATTATGTAATCGAGCCTGTGCGAGATTACGCCGATGCAGCCTGCATTACAGGTCCATATTGCGTGAATTTGGGCTTTACTTCATCATATCAGCCCACACACGTCCACTGCTGGACATATGCCTTCCCATACGACGAAGTTACAAATAGCGGTCCTAAGCCGCCTCCATCCATCGACTCCCTGCGACGTCTACGATGTCGTCGGTCCATCGAGTGGATGGTCTCCCATGTAAGGGGGGATTTGCTTACAGGCTGCTTATTTTTTAATATTTACGCTGGCAACTTGCAAAAAATATAAAGTAGATAAGTAATATATCTACTAGTTAACAGGGCAAAGCAGTGAGAAATTATGATGATTTCTTTGTAAATAAAAATAAAAAATAAGTGAAGTATCTCCCCTATATTTGATTTCATGTTAAATACATAGATAACAACCAAATGAATTAGTTATGTTTATAGAATATTTTATTGCAGTAATAATTATTATGTGTAAAAAAAGCGTTACAATTGATTATTAACATTTATACACAATTTTCAAATTAAACTAGAATCTACCACATTAATCCTAAAGCTTATTAAATTACTAGTAAATTATTTATTACCTAATAAATTTCGTAATAACAAATCATAACTCTCTCGTAGTCGGGTAAAAATAACAAGTTAGGTAGGTACAGTCAGCGTCAAATGCATATGAGCGTCTAGCTAGAGTACCTAGTCAAAATCATCGAAAAATGTAAAAGCAATTTGATATAGGTAGGTACGCAGTTCGAATCATCATAGAATCAGAATCAATAACTTTATTTCTTTAGGCTTACAAAATAAGCACTTAGACAAGTCAAATTTTATACATTATGTTAGTTATTATTATCAAATAAGAAATAAGGTGTTATTGATATTCACTTCACTTAAATTTTTTTGTCTAATCGTGGAAGAAGTGAAAAAGAAACCACTTGCACATTTATAATATCACTTATGTGTCTAATACATGTTTATTTTTCCTATCTAAATCTAAATTTAATACGATTTAGATACATGTCAATAATTCTTCAATCAAAATTATAAAATCTTTCATATTATTGTTTTCACCCAAGGAGTTCAAAATATCTTACTACACATTGTTTCATATTTATATGAGCAGTCAGGGCGGTCAAAATTATTTTGAACACCCTGTCTGCTCATATGAATATACACTCTAGACGCTCATATCAATTTGACGCTGACTGTACTACGACTTCCTTTAAAAAAAAACATTGAAAATCAAATAGTTATAAAAACGAATCTAATATTTGTAAGATTTAAATGTATGACCTTAGTTATAAAGTTCCATACAAAGTTAACATTACCTATCAATAAGCTCAATGTAGAATTTTAACGTTTGTAACTGTGACTAAGGATCCTATCCGCACGAAATTGTATCCCTTACATGTCAATTTGGTTGGACTTACTTTCCCCATAAATATAAGATTTGTTACGCTATACACTGCAGCAACTGAAAATTCGTGACGATAACGACACATTATGTCCCCTGTACCCTGGTGGATAATTCCGACATGCTAAATGTTCTATCCAGGGTGTCCATTACACTAGGTAATAGTTTTGCTCATAGTCGACGCTATATTCTCACCGAAATAAAGCAGTCTTTTTTCCTTTTCATTAGATAAATATTATGGAAATACCTATGTACGTAGAGGTTTGCGTGTAATTTTGGTTCTGTTTTCATTATGTGCACAATGAAACTAGTAGGTAATATCAGGCCCAGAATATCAGTTGGGAGTTACAAATATTCAATTTATCCTTATATAATTATTACAATATAATATATTAGGTAAAATCGATTATGCTATATATATATAGTCAAGAAAAACACTCGAGCAATGTGATTCCAAAGAACTTGAATTTACAAACTATTTTTCTTTCTACACAGCCTACCTTGTGATGGTACGTTGTTTGTTTTTATTATTAGTTACATATTTTGAAAAAGCAATTATAAAATTTCCTTCTAAATTTAAAATTTCCTCAAAGTCTGAGATCTTGAGAGAGCTTGGAAAAGTTTTATGGAGAGCTCTACACCTCGACGCAATGCCCTGCAAACAACACGACAGGCGATGCAAGAGCCCGTTTAACCCGACACTATACCGAAGATATCCCGGACGTCAGCCTTTACGAGTTAAGGACGACTCTCAAACAGCTTAAAAACAAGGCACCGGGGAATGACGGAATAATGACTTCTGAAACCGGGTGGATCGCTAGTACTTAAAAGTCCTTCAGAGGCTGTTCAACTCCGTCATTCTCAAGGGATAAACGCCAGAGGCGTGGAACAGGAGCGTGGTGGTACTGTTCCATAAGAAGGGTAACAAAGCCCTTCTAAAGACCTATATGCCCATCTCACTGCTGAGCCACGTCTATAAGCTGTTTTCGAGAGTTATCACCAACCGCCTCTCTTGAAGGTTTGACGACCTCCAGCCTCCCGAACAAGCCGGGTTTCAAAAAGGATTTAGTACCGTAGACCATTCGTACGCTCCGGCAGATTATTCAGAAGACAGAGGAGTATAATCGGCCGTTATGTCTAGCGTTTGTAGATTACGAGAAAGCCTTTGTTTCAAGCACAAATCCAATCCCATTACAAAAAGGGGTAAGTCAGGGAGACGTTAGCTCTCCGAAACTGTTCACCTCTGCATTGGAGGACATATTTAAGCTCTTAGGCTGGGACGGATATGGCATCAATATCAATGGCGATAAGTAGGTACATCACTCACCTTCGGTTTGCCGACGATATAGGTAGTCATTGTGGCAGAATCGCTGGAGGACCTGAGCAAGATGCTCAGAGAACTCAACACCGTTTTCGGACAGGTGGGTCTTAAAATGAACATGCGTAAGACAAGGATCATGTCGAATGCCCATGTCGCACCCATACCAGTCTACGTTGGAAACGATGTTATCGAATTTGTTGTCTACCTAGGCCAAATGGTCAAACTAGGTAAATCCAACTTTGACGAATCCAACTTGGATGAGCAGCGTTCGGGAAGCTTCGCAATATCTTCTCGTCACAGATACCGCAGAGCCTCAAGACGAAAGTATTCAGTTAATGTGTGTTGACAGTGATGACTACCTGAGACGTGGTCACTAACAATAGGCCTCGTTCATAAGCTCAGAGTCGCTTAGCGAGCTATGGAGACAGCTATGCTTGGTGTTTCTCTACGTGACAGAATCCTTAATACGGAAATCCGTAGAAGGACCTGTGTCACCGACTAGCTCTCAGAATTAATAGGCTGAAGTGGCAGTGGTCAGGTCTACCTCGCAGAATTGATAACCGCTGGGGAGTAAAGTTTCTCGAGTGGCGGCTACGATGCAACGCGAAACGGAGTGTTGGAAGACCATCCACTCGGTGGACCGACGACATCGTCGCGGTCGCAGGGAGTCGATAGATGGAGGCGGCTCACGACCGCTATTTGTGGCGTCGTATGGGGGAGGCCTATGTCCAGCAGTGGACGTGTATGGGCTGATATGATGATTATAACATTCTTAATCCATGACGAAACGAAATTAGGAAAAGGAGCATAGCGAAAAGGTCATTCATAAAACCAAAATATGAGAATTGGCAAGAATACATACCTATTACCTATGTATACAATACTTAGGCTGGTGTGCACCAATAGAAAATCGGACAGTTAGCAGCTTTATCAGTTAAATTTGATGTTTATTGTATGAAAACTATTGACAAAAACTTCAATTAATATTCTCTTTTTGGGTTATTCAGTTATCTGTGGGTAAGGTAAAATCTGATTTAGCTTGAAGATTTTTAACTATGTATTAATAGTTTCCATAGTTTACAAAAACACAAAGACATTTTCATAATGTAAATAATATATTATACATTATGAAAGTGTCTTTGTGTTTGGAAATGGTTATATTTTAATGAAGTATTTTTATTTTTACAAAATTGTCTTTCTTTATGACTTTGGGGCATTAAGAAATAACAAATAATATAAATTACTTTTTACATAATTATCAAAAGTGATTAGATTATCTGTAAGCGTGTCTTAATCTTAATTTGACCTCATGTAACTATTTGACAGTAAAATTACTACCTAACTAAGCATAGAGCCAAGTGGGTTGTTCATACATAAATATTCAAACTCTAACTCTATCAGCAAAACTTCCAATAAATTATAAAAATTATTACGTAATTCAACCATTGAAATAACTTGTGTTGCCTTCCTTTTTGGTACCTATACTTTAGACTTAGTTACTCCTGCTGCCGAAGCAACAAGTGGACTGCACCGGAGGCTCATCATCAACAACCAAGATCTGTGATGTCCTGGATGTGGGTGTCTGAACATTTGTTTGAGTACGATTTGACATTTCTCGAGTAAGCTCTAAAAAGAGATCTTCAACTCCTTGGTTCATTTTGGCTGATGTGTAGAAGTGTTTTGCGCCCACAAGTGCAGCATAACTGAAATGGGAAGGAATATTATTATATATTTAGCTTGGATACTTCACAGAGTATTATCACAAGTAAAGATGTAAACATAACTTGGCTCGGGATTACAACTATGGAATGCATTGCTATGGAACAAAGTCGTTACCACTATTCAAAACCATGGTGAAGGAGCACTATTTATCATTTTGTAATTGAATGTAGGTACCTGTGTCCCTATGTATATTAGTAAATATATGAAGTTTATTTTAGGCATAATATTTATTATGAGTACATATTTTTTATTATTAAACCTATATTAGCACAAAAATCCTGTAGTACTCAACAATCCTATCCAGCCACGGTGGTTTGCTAGAGATCACTCTCGAGGGTTAAGACCGCCACTTGTAACTTTGTTTTAAAGTTGTTTTTTTGTATATCGGTTTCTTACCAATAAGTGTGCAATAAAGAATTTTCTATCTATCTTACTTTCTTGTTTAGTTTTTTTTATAAAACATTTTTGATGCAAGGCTTAAGTGTGTTTATAGGAATGTTCCCTAAAGGGTACGTTTTTCTAATTAGTTTAGAACAATTAAATATGAATAAAAATATTTTAAAAAGATGTAATTACTTTCATTGACAATTTATCTTGGGAGAAATAAGCAAAAGTGAAATTTTCTAGATCAGTTCCTATGAGAAATGGTCAACAGTTTTAAAATACATTTTCTTCACATTGAACTGAGTAACTAACCTCTCCGCCTCTTCTAGCGGCACAGTTCTTTCATGCTCCAAATCAATTTTGTTGCCAGCAATGATAAGAACAATGTCAGATCCCAGCATTTTCTTCAATTCTTTAACCCAGTTTTTTACCTGAGAAAACAAATAATAGTGATTAACTCACTTGGTTGAAAACAAAGGATAAGCTAAATTATTTTAATGAGACATTGGCTTAAAAAATTGTTTGACATCACTGGAAAAAATCTTTGCAATCAGTTGTCTGGGCTGTAAAAAAATAGCATAGACCCTTTACAGGTCATGCATAGCAATGAAAAAAGAAAACCATTTTGGTGCATGGAAGAGCTGTGTGTAGTGTAGAGTTAGTGTGAAAACATCTTGTTTTATGGCGAGGTCAGTCTGGACATGTTGTGGTATATGCTCTGTGGTTTTAGACTGTTTTGTTCTGGTAAAGCCACCATGCTATGTAGCAAACCTGTTTACAGTATATGCACAAATTTAATAGTTAAGGCATATACATACATTAACTAAATCTTTGTTGCATAGTTTGACATGTCATATTGGCAATTTCCACTATCCTCTCCGCAAAAGAGATATTATGGTTATTTTTCTGTTAAGGAAAGCACCTGATTATAATTCAAAGATACCTTTTCAAAAGAGTCCTCGTCAGTTATATCGTAAACTAGTATTGCTCCATTCGAGTTCCTGTAGTAAATAGGCCCAAGCGCATGAAACTTCTCCTGGCCAGCTGTATCCCAAATAGCCAAATTCACTCGCTTGCCATTAATATTCAGCCTTTTGTTTAAAAATGTAGCCTGAAATATTTACAATTACAATAAAATGATCATCAGCATAAATAAAGTGTTATCATGTGTTGAAAAAACTTAATTAAAATAAATGCTAAAACTAGTTTAGTTCCTTGAAGCTAAATGTTTATCATAGAATCATCTTGTATTTTAAGTACGAGTCTAGGCAGCTCAAGATGACGTTAGCAAGGTTTGTCTGGATAATAAAAATAAATAAATAATGCTGGACAATCCGCACATCTTGTACAGTTCTTAGGTTCATAGTAGATCTGAATTCATGTTTCATTTATAGAACTAATTATTTACCTGCAGCGTTGTAAGATGCTTATCGTTGAACTTATCTTCGATGTATCGCAAAAGCAATGACGTCTTTCCTACGCATCCTTCTCCCAGCAATACCACTTTGAAGTTCTGAGTTCCGGCGGCCGCAGCCATTTTTCGCAGTATTGAGACAGTGGAGGTTGGCTGGTGGAGGCAATTTAGGGTGATAACCTAATAGGTCCTACAAATTTAATAACCGGACGTCCTTCAATAGTTCTGCTTCTAGCGATGCTCTGATGGTGGTAGATTTAGACCTACTTACTCGCTGACTGAGTAACTCGGGCTCTAAGCACGTGATCGGTAATAACTAGGATTTATTGTGCAATAATAGACAGAAAATCCTTAGATTGAATATTAAATCATTCGAATTTTCAATTTTTGAACTGTAAATAATACACAAGTAAGCCACAACACTTTTTCTTCTTCTTCTTCTTCTTTTAGCTTTGGCTCTGCATCTGGATTGATGCAATTCTGCCAGTGTCAGGTATGAATTGCGCATTTAGGAACAATAGATAAAAATTTAAGGAGGTTGAGTTTGGATTTTTCAGATAATAAATAATTTATATAATCTCAATCAAGTTCGTATAGGTACAAAAACAAACAGAAACAACCAAATTAAAAGTTAAATAAAAAGCGTTAACAGAAGTGAGCAATATGCGAAGTAACATAAAATATATACCTACGTAATCTAAAAGCTACAATTGTATACTATTTACAGAAATAAATCTACAAAGTTTAGATACAAAAGAGGAGAATACTAATGGAAGAAGGGTCTTGGAAGAGAAGGGACGGGGGATTTCAGGAGGAATAATATCATGAAGAGAAATTTTAAGCCTAGGACAGACGAAAAGAAGATGTTCAACATCTCCTTCATCCAAACCACATTCACACAGAGATTGATTCCTGACCCTTATCTTCGTAAGAAACACAGGGGTACATACATGGCCCAACCGGAGACGGCATAAGATGGATGTGCTGGTTTTGCTGGCCTTTTTAAATTTGAAAAACCAAGGTTTGACAGGAATTTCTGATTGCAAATTACCATAGTGCTTGCCTTTTAAAAGTCTAGAGGACTTCCACATTTGAGACCAAGAAGTAGTTAGATGGAAGCTAGAGGCTGAACAAAGATCATGAGCAAAAATTTTAAGGTGTTCCTCTGAACCAAACTGAGTTGCTTGTTTCGCACAAGAGTCAGCAGTTTCGTTTCCTGGAATCCCAGAGTGACCCGGGATCCAAGCCAAGATAACATTAATGCCACGACTTTTACACCTGAACAAAGATTCACGAATTTTAAGAATGATTGGAAATCTAGATTTAGAGCGAAAGGGGCAAGATACGATAGACTGAAGAGAGCTTTTAGAATCAGAGAATATTATGGAATTATTGAGGTTGTGCGAGTCTACAAATTTAATACCTTCCAGCAATGCTATAGATTCCGTAGTAAAAACCGAGGAAATCGATGGACATTTATAATTTAAAATTATCTTGGACGAAGGAATCCAAACTGCAGCGCCTACAGGACTAGACTCATTTAATTTTGAAGCATCTGTAAAGATGGAGAGCCAACCATTATAATTAGAATCAAGTTGCATGTTAAATTTTTCACGAGCATATGAGCAACCTTTTACGATCCCAAAATCTAAGGTAATATCTGGTTCGAACATAATAGCTTCATAAGAGGTAGTAAACAAAGGACTAGAACTAAATTGGATGACAGGATATGGAAGGTGGGAATATTTCATAAAACTCCGAATCAAACATGGTATTTTATCCTGATGAATATTAATAATAGGCTCAAAGAAAGAATACAAATCGTTTAACTTATTTAGAAGAGGATGTTGCATATTTTGAACTAGTTTGAAAAGAAAACGATCTGAGAAATATTGCCTTCTAAGAGAAAGAGGAGGATCACCACATTCTACTTACATTGCGTTAATAGGAGAAGATTTCATTGCACCAAGAATAATTCTAAGACATTTTGACTGGACCATTTTGACTGGACCTTATCTAACTTATCTAAAGCCATCCGCGTACTAGGATCCAGAAGGAACGAACCATAATCCATATGACTACGAACTATGGCATTATATAAAAAGTTTTTGACAATAGGGATGGTAACCCCACCAGACACCAGACAGTGAACGTAGGATGTTAATATTCTTTTCACATTTTTCTGCAATGTAGCTAAAATGAGGAACACCTGTCATTCTTGAATCTAATTTTAAACCTAAGAATTTTACATTATTTATTTGATCAATCAATTCACCGCCAACATGGATGGATGGAATTAATCTTTTTTTGGCGAAGACAATACAATTACTTTTAGATGGTGAAAGACACATACCATGAACTTTAAGCCAATCATCCAGGATATTAAGAGATGCACTCAGTTCATCCTGAGCGAACTCTTGGGAACTCGTTTTAATATATAAAGCCAAATCATCAGCGTATTGAAGGCATATATTTAAAAAAAAAAATACGAGGGACAGATTTTTTTTTTTATGATATCATACTTACTAATAATAGAGTAAGGAATCCCATCCAAACCAGGAGATGAGTCTTTTAACCCATTCAAAACCTGATTCAGCTCATATAAACTGAAACAACTATCTAATTTGGAAAGAGAAGGAATAAAAGAATCAGATGATGGGAGAGAATCTAAAGAAGGAACAAATGGGGGGGATAATTTGTCAATAAAATCGTCAACCCAAGATGAGGGATCATAAGAAGAAACAGCGGGGGAGTTGCAAGAACCTCTATATCGTTTAATTTGTCGCCAGACATATGACGGAGGGGCCCTAGGAGATAGATTCTCACAAAAAGATTTCCAACCTTCTTTCTTCTTTTTAGAAAGAACCCTTCTAACTTTAGCAGCAGAGTTTTTATAAGCAATAAAACTTTCATCAGACATTGATGCATTATATGAGAGTTCTGCCCTTTTTCTATCCTTAACAGCTGATGTACAGTCAGAGTCCCACCAGGGAGGGGAAATTTTAGAGCAAGTAGATGATTGTTTTTTAAGAGGGATGTTATGGTTAGCTCTTGAAATTATGCAATCAACAAATTTAGAGTAAGCCGAAAGGTAGAGGTCTGACGTAGCGCCAGGTTGTAACTCTGGAAGATCTCTAGTAGAGACTTCAATGTGATTAGTAAAAGAATCCCATTTAGCTGCAGAAAGTCTGAATTTTAAATTAGGATTAAAATTGCGAAAAGGTGTAGCACGGTTAGAAATTTTAATAACAATTGGGAAGTGATCGCTACCATAAGATGTTGGTAGAGATTCCCAAGAGAGGGAGGAAGAAAGAGAAGGAGAACAAACAGTCAGATCGACAGCACTTCTAGGGTCCTGGGAAGGAAGTACTCTGCGAGTAATGGAGTCATCATTGACAACACACAGGTTGGCTTCATCAAACATTTCAATGAGAATGCGACCAAACACATCACAATGGCCAGAGCCCCATGATGTGTGGTGACCATTGAAGTCCCCTAACAAGATAATAGGGGCAGGGACAGAAGAGATAAGACAAAGAATATCGGGGATTAACGCTGAATTAGGGTGGGGAATATATATATATATATATAGATAAAAGTAATATCAAAGGCTCTAATTGCTACAAGATTAATTTCAAGAGAATGGGGGAGAAGGGAGATCACGGAGAACGGAAGGGAGTGCCTGATAAGAAGGGCACTTCCAACATACCCGTCAGCCCTGTCATCACGGTGACAGACAAAACCTGGAACCCTAAAATGGGAGCCAGGAACAAGCCAAGTCTCCGAGTGGGCAATGACAGACGGGTGAATTTTATTTATTAAATGAAGAAGTTCCGTTTTTCGCGGACGGAGACTTTTCGCATTCCATTGGAGAATGGAAACTTGAGTCATGATTAACAGATGAAAAGGAGATGATCTGGGACAGTTTTTGGGCAACGTTGGACGGTAGGGGGGAATTAGAAGAAGAGAACAGCTTAATAATGAGAGAAAGAAGAGACTCAATTAGGAAACTCTGACGATGATCAGTCCCATCTTTCTGAGATTGAGAGAAGTCAACTCCGTTGGAGAATGATGACTGAGGGGTAGAAATGATGGACTGGTGAGCGGACTTGTCAAATGACTTGCCCATCGGAATCCGAGGACGAGGTGATGAGTAGACATTTTTGACGTAAGATCTAGCCGAAGGGGAGATAGAAGGCAAGAAATTTTGAGAGAGAAGACTGGCAGAGGAGGACATCGATTGTGATACTTCTGAAAAGGACCTGGAACTCTTGGGGAAATTTAAGGATGCCTCCTGGAATGAAACACAGTTTTGTGTCATGTAGCTTTTTATGTTTTTTTGGCGATCTATTTCAGGGCAGGATTTGTTTGAAGCAAAGTGGCGACCTGAGCAGTGACAACAGGTAGCTTCAATCTCTAGTATGTCGCAATCGATGCCCGAGTGGTCCTTTGAGCATTTAAAACATCTCGGTTTTGATCGGCATTGAGATTTTACGTGTCCAGATCGGCAGCAGCTCATACATTGAATAGTGGGAAGTTGGTATTGTTCGACCGGAAGTGACGTATGGAAAGAAAATACTCGGTTAAGTAGTTTTTGACCTCTAAATATAAGAACCACTGTTTGAGTAGGAATCCAAGCAACCTTTCCATCATCCATCACACTCTTTCTATTTAGCCGATGAGCTTTCAAAACAAAACCGCAGCCTTTAGGAATTTCTAGAGAATCTACGAATTCATCGAGTGACATGTCCACAGGGACATTTCTGACGAGGCCCGATACGAGTGATGTTATAAGTTGAGATTGTGGCAGAGTAATTGTATGAATCGAGAATGTCACTGTCTAAAAATGAGTTGGCATGCGCAGCAGATTTAAATTCAACGGATATCCGGTTGCGCCCTACAGCTTTGACTCCATCACTGCATATATTTTGAATTTTCCGTAATTTCAAAAATTGACCGAATTTAATTGGTCGAATTGATGTACCCGCTGCAGGGTCAGGCACAGTTCTGGAAACGTGGACAATGACGGTCCATTGTCTACGGTCGTTATATTCCTTCATCCCTAAAACTAGTACGGGATGTTGATAAATTGTTTGAAGAGAGGGCGTAGCTGCGTCTGGAGATGAAATATTTTTTTTTTATTCTGAGACCGAATAGTCATCAGCTATGGCGGTAGTAGTGCGTCGCTTAGTGCAGGAACGTGTTTCGGGGCAGGGAAGAATAATTGTCTTATCCGGAGGGTCGGGTGGACCTGGCGGCGGGCTTGATGCCGCTGGCAAGAAAATTGATGGGTCAATGTCCATGATGGACAATGACCAGATTATTTATATGAAATCTATATATATATAAAAATTACACTACTTACAGTTAAAAATATATACACAGCAATAAAGAAAATAAACTCAACTGAGAAGAAAACACCGAAAATAAAATTTGGAACTCAAAAACCTGACAGTCCAAATTTTCGTTCCTTTTTCAAGCCACAACACAATAAACAAGCTATTTGCCACGACTCTGTCAGTGTCATATGTCAGTGTCACGGAAGTTACAACTTTCATCATACAGTAGTGAGATAAGCAAAAGTCATTTCCGGTTTATATCTATGTATCACCAAAGTTGTCATTAGAGATGAGTCCGGTATTCAATAACTAACTCAGTACCTGTTAGCATGGTCCTAAAATATCTAACGCTATTGTAAAATCCGCATACCGCTAGGGAATAACTGTGCAAAGGGAGCATCGCGCCTAACCGACCGTGAGCCATAACTACCCAACGCTTCAATACCTATACTTACCTAACTATCATCTACGCATAGGTACTAGCGGACCTTTCACCCGTAAAGTTATGTAGCTGCAACAAGTATTTGGTATTTCTAACCAAATCGGTTAGATGGTATTTCTAACAAAATCGGTTAGATGGTATTTCTAACCAAATCGGTTAGAAATATATTGGGTAGAAATCAGAACAGGTATAGAGTATTATAACGTTATTGGGTACCAGTTGGTACTAGCGGTATTGAAACAAAATACCCAACTAATAACCGGTAGCCAAAATATCCAATAACTCCCATCCTTAGTTGTCATGTATCTTTGTCTAACCGACGACGGAGCCAAGCTATGAGTAAAAGAGATAGCTGGTGTACGTATAGCTATACTGCACTACAGTGTAAATCGTGTCAGCTTGTGACAGACTAGTCTGTCAAACGTTGTGGTTAGACTGATGAACTTTATTGAAATTCGAAGAAATTACTGCGTTTTACTTAAAACTTTGTTGAAAAAGTGGAAAAAGGTCGTGTTCCGCTGTGTACTGTTCTTCAAGAAGCACTAAAGATGGAGTAAAATACCCGGATTTGTCATTACAGGCGTCAGTTTCTCGCTCAATATAAATGTTTAAGTACAATGTTTATTACTAGAAATCTGTAGTAACAACATTTTAACAATCTAGTTCATGTGTTCCTATGAGTTTAGGATACAAATAATGTCCAAAACCATGAATAATTTGTCGATATAGTTTAAGCATCTGTTCTAGTGATGCGCTTACCGTCAAATTTAGTTTTCGGGTTATTCCGCATTCATCCCACTGGTTTCGGCCGAAGCTGGTCTGAATCAGAAAAACGAAATTGATTGCTGATTTCATTCCTGATTCGTCCAATTTCAAAATTCTTACAGAAACGTACTGCCTTTCACACACTTCTCATGCATGTGGTAGGTATTGATTTATCATTATTGTTTCCGTAAGATTTATTTGTCTAGTTTATAATAACTCAAAGTACGAGGAATTGTTTTGTTATTGGCTTTTTGTTACGTTTTTGACTTTTTGTTACGTTTTTGACTGTACTTTGTTGTGTTGTGGAGATGCCGCGATTGACTGAGTTCTCTCCGCGAGAAATCGTTGACTGTTGTGTGTCCACGTGACATACCATAATAATAATGGATGTCAGCGATTTCTCGCGGAGAGAACTCAACAACACAATCTCCACAACACAACAAAGTACAGTCAAAAACGTAACAAAAAAGTCAAAAACGTAACAAAAAGTCAATAACAAAACAAAAGCAAAACAACATAACAAAAACTTGAAGGCGCAGTAAGGTACGGTAGGCGGTACCAGCGGCGAGAATATCGGAGCGACTGGCGTGCCTTGTTGTGCGTCCTGTTTCGATCCCCATCTTTCATAGAACAGGCCCAGTGACCATAATCTACAACAATAGAAGTTAAAAAAGTGTCTCTACCTGAGTGGTGACGTAATCAGTGGTCAACTTTAAAAGCTCCTAGCCAGCACATTTTTTATGTTAGAACGTAGGTTTTTTAAGCTATTATGATAGACAATAATAAAAAGTCATAAAAATATCTAGTATTATAGGCTTAATTTTAAGATTTTTGGAGGTTATTGGAAAAAACAGCATAATTTTTTTTAATACAAAAATTAAACTTTAAATCACGATAGCCACTCGTTTGTGAGTTATTTGTTATTTTATCGTCATCGTCACATATCTGACATGATTATGGTTTTTATTTTAACAAAATAGACCCACTACTTTGGAAGAAATCGTTTTTTTATTAAATAGAGTCATTAGTGAGTAATAAAAAATTTTAATTCATCAAAAAGTATATACGAATGTTTTCTATTTTTTTGTCGATAATTTTTGATCTAGTTTCACCCCCTTTCGGGGTTGCACTTTATCCAGGGACACACTGTATATTAATATTTTTTTAAGGTATTTACTTTGTTTATATTTTGTTTTTCGTTTATTAAGGCAAACGGTATACAATATCTTTAAAATTAACAGTTTGTACCTATTCTATGTATACACCAATCAAAATACCACTAATATTAACATTATATAGATATAGTTATATTGTATGTGTACATATTTTGTTTTAGTTTACCTACTTATTTGTATTTTTAAGTGTACCTACTGTTTTACTTCAATTTCATTTCACTGTATATCTTTATTCTTTATTTTTAGCTGTTGTTTGTGCATTTAATGTTGAATGTTGTGCAGACCTGTTATGAGCACACATTCTATAGTATAATCTTTACACTATGCTTATATAAAAATGGTTTATTACGTGTTTTGTTGGTACTGCCTTATTAAATAAATAAAAATAAATAAATAAACATTATTTTACAAAAAACAACAAAGTTAAATCAACCATGCAGGCAAAGCCGCGCGTATTTAGCTCTCCTACTTCTTACTAATATTATAAATGTCAAAGTATTGTTGGATGTATGGATATTTGTTACTCTTTCACGCAAAAACTACTGAACCGATTAGGCTGAAATTTGGTATGGGTATAGTTTGGGATTTTTTATGCCGATAAAACGCGAGCGAAGTTGCGGGCAGCAGCTAGTATAATAATATTGTAAGGAGCTATCTTATTAACTGTCCCTATTTTTTATAAATTTTGCAAATTGATAGTAGGACTAGTTTGGACCGAAGCCAGTTCGGCTCGACAGCGAAGTCACTTCCCTAGCCACGCACACTATTACAAATCTGCAAGTGCCAAAAAGTAACAAAAAACGGACACGCTTAAAACTAAAAGCACGCTAAAAAGCGCTGTCTAAGTATGATAATTTGTCTGAGGTTCAGCGGTTTCATGGAGGTTTTTCAGGAGAATTAGGGCTCCACTGATCTTGGGATCACATAGATTCAGCCCCATCTTGGAGATGATTTCCTGCGTCCGAGAGGGCACCATGAATAATATGAATGCTAGGGGCGTGTTACATTCAGAAACCTAGATATTTTATGTAAACAAAGAAATGTCATAATATGTCACTGTCATAACGACAAGTCAGGGGTAAAAAAGAAGTTTTTACCATGGATCACTATTAGTAGTAATGGCGCGCGGTTTTACTTGCGTCATAGATACCTACCTAAATTTACTACTTCAGAACACAAAAAATAGCCTTCTAAGATATCTATATAAAACAAAGTCAGGGGGCCTACTCGGAAAAGGAATATCGAAGATTCCGATTCGTTTTCGAGCAAAACCAACTCTTATGTCGCTTGCTTAAGATTACAGTTTACGAGTATGGGCCCAGCACAGCTATACCTTTTTTATATTTTTAGAAAGGCCGAACTAATCAGGCTTAAATTTAGCAAAGATGTAGGTCTAAGCCCGCCAAGCGTGATGATCACAAAATACCCCTCATCTGGGGAAGGCACGTTCAGCAGTGCACGAATGAGTGCTGAAGAAAGATGCATACCAGATTCCTACCTAATATTCATTCGATACGAACACCGTTGCAACCTTACTGTCAAAATAAAAGATAAAGCAACTATGCGCTAACTTGGATGCAGCATTGTTGTGGCCTCATTTCCGTGTCCATGAGGAAATAAAAATAAAACAATACAGCTTTACTATGTGGCCACTTTTTGTATGTGTTTTATATACATTCATCACCATGACTTTTTCTGTGGAACTCATAGCTTTCTTCACATGTTTTTTTAGGTGACGACAGATATTCACTTGTTGACGATGTCATCGATGGCATCTCAGCTGTAGGCGGCACGGGTTGAGGTTCCATTTTTGTTTATACAAACACAACAACAACAAGGTTGAAAACTTAACAATAACAGGCAAACACAGAGTTAAAACGAAAACAATAAAAAAAAAAAATAAGGCACAATTGCACATTAGCAGAGAAAATAAACACATACGACTTCGACGGACGAGAGACGAATGAATTACAATACAATAACAAAATAAAATGGCGTTTATTGTCAAAATGCAAAAATTGTTTTGAACTCCTGTGTTTTACTAGGATTTACTCCCATTTTACTTCGATGATACCAGTGTCGTAAAATATTTTCTGCTAATATTTCGTCAACATTTTTAAAAAATGAAATAAAATATAAGATATAGCAAAAAACCATTGCTATTTTCCATTCTATGGTTATTGATTAGGAAATAAACCCTACGATAAGTAATAAGTACCTATTTAGAAAAATTTAGTAAACTTCTATTTCGAAATCATTTTTTTTATGGAAATACCATTGTTTACCTAAAATATCTAGGATTCTGAATTAAGATATAGGTAGTATCGCAGGTACAGATTGCATTATTAATATTCGAAATACGAACTAACCAGATAATTTGTCAAAAAAATACCGGTTATAAGCATCGAAATCCGGTTAATTCGAATAATTATTTGTAGTACATACATAAATGAGAATATTTTAAGGCAAAAATTAATTAACTTGTGATCGTAAATACAATACAATATGTTGATTTCAGACTTTATCTTATTCTAGTCATAATAATAAATAAATAACCTGCAGGGCAGCAGCTTGTGGTGAGCTGTTGGTGAGTAGCGACACCCGGGTATACCGAGAGCTCCCGGGGAAGTTCCTGGTTCTCGTCTCTGCTTGCGGAGTAGTATCACAAGAGAACCAGATCCCCACCTCTTGCTTGCCTTCATTGGCCGGTCTGAGTGGAGTCGCGAGAGATGCATCTTAGGATGTAGACTCGGGGGTGAAAGTGTCTAATGGCGTAATAACGAGGAAACCCGCTCACGTGTCTTCGTGATGGTGAAATCGGGGCCGCACCTCTCGACACCCCTTAGTCGTTTGCACCGATGTTGTTCCTTTACCGACATTAACGCGAACATTTTGTTGAACCCATCCAGCATTCGGCAAGCCACCGTCTGCCGCTTGTAACAGTATTGAAAGTAAGTTTATGGCAGGCGTCCATATTTTCCCCCATAGCCCAATTACCCAGTCCATCCATTCACCACAATAACATGGCTTTTTTTGTTATTTTCATTTTCCCTTGCGATAGTCTCTACACCTGGCGGATATAATCTTCGGTCGTATCTTATTGTGCAACCAAGGATGATACCCGCTATGTGTAGCTCTCGCCTTTAGATTAATTCTCATAAAGGGCTTCGGCTCCACGCATGCCTCCCAAACAATCGTGTCACTACTTAGATTATCTACTCTAAGGGTCACTATATGGCCCGTGATCATAGTATCACTCACATGGAAATGAGAAACAGAGTAATAAATAATATTAAATACTGCTGGACAATCCACACATTCGTCTAGCCCCAAGATAAGCAAGCAGAGATAATGTTATGGGTACTAACTAGATGACTGTTATGATTTATAGGGTTAACTTTTAACGGTTCACTTGAACTTGCGTTAAATTTTCGAGAATTTAACGTAGTTAACTGTTAACTAAAGAAGTAACGATTAACGAAGTGATTTTTTGGAGTAACTACATATGCCCGTGATAGATTATTTAAACATAATATATAGCTGTGTATATGCTCTTGAATAAAATAAAGTAATAATACTGTTTATAAATAATATTATTTATTCGAAGTTAATATTATAAATGCTATTTAAGTGAAATTATAAGTAGAAAACAACATTTTTGTCAAATAACCTGCAAACTGGTACTCGGTGATATAAAAGGCAGTCGCGTGGCCGACAGTGGCACTTCTCTCCTCCGTAGACCGAGACACGTTCTCGGTGACCCCGTTGACCCAATCACCGCCGCTAACCCGGAGGTGACGGCAACCAATTCGCTTCCGCACACTACACAACCGACCAAAAACCGACCCCGCCGGATGCGGGGTCGAAGAATTCCCCGCTTCCGCCCTTAGGTGCATTCGAGCACCTAGGCGAAACCTCCATTACCCTCTTGTGTAGCATCTGGCGACAGCCCAAGCCGAGGCTCGCACCTAAGTGGCGGCCCTTGTGCGTGTCGCCCCAACCTAATTTTACCGGCGAGGCACCCTCTGCGCCCGCCAAAAGTCCGGTAACGCTGTCATGGCCATCTGCGGTCAACAGCATTATAATCCATTCGAAAAAAAAAAAAAAACAGTGGCACTTGTAAGGCTGCCTCACAGCGTCATTATGAAAAGGCCTCGGAACATTTCAATCCCCTTATATCCACCATACCCGATTATCCCATTGACGACCCTCCCACGAGTTCTCTCCTCCGTAGACCGAGACACGTTCTCGGTGACCCCGTTGACCCAATCACCGCCGCTAACCCGGAGGTGACGGCAACCAATTCGCTTCCGCACACTACACAACCGACCAAAAACCGACCCCGCCGGATGCGGGGTCGAAGAATTCCCCGCTTCCGCCCTTAGGTGCATTCGTGCACCTAGGCGAAACCTCCATTACCCTCTTGTCGGGCGACAGCCCAAGCCGAGGCTCGCACCTAAGTGGTGGCCCTTGTGCGTGTCGCCCCAACCTAATTTTACCGGCGAGGCGCCCTCTGCGCCCGCCAAAAGCCCGGTAACGCTGTCATGGCCATCTGCGGTCAACAGCATTAAAAACCTCGAAAAAAAAAAAACAGTGGCCCTTGTAGAGCAGCCGTCGGATGGAGCGGAGCTCTCCCTCTTTGCAAATTGTCAAAGCTAAGTAATTTAATTATTGTATTGCTACTAGTTTGCATAGCGAAATTATATTTTTGGAATATTTTTCGAGATTAGTTGTGTTTATTTTTAAATCTAAACTGTAAAGCTTAGGTACAAGAAAATAAATCAAGTGAAACTTACTTGTTAGTATTTAATGATGATTAGAATTTTATGATCAATTAAAAGGAACATTTTACAATATAAATACAGTTATTTTATTAAAAATCTCTTACCCGCATATCCGTAAGTACTTACCTACCTACGAACTATCTAACCAACAAGTTATAAAATATCATTTTCACTTCTCTTGCTCAAAAAGTGTATCATAATAGTGTAGCTTAGCGGGCCTAAAACTCGAGTTGAATACCTCGGGCTAAAAAGTATTTTTTCTTTTTAATTTTTGTCTAAAATCATCAGCCCGTACAAAGCATTCGTTCTCTTACATAAAAATTCGACTACTTGGTGCTCCGTCAAACTTTTTTTTTTAAATAGAACCGTCTTGGTGATGTTTTATGAAGGTTGATTCTTCCCTTCACTGTAGAATGCGAACTGTTTCGTTGCGGGTTAAATAGAGATTTAAAAAAAAAGATGGTATTGGCGCTAAATCTCTAGAATTTTCTTCATTCCAAATCACAAACTTTTACGTTTAACTTCCTGACTTTTACTTCCAAATTGTGAACGTGAAAAATGTCATCAAGTGATAGTGAAGATGCTAATATGCAAATGGAAGAAAAGGGCAAAGAAATAATTATGAATCTGTTGCCGACAAAATCACGTGGAATATATTTAAAGAGTTACGAAAATTTTATGAAATGGAGAGATGATAACGTGTGGATTCTTTTACAGAAGGGGTTTTTCTCACTTATTTTGATGAATTATCGAAAAAATTCTAATCGTCGACTCTTTGGAGCACATATTCAATGTTAAGAATGACCTTACAAACGAAACACGACGTCGATATTAAAAAATATGTAAATTTAACGGCTTTACTGAAGAAATTGTCCACTGGATACTAGGCAAAAAAATCTAAAGTCTTGACGACACAAGAAATCGAAACATTTTGAAATAACGCTCCAAATAAACAATACTTGGCAACAAAGGTGACCTACTTATGTACTCTACTCAAACTAAATAAATAGATACCTACCTACATACCTAAATTATGTATCTAGTTTATTACGATTATTAACACACTTATTTTTTTGTTCAACAGGTTGCTTTAATTTATGGAATCAGCGGTGCATGCAGAGGAATGGAGCTTGCCAATATAACGCTAGAAGACGTAGAAACGGATACAAACCTACAAGCTGTGAGTCTGCCGAACACGAAAACAAACAAAGAGCGTAAATTTGTCATCAGTGGAGAATACCTTAATATAGTTAAAGCCTATCAGGAGTTACGTCCCACTAATGTTTCAACGAGAAGATTTTTTCAAAATTATCAAAATGGTAAATGCACAAGGCAAGTCATAGGCAAAAATAAATTTGGTAACATGCCTAAAGATATTGCCACTTATCTAAATTTACCAAATCCGGAACTCTACACGGGCGGACTCTGGTGCGAATATAACGACATTAAAACGGCACGGTGGATGGAGGTTCGATCAAGTGGCTGAAGGTTATATAGAGGACTCTATACAAAACTAGTATCACGTCACGCAGCGGATTACGGAAGGAATCAATATTCTACCAAACATTACAGAACCCCAAGCATCTACATCGCGGGATTGGATGAATATGTCAACTCAGCTGAAGCCGCACTCAGATCTTAATAATGCAGGAAACTCAAGCATGAGTCGAGTCTCTCCAACTTTTACCCCACAACAATCAACTCAAAATATTATCACATCCCAATCACAGAGAACCAAAATAAAATTGCCCGGGAAAAACATATCACTAAACATTCAAAATTGCTCTAACTGCATATTTAATTTTTAGTCAAATTTCTGAAAATTGTCTCATTTGAATTGTTTTATTTTCTCGCAATTGAAGTGAAAAGTAGAGTGTTTTACTCGGGCCAAAACCACCCATTATAACTCGGTCTTGAACCTCGTATATAATGGGATGGTTTAGTCCCTTGTAAAACAATCTACTATTTTATTTTTCGAATCTGGCTTTTTTTATTTTTTTATTACATGCGTAACCTACGTTAACCGGCGTCCTGTGGTCTGTAATCTGTATGATACTGGGTGGTATTCGTGAGATTTACGATTACGTTTTCTGTATTATATATTTTATTTACTCACTACCTACATTGTAAGGTCAACAAATTCTTTAATTGGTCGTTTGGTAGTCGTTAACACTAGGTAGACCTTTTGCTGCTTCATCTTTTCTTTCGCGGATTTGAACCAATCCATAGCATTTGTGGTTGTAGAAACAGGCTCAGTAGTAGATTTAGGAATGGAAGCCTCCGTCATTATACTGTCTGATGAATCTGATGATACTGATGAAGTGCTTTCTGACGAGATTTTGGTTTCTTGCGAATATGTACTAAATTTAATATTCTCATGATTTGTAGGTATATTTTTATCTAACATGCTAGGAATCTTTTCTATAGGCTGTGAGGTGTTTTTATGTATAATCTCTGAAGCCATCCTAATGTGCAATTTTGTGTCTTTGGGACTGAATTTGCGTATGTAGTATACAATTTTCTTTCGTGGTTTTCTTGTGCACATAGTAGAGTTATTAGACAGCAAGAGATCTTCGATTGCTTGAGGTGTCACTGCCCATTTGTAGAATGTCTGATTGTTATTCTGAACGTTTTTCTGTAAACCCACATCGGATGGTAGTGCGAAAGCCTTCTTCAGTACTCGAAGTGTCGTCAAGTCTGTGGATTCTTTGGGATTCTGTAGAAAGTTTGGTTTTACTTGCATAACTGTGCTCGATTTGAAATCTTCAAGAATTTGTAAAAAATTTGGCGGCACATCATCTGTTATGGGATTCCTTTCGGCGTTTGGTTTTATTTGCAAAGTTAAGCTAGATTCACGATCTTCAACGGCGTGTGGCATCGTCGTCGGCCCGCTGGCTCTTGGAGGATTGTTTCGGACGTTTAGTTTTATTTGCGCAGTTAGATTGAATTTGAGGTCTTTAAGTGTTTTTGTCATCATCGGTGATCCCCCGTCTCTCAGGGACTTTCTTGGAAGGTTTTGTTTAATTTGATCTGGTATCGTCGAGGGCGACGGCTTGTCTGTTGTTAGGTCATTCCTTCGGACGGATTGTTTTATTTGCAAAGCTATTCTAGATTTACGGTCTTCCAGAGGTGGTGGCTTCGTCGGTAGCCGCCCGTCTGTTAGGGGATTGCTTTGGACGTTTGGTTTTATTTGCAAAGTCATGCTAGATTTACGGTGTTCAAGAACTGGTGGCATAGTCGGCGTCTCCCACTCTCCCAGAGGATCCTTTCTGATGTTTTGTTTGATTTGCAAAGTCTTGCTAGATTTGCTGTCTTGCAGAGCTGGTGTCATCATCGGCGGTCCCCCGTCTATTAGAGGATTACTTCTTACATTATGTTTTATTGAAAAAACTGTGTTTGATCCGAGGTCTTCATGAGTTTGTATAATTTTTGGCTTCCTATCTCTAAAGAGGTTCTTTTGGACATTTAATGTTATTTGCAGAGTTGTGGTTAATTTTAGATTTTCAAGTGTTTGTGGCATCGTCGGCGATCCCTCATTTCTCTGGAAGTTTCTTCGAAAGTTTTGCTTTATTTGAAAAGCTGTGCTTAATTGAGGTTCTTTAAGGGTTTGAGGTATCCACGATAGCCCTTTGTATCTCATGGCATTTACATTTTGTTTTATTGGTCCAGCTGTGCTTGATTCGAGGTTTTCAAGCGTTCGATTTTGCTCGATTTGCACTACTGTGGAATGTATCCAGGATAATAACGGTCCAATAGCTATAAAAATCCGGTGCCGCAGTCTACAGTCGTCAAAGAATGATATTCCCAATAAGCGGTCGTGAAGCAGAACTGGTAATCCTTCTACGTATTGGCAAGAATTCAAATCCGCCATCATCTTACCAGTGCACACGTAAAAACTATTTGGCTGATTGTAATCTATATCACAACTTTGTATTAAAGATGATTGCATTCGTAATTTGGAGTTCTTTGCGACAGGAATGTAAATTTTCTGACCTAAAGTGGTTAGCGATTCTACAGCGCTAAGACCAACAAAATGTTTCTTCAGTTTATTTGATCCCAACACAACCAAGGCTACATCTGAAACTGATGACCTCAATTTTAGGAATGCCCAGTATTTACTGATATGAGGGTAGGTGTAAATTTTGATGACGGGTATTATTTGACCGGATTTCACAATTAAACATGCACTCGCGCAAGTGGAAGTTGTTAGCACGATGTTTGGATGGATTAAAGTGCCCATACAACATATCTTAGGCTCTCTACAAAAACTGCAGCTGAATAAAACTATGCTTTCTGTTGGTATAAAGGTGTTTACGAAATGAAAAGTTTGTACCGTAAATCCAAAGAAGTATAAAATTTTCACGAGTGTAATAAAGTTGCAATGCATAGTAAAAAATCATTGCTACAATAAAATATGTACCTATTATGTTTTTTTTTTCAATTCGGCTGATAAACAAAAACAGCACACATAGCATTTACATCGTGTTCAGCATCCTCATCCAATATATACATATATATAAAAGAAGAGTGATTGTTTGTATGTCCAGCCTTTTCTCCATGATCATCCACTTCCACCCACTTGTGTTTGCACTGGTGTTTATAAATTCACATCATCATGTATTTGAACCATTATAATTTTCTATGAAACTTGGAAAAATAACAAATGAACGTTACCGAAGGGCGTTCTGGAGAGCAAGTACCCATGCGAAATATTCAAGACAAAAAATAAATGTATATCTATTGATTTTATAAAGGAAACATTCCTTTATTTTAATAAAAAAGTTAAGTGCGAGTAGGCTCGCGCACCGAGGGTTCCGTAATTATAAGACCTTGTTTCTGGCCTTTCATGATTCTAGGTCAACGGGTCATCACGGCTCCAAGAATTTACGGACCTGAGTATTTGATGTCAATTACAACTCGATAGCTCCACGCGTTCCTGAGAAAAGAGGGTTGACAGACGGACGGACACACAGACAACAAAGTGATCCAATAAGGGATCCTTTTTTTCTTTTGAGGTACAGAACCCTAAAAATAAGTATATCTGAATTTATCGCCTAAACGAGAGTCGAACCCACAAAAATAAAATAACAGTCTGTTTTCTTATGACACATGACGTCGGTAGAGTCAATTGTACGAATAAAATCTGTGTACTCAACTTTGCATAATTAAAGAAAGATCGTTCATCGTATAGTATGCAAATTACATGAATTTTAAAGTAGATACTTAAAAATATCAGCTGTTTTGTACGGTGGTTCATGTTTCGCTCGCGATATGGTAAAAGGTATGTTTTCTTAGGTCATCATAATACCGCACTAGAACATCTAAGTCACTGGCAAAGCACGGATATAATGTTGTGGCAGATTTCATTGTTTCTTCGGTGGATTTTTACCCGACTACTCAAGGAAGAAAGTTATTAGTTTGACACCCTATGTATGTAGCCAATTTTGATGTTCACGTTGCGCTGAAACTACTGGTCCGATTTCAACAAATGATTTGTCGTATGGTTCGTTTTTATAGCCCGATGGTTATAGGTTATGTGACGTCAGATAAAAATGGGGGTGTACGAGATTGCGGGGGTCTAAGTAAGGGTCGAAAATCACAATGCTAGTAAATATGCTCGTGTGTGGTATCGTTGCAAAGGTCTTTGTTTGTTCTTTCCGAAACAGTTTTTTCAAACTTTTGTGAGGTTAACGATTCTCAAGCTATCAGCAAAAAGGTGTAAAAAAAAATAGTTAAAAACTAAAACCAGACTACATAAAAGTCTTACACAAGCGTTCACCTATTGTCCTTATCGGTAGTCGGAGGCACTCACCCCATATCCTAGGGTACCTACAAGTAGGTACAAAGGCCTCCGACTACCTAAGTATCAAAAGAAAATGATAAGGACAGTACCTAGGTGAACGCTTAAGACTTTTATGTAGTCGGGTTTTAGTTTTAACTATATTTTTTAGTTGGTTTGATTCCCGAATAGAGCAATTAATTTTAAAAAAATCGGAGAATTTGTTTTAGTTATTTTTTTTAATAAAGGTTTCTTTCCTTTCAGTAAAACTTCTATATTTCTAGTATCTACTTGCCTTCTATGTCCCATGGCCGTAGGACCCAGTGCTGGATCCTGTCTCCAGTCTTTTATCTACATTATGTTTGATTTTATGGTAATTTTTTTGTGTACGAATGTACCTCCCCCAATGTCAGTTAGATGAATTGGTTTTGCACGAAAACGAATCACAAGCTTCCATTTACGTCGAAGATTGTGATTCGTATTCCTTCGATCTCTGAGCTGGCGCCCAGGTGATAACTAGATCTGAGCAAAAACTTATCTATTTTACTTAAATCAGCAATTCTGATACCGGTCGATAGATGGCATGCGTAATTCTTCATTGTGCGCCTCAACGATTACCCGCGATCCCGTGACGCTCGATATCCTAACCATCACGCGTCACTGCCTCGAAATAGAACTCCCATTCATAAACAATGCACGTCGTGAATGAAATACTATCACCATCGCATATTTACATCGAATAAATAACTCAGACCGGTATTCTGAAAGCTTCCAGCTATATAAAATAAGATAACGGAGTTATGCGGATGGACGTGCCAATTTGGATTGCAGCTAAAGATATGAAGCTGCGTTCAGATCGGCTTGAGCGTCTTAACATCTAAATTCGGGACATTTGATGCAAATAAAACGTAGGTATTACATACTATAGACAACAATATGGTCGCAGGCCTCCCTGCCTGTCAAATTGGGAGGCTTAGGTATTCGCAAAATTTCAGGTGTAGCCCTGCTAGCGTTCTTGTCTTCCGTAAACAGCACTAGTTCTTTAGTGAAAAAAATTTAAAGCCATCTCCTTTGGTCTCATCTAGAGTTCATTCAAAATTTCGTTTTTAGAAGACGCTCGAATGGGTAGGCATCGTGCTTGCCCTGATGCTGCTCCTCCAAAATCTCTTTTCTCCCAATGGCAATGGGACGAGCCTCTGTGTGAGTTGACACGGAATTGTTTGTTACAAACGTGCTCCAGCTCCGCAGATCGTGCCCGTCTCCTGGCCGTTTCTAAATGGGAGTCAGGACATTGGTTGCAAGCACTTCCTTCATATAATACTGGCACTCTATTGGATCCCGTAACTTTCCGTATAGCAACATGTCTTCGGTTGGGTGCAAGGTGTTGCGCGCCTCACCAATGCCAGTGCGGTACTGTTGTCAAACAACTTGGTCATCACGGATTATCGGCCGGCAGCCGTAGTACAGGCTGCCGGTCGGATATCTCGCCATGTCAGCCTTAACGACATCATCCGGCGGGCCTTTGTCACCGCTAACGTACCAGCTATTCTTGAACCAAATGGTCTGTTGTGTGACGATGGTAAGAGGCCCGACAGCATGATATTAGTCCCTTGGGAGCTGGGGAGGTCTATTGTGTGGGACGCTACATGTGTCGACACACATGCACCTTCCCATCTTTCGGATATCCATGAGGGCTGGTTCGGCGGCAGTTTGGCCGAGGATCTCAAGAGGCGCAAATATGCAGGTCTCGACAGAGCCTACACATTTGCTCCCCTTGGAGTCGAGACCCTAGGTCCGTGGCGTACCGAGGCTCTCCGGGTTTTCAATAAAAATTCTGAGTGCTTGGTCGAAGCGACGCGTGACCCGAGAGCTGGTGAGTATCTGGCGCAGCGCATTAGCATTGCCATACAGCGAGGCAATGCAGCCAGCGTCTTGGGGACGCTTCCGACTGGTATTGATATGGATCAGTTCAGCTATCTGTAGATTGTTTGCAACAGTCTGCAGCGGGTGAAGGTCCAGTTGCGACGCAGGAGGTTGCGGGTTCTATTCTCGGGATTCAGGACAAATGTTTGTACGATCTGCAGATATTTCTCTGGGTCTTTCTAGACAGAATAATACAATTTCTATTCATGTAATGTATTAACTGAGTATTATAAAATTATTGTAAAATTTCTATTCTGTTTTTTTAATGAAATAACTTAGTTTAATCTTGCACTCATAACACAAACTCTGCTTAGCTTGTTGGGGCTAGATAATGCTGTGTGAGGTGCCAGTATTATTTAGTACTAGCTGACCCGTGCCCACTTCGTTGGGTGGTAAATATTTTTAGTTGTTAATATATGTCCTATAACTATAATATAAGCCTTATAACACTCGCAAATAACGTGGTTTTCAATAGGTGAAAGAATTTTCAAAATTCGCTCAGTAGATTCAGAGATTACGCCCTACAACCTCACAAACCTTACTTATTTTTATTAATGTAGATTTACATATACCTAGATTTTATTGACTGGACGTCAATAAAATCTAGGTATTCTGGCTTCTAATAGTACCTACTGGAGGAAAGTTGGAAGGAAGAATCACAAGTCGTCCTAAATCTTCACAATTTCTATCTTGATTCATGGCCTCTCGCAGATCTACATAATTCTCAGCGGGCAGTTTTCTCTCATTTGTTCTGTTCTGATGTATACGCTCCGTTTTAATTGTGGCGTAAGTGTTCACCAGTAAACGGTTGAACAAATCTCGAAACCTTTGCAGGTAAGCAATGTATGAACTTAAATCATGCCAAGTTTCATTTGAATACATTCAGTAGTTTCAGCGCTATGCGCAGCCAAGAAATTTTACCCTACTGTGGGGGGGGGGGGGGGTACTACGGGGCAAACTGCCGGGGGCCCCCACTGCTGGTGCCCTCCACTGTGGGGGCTTACTGAGTGGGTCCCACTGCGGGGCAATGTGGGGGCCCCACTGCGGGGGATACTGTGGGGGGCCCCACTGCTGGGGGCTACCGGAGATCCCACTGTGGGGGCTAATGAGTGGGCACCACTGCGGGACAATGTGGGGGGCCCACTTCGGGGGGCCATCTGCCGGCGGCCCCCATTTCCAGGAAGAAGAAGATTGAAATCCGAGATAAAAAGTATCCTGTGTCCTTTCTCATAGTATGAACTCAAATCCTGCCAAGTTTCATTTGAATACATTTAGTCGTTTCGGCGCTACGTGTAGCCAAAAAATTTTACTTTCATCCCCTCTCCCAAGAGAACCCTATTGAAATCCGAGATGAAAAGTATCTTATATCCTTTCTCGTAGTATGAACTCAAATCCTGCCAAGTTTCATTTAAATACATTTAGTGGTTTTTGCGCTACGTGCAGCCAAAAAATTTTACTTTCATCCCCTCTCCCAAGAGAACCTTATTGAAATCCGAGATGAAAAGTATCTTATATCCTTTCTCGTAGTATGAACTCAAATCCTCCCAAGTTTCATTTGAATAAATTTAGTAGTTTCGGCGCTATGCGCAGCCAACAAATTTTACTTTCATCCCCTCTCCCAAAGGAACCCTATTGAAATCCGGGATGAAAAGTATCCTATGCCCTTTATCGTAATATAAACTCAAATCATGCTAAGTATCATTGGAATCCATTCAGTAGTTTTTGCGCTATTTTAGGCTGAGAAATGTCACTTCCATCCCCACTCCCAAGTGAACCTTAACGAATTCTAGGATAAAAAGTATTACATGACCTTCCTCATAGTATGAACTTAAATCCTGCCAATATTCATTTAAATACATTTAGTAGTTTCGGCGCTTCGCGCAGCCAATAAACCTTACTTTCATTTCCTCTCCCAACGGAACCCTATTAAAATTCGGGATGAAAAGTATCTTATGCCCTTTCTCGTAATATGAACTTAAATCATGCTAAGTTTCATTTGAATACATTTAGTAGTTTCGGTGCTATGCGCAGCCAAGAAATTTTACTTTCATCCCCCCTCTCCCAAGGGAACCCTATTGAAATCCGGGATAAAAAGTACTTTATGTCCTTCATCATAGTATGATCTCAAATCCTGCAAAGTTTCATTTGAATACATTCAGTAGTTTCGGCGCTATGCGCAGCCAACAAATTTTTCTTTCATCCCCTCTCCCAAGGGAACTCTATTGAAATGCGGGATAAAAAGTATCCTATGTCCTTCCTCGTAGTATGAACTCAAATCCTGCCAAGTTTGATTTCAATACGTTCAGTAGTTTTGGAGCTATGCGCGGCCAAGATACAGACAGACAGACAGACATGATGGAAAAATAAATACATTTTTGGCATCAGTATCGATAATACAGTGCGCTCCAAAAAAAATTTTCAAAATATCTTCAATGTACAGAATTTGACCTGTTACAGTTTTATTATAAGTATAGATACTTATAATTTATTGAAGTGGCATACTCGCAACTCGCAAGAAAACAAAAAAAAACTGTTTTCCCTACGTGAAAGTGAGATTGTATAAACGCAGCTTAAACTATACAATTAGGTAGAGGCATTTATCAGGAACGTAGCATTTGCGTAGGCGCTCAAGAACGTCCTACACTACTTCAACTCATACGTAGGTGCATACCATTGATAAACCGATGCCAAATTCCTTGGAAAACTCCTTGGATGAATTGATGGATGCCTACAAAAACAAGAATTTCGTTACGATAATAAAAATAAAATAAGAGTACACGAGTAAGAGTAGACTTAAAAAACTTTATTCACATATTCATATTATGCTGCTAAGAGCTTACGACTAAGATTGTTAATCTATCCTGAATTTAGGAACTCCATAGGCTTCGTGGGGGAGTCCCTGGCTAGTAGAAGCAGAAATGTGCTCTCCTTTTATAGATCCTGAGTTCGTGGAGCTGACAGACGAGGGAACAGATCCGCTAAAGACAGAGCTGGAGCTACCTTCTGAGGCGTCGTTGCTGGAGATATCAGAAGAGCCAAAGGACTGAGTGTTTGTCGATGAAGACACAATGGGAGCTTGCACAGAGGATTCTGATTGGGTGCTGGGGAACAGGCTAGATAGACTAGAGCCACTGGAAGTACTAGAGACGGATCCACTGGAAAAACCAGAGTTGGGTCCACTTGATAAGCCGGAAATTGAACCGCTGCTTAAGCCAGAATTGGAACCACTAGTTAGACCAGAGTTAGAGTCACTGGACAGGCCATAGATGGAACCGCTGGATATATCAGAGGTGGAGCCGCTGGACAAAACAGAGCTAGAGACGCTGGGTAAGCTGGAAACCGGGCCACTGCTGATGCTAGACAGAGAGCTAGAGTCGCTACCAAATTTATTGAAAAGTCCAGAGGTTGGAGCACTGGGATAGCTGGGGATAGAAAGTACAGCGGGGGCATTAAATGAAGACCCGATGCTTGAAGGGATAGAGCTGGAGAAGCTGGAGCCGAAACTGGATCCGCTACTGGGGTAGCTGGATACACTGGGGTAGCTGGACACACTCGGGTAGCTGGACAAACTGGGGTAGCTGGACACACTGGGGTAGCTGGACACACTGGGGTAGCTAGTCACACTAGGATAGCTTACGACGTTTGGAAGAACACCAGAAATCACACTGCCACTAACATCTGTAGGTATGGCGGCGGCGCCAGTCGTGTAAGACACAGACTGACCGTCCTTGTTGTAGTCATTTACGATGTTGTTGATCACAGCTTGAGAATCTTCCTTGTTATTGTATTTGACGAAGAAGACCTCCGGCTTGCTAGGCGGCTTTTGCTCAACCTTAGGAACGATAACTTCGTTGTGTACTTCGGGTTTTTTCTGCAAGACGTATACGATAGTCTTTTCTTCGTTCTGGGTTTGGACTGGTAAAATTTGTGTAGTATCTTTGGTTGTAGGCGCTTTAATGAAAATAATTTTATAGTGCTTCTGGGCAGCAGGTAACGGAATACGAGGGAGAAGTTTGGGAAGCTCGGGCTCTTCCGGAGCGGCGTGGACGTAAAAGTGCTTGAAAACCTGAGTGGGCGCGTTGGACTGCTCTTGGTGGAACTGTTGGTATTTCTCACCAGAGGTGTAATGAGTTGTTTGGTATTCGTTGGCTCCTTGGAGGATGGGTAGTGCGGTGCTTGGTCCATCGACAGTTTGGTAGTATTGACCGCTGCTAATTCCAGCAAGACCGCTTCCCAAGCTGCTGCTAAGGCCATTGACATAGCCGATGTTAGATCCGCTGCTCAAGCCACTGGCGTAACCGTAGTTGGAACCGCTAGAGTAAAGGCTGCTGAGCCCACTGCCTGGGTAAAGGCCTCCGTTGAGGGAGCTAGAGGACAGGTCTCCACTGAGGTGGCTTGGTGTACTGGACTCTCCGAGGCTGAAAGATGATCCCAAGTATTGATCTTGGGAGCCCTTGTAGTAGACAGGTCCAGAGTTTACATATCCGGAGTAGCGGTTGTTGGTGCCTCCCAACTGGTAGGATGGGATTCCATATGATGTCTGCGGTACCTTGTAGTGGTAGCCCAGGTGGCTGACATCAGCCGCCACAACAGCAAGTATCGTCAAGGCCTGTAACAAAATGAGATAGGTTTATACTTCGAAAACTAATCGCCACATTAGGGGTCATAATAAGTGTAAGTACAAATGTGTATCGCGAGATCAAATTCGTGATTACCCTACGACCTCTGTGGGGCAGGGAGTGAAAGTCCTGAGACAGACGGTTTCAGTTTTAATTCCAACACACACGTGACAAATATTACATGATCTGCAAATACATAGGTAATTGCAGATCATGGTAATATAGTTTGGTAACCGGTTTTGTCGTTATTTGGTTCTGTTTGAGGTAACAAATAATTATAGTTATTTGGTCCTGGTTGAGGTATCAGGGGATAATTTTAACCTTATGAGTTTACAAAAGAGAATGTACCTATAATGTTTCTATTTAGGTAAGTACTTTTAGGGTACTGTCGGGTATTACTGGTCAGATGACAATACCGGTTACCAAACTATGTTAGAAAATACTTTACGCGCCCACACACATGCAAAGAGGGCGGCGTGATTATTCCGTGCCCCGACGATGCACCGATCCACTCTCGACCACGCGACACTAACAACAATATGTACCTCACATGTAGAAGCTAAAAGACTGCTTGCTTGCGAAGGAGAAATGAAAACGTTAAACTAACTGACCGGTATTGTCGACATGCTACTAAACTTAGCGAGTTTAGCAGGCCGCCTATTTCGGAAAATGCCGATCAAAATTACTTTTTAAATATATATTGTGCCATAAATATTTTTGGTAAAAATGTATCTCATTGTTTCTAATTATGTTTTTTTTATCCTTTTTCAGTAAATAGATTTTTCAGCAATTGGTGTTTGATTTTGCTCAAGTGACTGGTACCTAATAACCGACATTATCCTAACACAAACACCCGAGGCTGTATGAAATGTCCAGCATTACATTCTTATTTAATATTTGTTAACTACTTCGGCCCGCCTTACCTTCGTTTGTCCAAGATTAACGTAGTCTTTCTGAGATTTCAGTTCCAAAAAATCCCACTTGCATAATTTCAGCACAAGATCCTTTCGGTAGTTTTGGTGTTGGACAAATTCATCTATTTTTATATTGTTTCATCTTCACAAACTTTCCTTTTTATTTATTGTAGGATAATAATATATGGTAGGAATATCTGATAGTAAGATTGATTTGTCTCTTTTCATCCGGTGAACGCAGGCCTATTATATCATTTTCATATAATTTAAAATATAACTACTACTCTCACTCTTTATCTCTCACACATATACATAGTTTAAAAACACACTACAAACTTGCATCACAGAATTAATTTTGTTTATTTTTATACTAGGTTCTCCTAAAGTACCAAATATCAATGTACTCGTACCTACCAAACCTAATGTTATAGAAGAGCAGCGTTCTCTAACACAAGCATAATCATGCTTAAAACAGGACCCATATTATTGTAACGAATATACTAAGTAACAGAAATAAATATATTTTAAATTAAATTTAATTTTTATTTAGTAAGAATGAATAACAGCCAAATCATCCAAGGTACCACTGAGAACAATAATTGGTTGATGATGACTCTCAATATACATAATATACATCATTCATGTAAGTACCTATTATTTTTGTAAAACTCTTTTATGCCTGCTAGTAATTTTTGATTAAAAACTTCTTCGATTGATATATAACTGACCGGGGGCGTTAGCCACAGCCACGAACCGATTTTATATCTTATAAATTTTACAGATAACACAAAAGCTGTCGTTCATAATAAAATTGATGAGGAGAATTCGTGACATGGCATGCTTCCGTTGCACCGGCCAACAAGACCGGTCCTCTAACGCGCTTACCGGGGAATGTTACAATCACGCGTTCCAAAGAAATCATCATCATAATTTTATTATTTAATAAGCATCGTAATGATTATTATTTTTATCACTGCATCTGCCTAAGGCTTTGTTTAGGGGGGCAATGTTGTAAGTTCGTAACATGCCACTGGCGGCGTCTTTTCGGGTCTGTGGAATTATAATGTAATGTGTATGTGATGTCGTAAGAGCCGACTAAGGGAACCTACCAGAGGAAGGGCAGCAGCTTCCTTCTGAGTATTTTTAAACACCAACACTGCGATCACCAATCCGCCTGCCAAGCATGGTGATTATGGCAAATCCCCCCTACATGGGAGACCATCCTCTCGATGGACCGACGACATCGTAGCGGTCCCAGGGAGTCAATGGAATGGAGGCGGCTCAGGACCGCTATTTGTGGTGTCGTACGGGGGGTGTATGGACTGATGATGATGATGATGTGTATGGAGCTTCTAAGGACACCTCCACATTTTAATCTAATTTTAAGGTTTTTAGAGTTTTGTGAATAAGCAGATTAGTCGCCTAGGTACCTAGGTACTACCAGTGTTGTTAGTTTATTTTGTAGGTCTTTGCCTTCTTATTTTTTATATTTTTCAATGTATTACCTACTTCAGTTTCTTTATCAGTTTCATTTTGGTCTTGAAGAGAAAGTGCACAAGGCCATCGTATCCATATAACAAGCGTGCTAGACCGACGCCGACACGTGTTGCGCAACCGCATAGCTTGCCACTTTGGGTCAGTGTACGATGAACTTGAACTTGGTTACTAAGCTTCCAAACATGGGTACTTAGTAGTACGTAATCTTACTATCAAAATTCAAAGCTTAGCTTATGTACCTCGCGTACTTTTTGTGTGGATCGACCCTTCGCTTTTAAGAACGGAACGGATAGCCTACACCTTAGCCCCATACAAACGTACTTGCCGCTTCATTTGGAAACTATGCCCCCGATCTTATTGAATGTTCCATACGTAATCGGATAAAAAATAGTTATGTTTGCAGCTGTTTAGTTTTTTAAAAAATATAATGATATTTAAATGTGAGCGAAACTAATTTTGACCACCAAATGGAGTCATTTTCAAGCGATTTTTTATGCATGATAGACACCTCTATTCGAAATTCTGACAAGCTGCAAACATCCTAAATATATTCAACATTATAAATAATAAAAAATGATAAAAATAATCAAAAAAGACGCTACCTACCCCGACTTACACTACTTTTTAACAGACTTAAAAAAAGGAGGAGGTTCTCAATTCGACTGTATGTTTTTTGTTTGTCTGTTAAGCGATATCTCCGCCAATCATGGACCGATTTTGAAAATTCATTTACTATTGTATAGAAAATGATCCCGAACTGGTCCAACTGGTAAAAACAGTGTAAAAGTAAGTGAATTTGAAGACGGTTTATCGTTTTTTAAAATACGCCAAATTATTGCTGCACAGAAAAACTGAGATAAGTTTTGTCCCAGTAGTGTTGTACCTACTGTTTGTTGTGTCTTGTTGTTGTTGTGTAGTGTCGTAGAACTACAGCACAGGACTGGGAATAAGCGAGCACCGCCGCGGCCGTCAACTATTGACTTGACTTGACTTCTTTGTTTATTGGCAGTAGGTGTCTCGTTTGCCACTTTTCTGCTAGAGTCCAGTTCATGGAAATTTCTTAGTCATGGAATGGAGGCGGGATTATAAATATTTTATCTTATTACTAGCTGACCCGACAGACGTTGTCTTGTCATTCAATTCAAACTCAAATTAATTTCAAATGTGCTTAGCAAAGAGTATATAACGCTGGGACGGTTACAATAAAAAAGTTTATAAATAACAAAAGTTTTCTTAAATTTTCTATGTTACTGCGCAATTTTCATTTTTTTTTTAAATATGCTTTTCTCAAAAGAATGCAGGGAAATAAAACATACTTTTTATATTACCCATTTAATTTAATCAATTACAGCGGGGCAATGCAGCCAGCGTCTTGGGGACGCTTCCGACTGGTATTTATATGGATAGCTACCTGTAGATTGTTTGCAACAGTCGGAAGTTAGCTCAATCGCTTCAATTGTAAATACTACCTATTAATATTATTTGTCTGAATAAATTATTGTTTATACGTCAAAAGAGCTTTGGTATGACAAAACTAATCGATTTAATTAATACCTTATAGCTGCTGCCCGCGCCGTCGCCCGCGTTTTATCGGGATAAAAAAGCCTATACTTATGTTATTCTAGCGCCCAAACTATACCCATACCATAGGTACCAAATTTCAGCCTAATCGGTTCAGTAGCTTTTGCGTGAAAGAGTAGGTAACAAATATCCATACATCCATTTATACAAACTTTGATATTTATAATATTAGTAGGATTAAAAGACCAATTGAATAATGTAATTAGTCATATGACTAATGTAATTTAGTAGTATTGAGGTAATAACTAAAATAAAGTGTTATTGATTTCCCCGGTACATTTATATTTCTTTTATTAAGTATGTAAATAACAAATCAAGACGAATTTTCACCTTTACCGCCAATTTTTATTTATCATCTTTGCCGAAAGGCAAAGCCATTTTTATGGCTATACAGACACGTGATCCTAATTTGTATTATGCAAAGAGTCTTACTTTGCCAAGAATGATAAAAGAGATCTAACCAAAGAGCATTTAATAAACCTGGAACAATTCAACGCGCGCGTTGTACATAATGTATGTCCAAATTCAAAAAACACTCCTTCAATGGATTTGATTTTCTTTAACCGTAAATTCGATGCCTTGACAATATTTCCATGCATGTTTGGGAAAAAGAATTTGGTGGCCACCAAGAGCAACTTCACATCTCTACCACTACATATTATAAAACTAAGTCCTCTGCCGCGTATGGCTGTCTGTCTGTTCGCGATAAACTTAAAAAACTGAACGGATTTTCATGCGGTTTTTACCAATCCATAGTGATTCATGAGGTAGGTTATAGACAAACAACATATACAAAACCTTAACAAATTATATAGGTTAAGGTTTTGTGTAAATTGATTGAAATAAAACGAAAAGTGTCGGAAAAAGTCAAGCCGCTTTCATCGAAAACGCTCGCGTTTTCGATCCATAGACTTAATACATAGACTTATCTATAATATATATCTTATCTTATATATAAAATTTCCATCTCACAATGTTAGTTACCGTACTCCTCCAAAACGGCTTTACCGATTTTTACCAAATTTTATATGCGTTTTCAGTAGGTCTGAGAATCGGCTACTATCTATTTTCCATACCCCTAAGTGATAAGGGTTGAAGGCAAAACAACGTTTGGCGGGTCAGCTAGTCTTATATATAAAATTTCCATGTCACAATGTTAGTTACCGTACTCCTCCGAAACGGCTTTACCGATTTTTACCAAATTTTACATGCGTATTCAGTAGGTCTGAGAATCGGCTACTATCTATTTTCCATACCCCTAAGTGATAAGGGTTGAAGGCAAAACAACGTTTGGCGAGTCAGCTAGTAGGGATCTATAATACCTCGTTACACACAGTGAAATTTGTCGGAGGTTTTTTCTCTAATTTAATAATCAGATGAAGGTGGCGGTGGCGCTTGTCTGAGTCGGGATGATAGTCCGACAGACATCCACAGACATGATGCTAGGTGCGGATAGTCCCTACTTTTGGGCACAAGACAGATCAAGCTGGCGACCATTGAAGGAGGTCTACAACCTACAACATGTAGTAGGTATGTTATTTGTGAGATGTACGATATACCTAATGATGACGTCATATTTTAATATCGTGGTGGTGTCGTCATCACAGAAATATTCCTAGAATTATTAAATATTTAGAAATAAATATTTTATAGAGAAACTAGCTGTGCCCGTGACTTCGTCCGCTGAATGGTATAGTGACAGTGGGTAGCATTTTCAACTTTAACCCCCTATTACCTTTGATATTTACCCCCATAAGGGTTAAATTTGTAGAAACTTTAAATGACATTATATTTATATCTAATCAACTGCGAAAAATTAATTTCCAAGCTTTTAGCTTTAAAAATAGCGATACTTCTATACAACCGTTCAACCCCTCAGGCTCTAGAGAATCTGTGTACCAAATTTCATTTAAATCGGTTCAGTAATGTTGGCTTTAAAACGTGACGGACAGACAGAGTTACTTTCGCATTTATAATATTATAGTAAGGATAGACTATTTCTCACACGAATACAACAATAAAACAAGAAGTAAAAGTCAAATATGTATACCTACATTTTTCTGTGGTTGAAAACAACACAAAAGATTTAGGTAAATATTAGTTTTTCCATAACTTCATGTATAGACAACCATGGACTCTCTCCAGAGTCTACCTACACCCTCAAATCTTTTACTAATTAGGTAGGTACCTATAAGTATTTTCACTTCTAGTGTAGGTATTAATTTCATTTTATTAACACTTGACAGACCTGTTTTTAAAATCGGCTAGGCTGGGAATTCCTACTTATTATAAGTATACCACGAACAAAACCAGTTCTGAATAGGTAACTACACAAAACCACAATATAAGTTGTCATCCTCGATAAAAATACATAGTTGCTAAAGCATGTCATAGAAAAGCCGAACTTTATAGAGATCTTATTATAAAGTTTTATTGACAAAATCTACAGATAGCTCAACTGGTCCATATCAATACCAGTCGGAAGCGTCCCCAAGACGCGGGCTGCATTACTTACCTCGCTGTATGGCAATGCTAATGCGCTGCGTCAGATACTCACCAGCTCTTGGTTTATAAAGTTAAGGTGGCAAGGTTCTAACATGAACCAAATAATTATTCAATCATGGCACGTAGGTAGATATTAGTTTGTATTAGAATTTTAAATCAATAAAAGCTAAATTATGTACAGAATAGAGTTTAAAGTTCGGATTATCACAATAAACGTTGTGGTTCAAGGTAGTCTGGTAGGTATCTAGGCTACCTAATCTTATACCTAACTAATACGCAACATTACAATCCATAATCTTACCCAATATAACTGTTATATAACTTGGTTATGGATTAATAAAAATTTAGGATAATAATAAAACTACAAGACCAAATGTCAAGGAACGGCCGGCAAGATTAGCTTTGTTGTGATGATGAAGCTGCTTTGGAATTTGAAAAACGAATTCCGGGTGATGTTCGAATTCATACGAATGTGGAAATTGACTTTATTGATGTAATGTTGTAGCTCTGTAATGCAGAATCCAACACAGAATCATTATTTATTACTTAAAAAAAATGCTAGAATAACAAAAATTATTATCTTTATATGTACATATATATCGTATTTTTTGCAACGCGAATTGTCACTTAGGTACCAACGTTCTGAAAAATGTGCAAAGGTTCTTTTTTGTGTAAAAAATACTGCCTAAATTTCAAAATAACATAACAGCATAAACAAAATATGATGCTTTTAGCCGTGGGAAGAATAAATTAACCTGGCTTTTGTGCTTTTTGTATAGAAATTGTTGATTTTAGACGTTAAACATCTGGATCCTTCCGCTGGAGGTCATTTCTGAAAATCCATGCCCAATATCATCAAAAATTCAAGGCAAGATTATAAATTCATGCAAAAAATATCGGTAGAAGGTACATATATAGTTAACACTGACCAATGACAATTAAATTAACATGAATTATTATTTTAATAACTGAGATCATTTTAAACTTGACCAGCGACTATTTCCATCGTTATTTTAGCATATAAATGGGGTTTTTAGAATTTCATTTGACATTTCGGATCATCCTGGAGATTATGACACCAATAAAATACTCGTAACATCATTATTAAGGTATATACAAACTCGTAAGTAGGTATTATTATACATTATTATTATTATTTAACTGCGGTACTAGTATAGTATTATAAAATCTGTGCCTGCGGTGCATAAGTTGATTTGTTCATCGTAAGAGAATACACTTTTCCGGGATAATTATGAAAATCTCTTCGGATACAGTGACCAGGATAGCTATTCTAACTCGATCGAAAAGTTTCCGTGTCTCGAAATCTTCACAAATCCGCACGATATTCAAATATTTTAGCGGTTTTTAATATTTTCTGCGTTCTACAAGCAATATCAATAGCAGTAAAGTAGTTTACCGTAAATCGTAAAACATTTTCTATGAACCCATGTTTTAACTAATTTCGATTCGACTCGACTTTTGGTGAAATTAATAATTTATGAAATGTATTACTAAAAATCAACATCATTACCAAAAGCCCTATTAATTGTACTTCATTGGAACATGGATTCGTAGAAAATTGTCAGCGATTTATGAAAAACTACTTTTTAGGTAGTTTTATTCCTTGTAGAACGCAGAAAATATTAAAAACCGCTAAAATATTTGAATTACGCGCGGATTATTTGAATTTCGCGCGTATTTGTGTCAGATTTCGAGTCACGGAAACTTTTCGATCGAGTTAGAATAGCCGTGAAGAACCCGGTCTGTGATATCTTTGCCAATGAATGGAAGAAGTTATTATTGGTACTTACCTGAGATTTAGACAGATTGTCAATGTAAGGTGGATGCTTGATTGTTTCAGGTAACTAAAAGGTTTCTAATTTTTAACTGACTTCAAAAAAGGAGGAGGTTCTCATTTCGACTGTATAATAAATAAAACATTTATGTATATTACGTGATTTCTTCGCCAGTCATGGACCGATTTTGAAAATTCACTATTGTATAGAAAATGATACCGAGGTTGTTCCATAAAAAAATGTCCACAGACGATTAGTATTTATCCCGCAAAATTTAAAAACAGTGTAAAAGTGAGGGAATATTATGTAGATTCATAGTTTTTTAAAACAAGCCAAATTATTTATCTAATAATAAATTAGAAATCATTTCAACCGACTTCAAGGAGGAGGTTCTCAATTTGGCTTGGTATGTTTTTTTAACTATTAATTTCTTGAAATTAGTTGTGTTAGTAACCTTTATCTCTTTTTTATAAATATATCTTTTTTTACTTTTATTACAAATGTAACTACTGTAACTAGATAACACAGCCACAAAAACAAAATGGCCCCTTGGTCTGACTACATTTATTTTATATTCCCATCACGTCAGGATTTCGACATAAACAAAAAAAAAACGATAATCAACGCCGTTTAGCCCTCACCCTGTTACATTGTTACTCAAACTCCAAACCAAAAAACTAATCAGTTAATTCAAATAACCCTTCCCATAACCACGAACACTATAATCCCGTAGACCCATAACCCATAACCTTCGATACTTCAATCTACTATTATCAATGTTACAAAACAAACCCATATCTATAACAATTTATTCTAAAATCCATTCACCAGTCATCATTCTGTCTGTATGCGTCCCAAAGAAAAATAAAGTAGTTTTTTTTTTTATAAAATTGAATAACATAGCATTTTAACGGAAACTAAAAGTACCGTTTTTTTTTTATTTACAAAATAGCCAGAATTCTCTATTGATTTATAAGTCAGTTTCTTATACATATAAGTACTGTTAATACACTAAGGAACACTTTTTTTGTGTCGAAACTTCTCAACCGGAAAATATGAATTAGTTTCTACGAGAGCTACCCTTAAAAATAAATATTATATCTGAAAATCAGCTTCAGCTTTACGTCGACCAATTTCGCGGATCATGCATGGGCCCATTGTTCAAAACGTAACTACATATTTAACCCCACGTCATTCGATCCTATAAAAATTAGATATTCGGTATTTATTTCTTAGAATAAATTGTTTGCATATTTTATACAAATTATTATTACAAAACTCGCCTTTGCCATTGTAAGGTTCGCTTTGTAGGTGTTTTTAGTTTGTATTTAAAAGTTAGTTATTTCTCGAAATTAATAATTTATTTTATTATTGATAGAGAAAATAAAAAATAAAGATTTTCCAACATTTTCACATATTAATCTCCTCCAACACGCACCAGCACTGGACACCGAAACATTAGAACACACCCGGATAAAATATTGTACAAAAATTGCGTTTTAATGTTTGTATCATTAATGAAAAATTTATATAATATATATATAGGTACATATATAAAAATCGCTTATTAAATCCAGCTGTATGTAAAACTGGCCACGCTACAAAACTTAAGATTATTACTAAAAGAAGATGCTACATACCCAAACAGCTCGCATGATGGTCACTTCCCGGTGTTCTCTGTAGGTAGTGATACCTCAAGTGTCACGCCAGCACCTGTTTCATTCTTTAAATACCAACCGCGGGTCCGGCTAACCCGTCTATGAACCGACAAGGTTATGTCGCCGGGTTCACGAAAAATCCGAATATTTACCTAATCACCGGTACGCGCGAGCTTTTTACGTAACAGATTATAGAAGAGTAGGTACTGTAATTTTACACGATGAATGAATATTAAGAAACAGAGAAAAACCTCGTTGTTTTGTGAAATTGGTGTAGCAAGTAGGAAGCAATAAGACCATTTTCCCTGTTGTTAAACTAGAACTATACGTAAGTACGTAAGTAATATAAAGTATAAACGGTTGTCTGGTAGAGATCGCTCGTGAGCGATAAGACCGCCAATTGACACCCTTTTTGTACCTAATTGTTTGTTAATTGTTTTGTAAAGTGTGTAATAAAATAAAATAAAGCACTTTCGATCTACATATATGTATATAAAACCCAATAAGCTCTGCATTAGGTAGGTAGTGAGTATACACTCACTACCTTTACCTACTCTACATGAGATATAATGTAATCATTCTGTACCTCAGACAGAGGTATACAACATTCTGAACCTCAACTTTCCTATTACTTTACTATTGTATATGTACCTCTGAGGGACAGAATTATATATTATATATGGATGTTTTTAGGGTTCCGTACCTCAAAAGGAAAATAGTTATCGTTACAGGATCACTTTTTGACCGTCTGTCCGTCGTCGTCTCTGCGTCTGTCAACCCCCTTTCCTCAGGAACGGCCAAGAGCTATTGAGTTGAAATTAACTTCAAATACTCCGTCCAAACCTCTTGAAGCCTATAAATCAAACGTCTAACTTAGGGTTAAAAGTTTATGCCCGAATATTTTGAAATTTCCAAGGGAATCACATGCACACAAAACTATAGGGTACTTCCAATCCTACCCTAGAATCGTGAAATTTGGCAAGAAGAAAGGTCTTATAGCACAAATAAAGGGAAAAATCCGAAACACGAAAAGTTGTAGTAGATTTTCAAAAAATAAATTTTGATTGTCGCCCATGACCAAACCCTATAGGGTATTTCCCGTCGATCTAGAATCATAAAATTTCATAAAAAGCAAGGTCTTATAAAATTATACGCAACCCGGGATGCGCGAGTCCGACTCACACTTGATGTTTTATAACTTAAGAGGTATGGCACCTTAAGGTAGACGCTTAAAGGGGCGTTAGTGCCTATATTTGACGTAAGAATTAATTTATTACAATGAGCTTCAAAATAATATTTATCAAAATAGAGCTTTACAAGCCCTGTATAACTAAAATTACAAAAAACCTATGAAGATTGCCAACTAAAACAAATTCTCGTTCAGAAACAGCCTTAACAAAAAAAAATCGTCTTTATAAATGAAATCGAGACGACAACAACCAACTACAAAATGAACAAAAAAAGAGCTAAAAGATTTTTTCATCAGAGATCTCATAATAACTACCTTACTATTATTAAAATTTTTGAGAAATACTGAAGCTAACGAAAAGCTAAATCAAACGCTTATCAAACAGGAAAGCAATGCCCAAGAATTTGAAAACGTTTGTAAAAAAATAAACCTACTCAAGAAAAAAAACTGTGCAGAAGAAAGAATTCAATCGTTCGTTCTCGTAGAAACAATTAAAAGATCTTACAGACGAAAAAACTATCATAATGGAAGAACAGGAAACGTATACAAATGTTAAGGAATACAGAGAACTCGAAAAAACTCGTAACTTTAAGAAATAAAGAAAACCGGCCAACCGCTCCAACGCAGCCACAGTGAACTACTATTGAAACAATGTGACTTTCTGACACTACCAAAAGGATTAAGACTAAAAAGAAGGAAAAGAAAAGAAAAATAACAATGCAAAAGAAACACTACAAAATTGTGCAAAGAACACTACAGTTAACTAAGTGCAAGAAAATCATGGAAACAGAACTACAACACCGAGAAAAAATTATCTTATCATTAGCAAAAGAAAGCACAAAATTGCTTGAGATAATATCTAAGAATGAACGAGATCTGAGGGATCAAAAAGAGACACTAAAAAAAGTATCTTTCCTGGAGAACCAGCTAAAAACACTTCAACAAATAATAAAAAAAAATATAAAAGCATCGCAAGTGCTGATGCAAGTACTTCTGAGATTAATTGTAAGACGCCAGCAGCTGTGACTCGTGAGCTAGCGACACCAAAGAAGTTTCCATCTACTCTGATGACTACGGAAGGAACATGGCGTATAATGTCGGAAAACACATGCCCACATATAAAATTAAAAACACATGCCTACCAGGTTGCGATTCAAGCACATCAACATCATAAATGAAGAAAATATGTACAAGAGGACAACTGATGACATAATTGTTATAATAATAGGCAAATACAGTAGAATACATGGAAACATTAAAGAATACCTTTACCTTAATAGAACAGCGACTAACTTAATGAAAAATCAGCAGCAACTCATGATAACTACGATCGTACATGGCAGAAACAAGCATACAAACAACAGAATTATGAATATTAATGGCATTTTGTATTCAATGGCGTCATTGTACAACATCCTGAACATCTTCGAATTAAATGAAGGATTGAGAAGGAAAATGAGAGTTGATAACTACTTAGCCCGCCATAAAGCATGTGAGAGTGGAGTAACTAAAAACAAGCTAACGATTCTAAACTATACTGATATACCGAGATGAGATGAGATGAGAACCTACACTAAAGTTACTGAAACAGACGCAGATATTGTTCCACTAAGTAGATTATAGAAATGAGAAGAAGGATAAGTCTAGTAGTGAACATTAAACCAACACCGAGGATAAATCTTTAAATAAAATCGACAAATTTTTAAGAGTTATTTATTATAGACTAGAGGAAGCATTTGCAGGCAAAAAAAACTTTTCCCTCTGATGTATGGCATTTAATCTGACATTATCATTTTAATTATAATCTAAACTTATACATTTCTGTCATTATTTGCAGCTACCTCAAATTAGTTTTTGTTGTATTTTTTTTTATGATTTGTGGTTTGAAATGTAATTTAATCTATTGACTTGACTAAGTCTTTCTTGTGATCCCATAGTACTAATAAATAAAATACAAATACAATGATAAAAATGCAAGCATAACTTATTACTCGTAATTTAGCTATCTAAGCGCTCATAAGGAGCTTTACTTACTGACCTGTTAAAACAACTAAAAACTTCATCTAAGTAATTTTTGATGGAATCAGTACGAAAATTACCTATTAAAAGTATGACTTTTTGAGTGTGTGGTACTTAAATTCAACTCAATACAATGGTTTTGTTATTTCTTTAATACATCATAATTTGCCCATGTAGAAAGAACAGGCGCGAAGGTTTTGCCTTGACAGCGACACAGGAAACAGCAGCAGTAGCACAACACAGATAACTTTACCGTGGCAGTATTTAGCTACCTATATCTAATACTACTTCCAAATTCCTTAATTTTTTCATTGGTTTTCATTTGCGGATTTTAATAAAACAAAGGTTAATGAGTAATTTACTTCATCTATGACCTAGGCATCTAAATAAAGTCTATTATAAAAATTTTATCATTTCGACCGGTTCAATCGTTAATTAATTCATTTCTGCGTTCAGAGGTCACAAATAGGTACCTACAAAAATCATTAGTGCTGATTTGCACTGCAAATAAGTATAATCTATAGAGTAGGTAAAATTAATAAAAGTAAGTTAGGTTTAAACGTTTTTGTCTGAACGTACTGAACGAAGGTCTCGTTCTAGTTGTTCCACTTCTAAAGGGGCTTTTCTTTTTTTTCGGTTATATGTTTGAATGATTATTTTGTCTTTATACGAATAATAAGTAATAATAAAGCTTAAATAAATAATGAATAATAACTACCTACATAATTAGCTTGCCAATATAACGCTAGAAGACGTAGAAACGGATACAAACCTACAAGCTGTGAGTCTGCCGAACACGAAAACAAACAAAGAGCGTAAATTTGTCATCAGTGGAGAATACCTTAATATAGTTAAAGCCTATCAGGAGTTACGTCCCACTAATGTTTCAACGAGAAGATTTTTTCTAAATTATCAAAATGGAAAATGCACAAGGCAAGTCATAGGCAAAAATAAATTTGGTAACATGCCTAAAGATATTGCCACTTATCTAAATTTACCAAATCCGGAACTCTACACGGGCCATTGTTTCCGCAGAACATCCGCGACTCTGTTGGCGGACTCTGGTGCGAATATAACGACATTAAAACGGCACGGTGGATGGAGGTCCGATCAAGTGGCTGAAGGTTATATAGAGGACTCTATACAAAACAAGTATCACGTCACGCAGCGGATTACGGAAGGAATCAATATTCTACCAAACATTACAGAACCCCAAGCATCTACATCGCGGGATTGGATGAATATGTCAACTCAGCTGAAGCCGCACTCAGATCTTAATAATGCAGGAAACTCAAGCGTGAGTCGAGTCTCTCCAACTTTTACTCCACAACAATCAACTCAAAATATTATCACATCCCAATCACAGAGAACCGAAATAAAATTGCCCGGGAAAAACATATCACTAAACATTCAAAATTGCTCTAACTGTACATTTAATTTTTAATAAAATTTCTGAAAATTGTCTAATTTTGAAATGTTTTATTTTCTCGCAATCGAAGTGAAAAGTAGAGTGTTTTACTCGGGCCAAAACCACCCATTATAACTCGGTCTTGTCATCCTCCCTCGCTACGCTCGGGAGTATAACAACCTCGTATATAATGGGATGGTTTAGTCCCTTGTAAAACAATCTACTATTATTTAATGCAGGTACAAAATGTTGTGATTTCTACAATACCTAATAATGTAAAAGACATGTCACGAGATATTCAATTGTCAAATGAGATTATATTATTGCATATTTTATATATTTTTGTGTCAAAAGGGACCTAATTTTAATTTGACTGGTGCTAAAACCGATTGTCATTAATTTTGTCCCAAGAAGAAAAAGGTGATACTTAAGTATAGATAGTTTATTTCTGACTTATATTTTTCAAGTATGCTTAGGCTTACGCATAGTTTATCGAACCTTGCAAATTGTTTCATAAATAAATCTATGAAAACATATGTCTAATTTTCAGTTATGTTGCTGTATTGAAAGCAAAATACGAAAAACCTTAAACCGGCCATATCTCAAAAAGGTTTTTTTTTTGGATGGTCGGTTTCAGTATGTCTATTCTTCGCCCATTGTGGCCTGTGTGGTCCTATAGAAATAAAAAGCTAGTTTTCAAAGTGCGAATTCCTACATAGATAACAGATACATATTGATTGCGCATTTTAATTGGAATAAGAAACTAATGAATATTTTATCATTAATTTTATAGATACTCTCGTAACTTTTAAAATAATTATAGATTTATAGGTTTATTTTTTCAAACTTTTATTTAAAAATAAATCCACCCGTTATTTTCCTTCATTTGGGAACATTGTAACACGATACTTACTTACCTTGTTTACAAGAAACCCATTAATTTTTAGGATTGTTAAAACTAGTTTTAAGTCCGGTACCTGATGGTGTCATCCCACCTTTAGAGATCTACCTAAACTGGTGCCAAAATCTCAGTTAGATATTAATAGCCTATAGTCCCGTGCAGTGGCGGTACGGTTTTATCTAGGTATCCTAAAATAGACCATTTTAAAATCGTGCAGGCAGCATCCACAAGCAGGACTATAAGGCGATAGTAACTGTCTCAATCTCAACGCTTCCTAACTTTATATAGAAAAAGAGTACCTACTTCAAGTACATACGTACCGAAAAGAGTAGTAGGTAGATAGTAAAAATATAAATAATATACTATTAGGTTTTTATATTTAGCTTGGCTCATTATATCACCATGACATTTACCTAACCTGTGGCTAAAATCTAAGAACCAAAACCATAATAATTTACAGATTAGGCTGCGACACACCAAAAATCTAATATTATGTATTATAGTAAATACCTACCTAATCTATAATAACAATACCGAAATCGCCGAGGTGACGACGACGTGGGCGTTTGGGCGGGTCATGTAACTTGTAAAGATCACGAGAGAAGGTCCAAGGTTGCTATGGTTTGGACTCCTGATGCTACCTTTGAGATGCCAAGAAAACTAATCTAAAAAACGGCGGCGCGACGGACGTTGGCATCCATAGTGACTGGCAGCAGTGGCGGCGTTAGGGTAGGGCGCATTTGTGCAACCGCGCACCTTTACTCGTATATCTGTGTGTAATCTACGGGTCAGAAACTATGTATATCACGCCCAAAGAAATCAATCTTTATTCTGTTATAGCTGACGTCAATCCGGACATTGGGTCATATAGAATAAGTTTCACTGACAAATTGATTATCTGAGTATTTTTTAAACACCAACACTGCGATCACCAATCCGCCTGCCAAGCGTGGTGATTATGGCAAATCCACCCCTACATGGGAGACCATTCACTCGACCGACGACATCGTAGCGGTCGCAGGGAGTCGATGGATGGAGGCGGCTCAGGACCGCTTTTTGTGGCGTCGTACGGGGGAGGCCTATGTCCAGCAGTGTTGACTTTATCACCAGAAGACTATGAAATATCAGTGAAAGAGCATTTCAAAAAATTTTAGTTAATGCAGTCACTGCCCAGCTTCCAGGGTACGACCCGTAGGGGCACGACACCGCCTGGAGGACCCGCAGCTGGAGATGTGCGTCATGAGCCATGAAAGTATTGATTCAATAGGTAAAAGGCTGACTGAAGTTATTCTTCATGTTTAAATTTTTAAATGAATAAATAATGGAATTGAACAATTGTAGGCATCAGGGATATGTTATTTTATGATAAAGACTCTTTATCATAAAATAACATATCCCTTTTTGCCTTATTAAAGAGGCAAAAATAATAGGAAATAATTAACAAATTAATATTGGGGGAGAATTCTGGACCTTAGCTCCTCTCTTAGCCATTTATGTACAATATGGTGACAGCCACAACAAATCTTACAGCTTATTCGCGGCTCACTCCTTTGCTACAAAGGTTACATTACAGTCCAAAGCTATAATCCCAGTTTTAGCTACCACTGTCAGAACACAGAATTTGATGAAAATCTGAACCAAATTTAAGTGCACCGCGAAAGCAAAAAGAATACCTAGGTTAATGTAAAATAATACATAAATTTTTCGTGGCTTTTTCCTCTCACCATTAACATTTTGTTTCTATTGTAGCCCTGAGACTGGGATTGATGTAAGTTAACCTTACCCGCTATCGCAAAAAAACGCAGTCTTACTTGTGATTTTGATGCGATTTTATTAAATAGATAGAGTGAAGGTTTTTATGTATAATTTAGTACCTATCAGCATTGCACCCGTGCGAAAATGGGTCCACCCATAACACAAGCTCTGCTTAGCTTCGGGCTAGATGATGCTGTTTGGATTGTCCAGAATTATTTATTATTACCGTCCTCTAAGCTCAGAGGATTAAAAACTACCTACTGCTGAAATGTCCTTTGTGTATGCATTTTTGTGTACCTAAAGGTTATTTATTGTGTTTGTCTGTTTGAATATAAACTATATTAACAAAGAAAATTACAATGAAATAATAGAATCAAATTAGGGTTAGTATTTACAATTTAAATGATTAAGCTAACTGCAAACTGTAATCTACAGGTAGCTCAATTGATGCATATTAATACCAGTCGGAAGTGATACGGGTTGGAAGCGTCCCCAAGACGCTGGCTGCATTACCCCGCTGTATGGCAATGCTGATGCGCTGCGCAGATACTTACCAGCTCTCGAGTCAAAGGGAGCAAAAGCGTAGGCACTGTCGAGACCTGCATATTTACGCCTCTTGAGATACTCGCTCAAATTTGCCGCCGCACCAGCCCTCACGGATGTCCTCGGAAGATAGCAAGTGTGTGGACGCATGCGTGTCGATGTAAACTAACTATAATAGATTACTTGCAACAAAACCCAGAACACACTTTGGCTATAGCATCCGGTAGCATCCGGAAATCGTAATAAAGGCGTTCCAGTTTTGTATAGGATTTGATACAGCACCTCTATTTTAGAATATAAAAACAAAAGTTAAATATACTACAAAATACTCATTATTGACGACCGATATGCGCGACGGGCGAGATTTACGTTGGGGTAAAAATGCACAAGATTTCACGATAAAATGGCGTTTTGACATGTATACGTAATTCGTTAAAAAATAAAAGTTTGAAACAACAATACATGATGTTCGGTTTCGGCCGAATCTTAAACCGCGGCCGAAGGTTCGGTTTCGGGTTAAAATCCAGGTTCAGTCTACACTATGTGTAACAATACTTAAAACTCACTGACCTAAAAAAACTAAATTTAACTAAAAATAATGGCATTACTTTTGCACTATAGGTAAGTCGCCATTTACGTTGATAGAGTTGGGGATCGGATGAAAGTCTAAAGCGAACTCGAAATAACCCATCAGCGATAAGAGGTTCATCATTATCAATACAAACTTGGCCTGATGATAAGGTCGTAATAGTATTTATAGTTATGAATACATACGTAAGTGCACATTCCTAACAGCACTACGTATAAAAAGATCGGTGATGTGCACGATGGTGTCTATTGTGGTACTCAGCAGAGTGCAGAATCTCGACTAGGAACTATCTTACTGGAACAACAAGGTTACGCTTGAATATTTTTAACCAGAAACAATTTTGGAGATCGTAGACTTCAGTCTACGACTTCCAAAATTGTTTCAGGTGGTCGGTATGCCGCTGGGACCAGGGTCCTTAATTAACAGCTTATATGCTATCATCCAAAGCTGGACATGGAAATGTAGAGATGTTATCTTTGTTCATTTGTTATTTAATTTATGTTTTAGGTCGCAATAATTGTTTTTTTTTTAAATTATATTAGTATTTTCTATCACGACCCTCCAGATGGATAACGAGGAGGTTGAATCATAGTACCTCTTATATATATAAATCAGTGACAACAACTACAATATATTTTAGAAGTGTATTTTGTTTTCTATATATAAAGAAAGGCAGGTGCCGTGAAATTACGGCTAATTATAGAAATGATAAGATAAGCAGGAATATCGCGGATGTTGCAGAGGGTTGTTTGGATTAAGTATGTTCTAAGAAGTATGCGTGCGCGCGCGCGGGTGGTGGTGGCGCGGGGTCGGACTGCGCTCGGGGCACGCGGAGGCGCAGCGCGGGATACAGTTGCGCGCCCAGCCCCGTCCGGCACACACGATGATCGCGCCCGCGCACGCACTCGCCGCCGCGCTGCTGTGCGCGCTGGCCGGCCTGGGCTCCCTCGGCGCCAGCGCCAGCCTGCACTGTGCCATGCGGCGCGAGATCTCCCCGTGCACCTGCCGCCGCGAGGAGGCCGGCACCGGCGCCATCCTTGTCGTCTGCCAGAGGATCAACGCCTTCCAAGAGATCGCGACCGCGCTCACGGACAAGTTCAGCCCCGAGACCAAGATCGGGCTCGACATATCGCACTCGCAACTCCCGGACTTTTCCGAGCGCAGCTTCCGCGAGCTGGGCCTCTCCATAACGAGGCTCAAACTCAACTTTGACAATCTAAGGCAAGTCGATAGCTGTATTCTGTAAAGCGGGAAGGGTAGGTTCATAACATTCTAAGTCGTTCTTATCATCCGAACAAAACGTGCCAGCTCCGTGTAAAACGAAAGGTTCAACAATAGTGATGTAGTGCACAGAAGATACATGTAAGATAAATGAGAAAACAAGCTCTTGATAAGAGAAGCGCACACATGACTATATAGGTTTTTGAATGGTTGGGCGACCAGCGGAACTGCCTGCTGTTGCGGAGTCAGTCCCGAGTTAACGTTAGGGACCTGTCTTACACTTCACAACCACACAGGCTAGTTTTGTTGTAGGTACATATCGCGTTGCGGTCGAGAGAAACGAGTGATTCTCAGTAAAATTGCCTCTGGAATGGGCTTATTATTGAAATGCTTCTTATCAGTTTTATTACAACATATAATATTGTTAATGTTTACCAGAATCGCTGACATGATTCTAGGAAAAGGAGCAGTTGTTTCCTACGTGCTATTTAGTTTTTGAGAAGAAGAATAATTAGGATGTCCGTGACCCTTGTGCTCTCCTCTTATTGACCATTCAATTGATCTTCGGAGATTTCTCAAGTTGCTTTAATTACTAAACGAATTGTTTTTATCGGGAGTTATCTAGTAGTAGTAGCTCTAGTGCCAGTTACATCTGTTAGTTTCAATTATTTTGAAAATTCTTGAGTTCATAAATATGATCATGAGTGTGTTCTTTATGTCGAAGTGTCTGTTGTTGACATAAATATGTCTTCTTGCCCAGTTCTTTTCTACATATGTATCGGGTCAGTCACTGATATTTTTTTGTAAATTGTATTCCCGAAATTTTTAGGTGGCAAGTGAAGATATCTTCATTGTTTTTCAATAAAGTGAACATATTATATCCCTGCTCAGATATGAAGTTCAGAACTGAACGTGTGGGGATCGCTTCTAGGAGACGATGCTCGATAGTTTGCTCGGGTTATCTAGGGTCGCTTCTAAAGCAGTAAAATTGAATGATATCATATTGGTAGTGTCGTATTCACTGTATTTATATTTACCCATTAATGGTGAACCAACACATTACTGAGCTTGTTGTTTATCTTTTTGAAATTTATATTATTCCTTTTAATTCTGAAGGTTTTACCCGTTCCATGAGTAGGGATCTCATAACTCCTTGTTTTTTTGCTGAATTTTTATGATTCTATACTATAAGTATATTAAGTTTGTTGCTGAAATCGTCTACAATAGGTGGTTATAAGTTTATTTGCTATCTACCATTTGTACATTGCAGCTTAGCGGAGCAAGCAACTGCTTTAAAAATTAGCTACCTAACTAGGTAGAATCGAACTCGATTCTCAGGATATGTAAGTACTCAATAACAGCACGCTTAGTACTTAGGACACAATAAGATTAAGATAAGAGTTTTCGAGAACCATTGACGTCTAAGAATAAGACAGCTTAGAGTGATAGTAGAGACAAAATAGTGTAGCCAAAATATACCAAAAATACGTCTCATTTTCCTAATCGTTTACATGCGCTCGTATGCTTGAAAACACTGAAGTTTCTCCTACACAAGCACCTTCAAGGTTACCCACTATTATCGTACACTCTATATGGTAAAAATAATTTCCTCCAAAAATCCATATTTTAGCGCCTCATGATATTAGCTGACCGAGTCATGGGCGAAAAAACAAGCCAGCCAGCTTTTTATATAGGCCTGTATTGGTACGATATACATACAGGCTGTCAAACGAAGCTGTCAAATCAAAACAAACATTTGAAGTAACTCGGACAACATTAGTAGAATCTGTTGACTCCGAGGTGGACGGTGATGACGATTTTAGTGAGTAATTATATATTTACAATTCGTCGAAATATATCTTATCTTTTTTTACTAGGAAATCCGAAAGTGTTCACTTTCAGGAAAGATCATGTTTCAACATTTCAATTACATAATACTTTCAAAGTTTTGCAATATACTAACTTCCGATCCGAATACTCAATCGCAACTCATTTATGCACATATTGATTCACCAATTTTTTACTTTTTCCATGAAAATCTGTTAAACTTCGTCATTTGAGACGAAAATATCTGATTTGCAAATCGGTATTGGGCGTTAGGTAGCGTTTTTAAAATTTAAACGTCGGCATCTCTAAACTTTTGATTTTTCCATATCAAAATCTCGTAAAATCCGCGCGCGGGAAGGGCCTTAACATAGCAAATAAGAAACTGCTTCGGTTGGTTCGATTGCATCGATACTATTATTACAATTTGTTTGTAAGTCGACCTTAACAATTGCTGTATCTCCTCTATTACATCTTAATTTTTTGTAGGTCGGTGGTTGCAAACAGTTAGCACGCTGACGTCGTATTTTTCTTTTATCCTCATATTTTGACCAAACGAAGACAATGAACATAACAACAAAAATAATCATTTTAGTTAAGTATCATCACATCATCATAGCATATTTATCATCTTCAGCCTATACTGACCACTTCTGGTCATAGGCCTCATAGAGCAATAGGTATTATTTATTTATTTATTTTAACCTTGCATTGTCCGACTCCTTGCCTTCCTTCCATAGACCCTTTCTTCCCTAGATCTAGCTATGGCTAAATAATAATAATAGTGTTTAGCCAGTAGCCACTGCAGCTGTGTGTATCCCTCGAATTTAGTTTATTTATCTTATATAAAAACGTTTTTTTTCTTTAAACGAGCAATTCTTGTATATATACATATAAACTATATCGGAAACGGGTCCAACAATTTTGATGAAATTTAGTATACAGGGGTTTTCGGGGGCGATAAATCGATCTAGCTAGGATTCATTTTTAGAAAATGTAGTTTTATTCGTTTTTCTTTAATCAGTTTTATCGCGGCTGCATCATTTCCTCCAAGCCTGAGATCTTGAGAGAGCTTGAAAAGTTTTATGGGCAGCTCTACACCTCATCGCAATGCCCTGCAAATAGCACGGCAGGCGATGCAAGAGCCCGTTTAACCCGACACTATACCGAAGATATCCCGGACGTCAGCCTCTACGAGATAAGGACGGCTCTCAAGCAGCTTAAAAACAACAAGGCACCCGGGGATGACGGAATAACGACAGAGCTTCTGAAAGCGGGTGGATCAACAGTACTTAAAGTCCTTCAGAGGCTATTCAACTCCGTCATTCTCGAGGGACAAACGCCAGAGGCGTGGAACAGAAGTGTGGTGGTACTGTTCCATAAGAAGGGTGACAAAGCCCTTCTAAAGAACTATAGGCCCATCTCACTGCTAAGCCACGTCTATAAGCTGTTTTCGAGAGTAACCACCAACCGTCTCGCTCGAAGGTTGGACGACTTCCAGCCGCCCGAACAAGCCGGGTTCCGAAAAGGCTTTAGTACCGTAGACCACATACATACGCTCCGGCAGATTATACAGAAAACTGAAGAGTATAACCGGCCGTTATGTCTAGCGTTTGTGGACTACGAGCAAGCCTTTGATTCAGTCGAAACCTGGGCAGTCCTGCAGTCTCTCCAGCGGTGCCAAATCGACTATAGGTATATCCAAGTGTCGAAGTGTTTGTACAGCAAGGCCACTATGTCAATTCGTCTCCAGGACCTAAGCACAAATCCGATCCCACTGCAAAAAGGGGTGAGACAGGGAGACGTCATTCCTCCGAAACTGTTCACCTCTGCATTGGAGGATATTTTTAAGCTTGTGGACTGGGACGGATATGGCTTCAATATCAACGGCGATTACATCACTCACCTTCGGTTTGCCGACGATATAGTCATTATGGCAGAATCACTGGAAGACCTTAGCAGGATGCTCAGAGACCTCAACACCGTTTCCCGCCAAGTGGGTCTTAAAATGAACATGGGAAAGACAAATATCATGTCTTATGCCCATGTCGCACCCTTACCGGTCTATGTGGGGAACGATGTTATCGAAGTTGTTGATCATTATGTCTACCTAGGCCAAATGGTCCAACTAGGTAAATCCAACTTCGATAAAGAGGTCAGCCGACGAATCCAACTCGGATGGGCAGCGTTCGGGAAACTTCGCAATATCTTCTCGTCACAGATACCGCAGAGCCTCAAGACGAAAGTCTTTAACCAATGTGTGCTACCAGTGATGACTTACGGATCCGAGACGTGGTCGCTCACTATAGGCCTTGTGCATAGGCTCAAAGCGAGCTATGGAGAGAGCTATGATCGGAGTTTCTCTACGCGATAGGGTCCGAAATACGGAAATTCGAAAGTAGAAGAATCAAAGTTACCGACATAGCTCTCAGAATCAGCAGTCTGAAATGGCGATGGGCAGGCCATATAGCTCGAACCGAATACCGCTGGGGAGTAAAGGTTCTCGAGTGGCGACCGCGATGCAATGCGAAACGGAGTGTGGGAAGACCTCCCACTCGATGGACCGACGACATTGTAGCGGTCGCAGGGAGTCGTTGGATGGAGGCGGCTCAGGACCGCTATTCATGGCGTCGTTTGGGGGAGGCCTATGTTCAGCAGTGGACGTGTACGGGCTGATGATGATGATACATTATTTAATAAGGTGCGTTACCATACCTAATCACCACGCTTGGCAGGCGGATTGGTGATCGCAGTGAAGGTGTTACAAATAAACAAAAATAAGCTTTCGCCCCTCCTCTAGTAGGTTGCCTTAATCGGCTTTTACGACATCTATTGGCTGAGTGGAAACAGAACCACATAAATATTAAAAAAAATCGGCTCAAGTAATTCTACTTACTTATATATACTTATAACAAAGGTAAGCCGCGGCTTACGAGTATCGACCCCTCCAACTCAACCTGTGGATGTCGTAAGAACCGACTAAGGGAACCTACCAGAGGAAGGGCAGCAGCTTCTTTCTGAGTATTTTTCAACACCAACACTGCGATCACCAATCCGCCTACCAAGCGTGGTGATTATGGCAAATCTCTCCCTACATGGGAGACCATCCACTCGATGGACCGACGACATTGTAGCGGTCGCAGGGAGTCGATGTATGGAGGCGGCTCAGGACCGCTATTTGTGGTGTCGTATGGGGGAGGCCTATGTCCAGCAGTGAACGTGTATGGGTTGATATGATGATGATGATGAATTCTACTTCCTCGAAAGGAAGACAAGTGTTGCAGAGTAGGCAAATCTATCCGTTTAGTCCACCTGCGGCGCTCGCCGTAGGATTGTATTTCTGATCCCGTTTTGTAATTTAATTACCCTTTGGCCCAGGCCCGAGTGCGTCAATTATGAATCGTTGGACTTTACCGTAGGTAATGTTGGCCTTATATTTCCCTATAAGAAGGTACAATGTAACAATTGTACTTGTTTTCGTGTGGTAAAAAACTTATTTCGTTTTGGAAGGTACCGTTAAAACTTTAGGCGTCTATTTTAATCCTTGATGAGGTAAATAAATACATGATCCGTCAAGTGCGAGAGTGACTCGCGCGCCGAGGGTTTCGTATTTTTTCAATTAAAAAATAGTAAATTAATTTTATTTAAAAATAGTTATTTAATTATTTACAAAGGACGCGCAACGCAAAATCGCTTCCAACAATCACCAAGAAGGCGTTTACACTTCCATTTTCAAAATTAAATTCTTATGAAGTGTTCTTTGTAAACGGAACATCAAAAAGTCCAGTCTTTATGTAAAAGGACGCATGACTAGTACAGATAAAAATTAAAAAGATAAAATACTTTTTAGCTCTACTTTACGCCAGACTTCGCTGTTTAATGAATATCCAAAAATAGTAAGTACATATATATGTAGGTACATAATTATGTACATTTTAGACGGTTCGCTCTTTAAATTTAGGAGATTAATTATGGTAATGGTAAATTTTTCCACTATTTTCAAAAGAAACCTAGAAAAAACCTGTTTCCGAATGTACAAACCTCCCGAGTCCACCTCGATGATTAACCCTCTTTTGAAAAATAATTACTTCCCTTTTTTTAACCATTTTCCAAAATGTGTTCTACTTTTCTATATTTTTTCTGTAAAATATAGATCCACATCTAAAAACGTTACATACATATATTTCAGATGTATTTTTCTGCAAATTTCGGGGATAGGCGGACAGCATTCTATAAATAACTAGCTGACCCGACAGTCGTTGTCCTTCTTTATTCCAAACGTGCTTAGCAAAGAGTATATAACGCTGGGGCCTAAGGCAAGGCTACATTAAAAAATATATAATAAAGGTAGTCGTTCGTAAATCGTAAAGCCGTTCTCAAGTTATAGCCGGACCAGGAGAAATAGGGATTCATTTTTATACGAGGGGCTGCTGAAAAGTTCTGAGCGTAAGGTACTTGCAGTCGTCCTAATTACTCTCGCTACTAGTGACAGGTAACTAGTTAAGCGACATTTAGTTAGTATTTAAGGAAAATATTGTTTGATTAGGATCATTGTAGTCAGAGTTATTTAACTGTAAACAACACCATGCCTGATTCATCGCTGCATTTAACGAAATTGGAACGCCGCGCCACCATGATAAAATTCCTTGTAAAAAAGGGAGAAATAACCAGGAAATTTTTGAAGAAATGCAATGGTAAAACGTTGGGCATGATTATTTCAGTAGGGTCGAGAGTCCTTCGAAGATGATGCTAGCCCAAAACCAACATCAAGGAAGAAAACATCGTGAAACTAAGAAAATCTATTTGGTAGACGTTAGATTAAAAATGTGTCAGATATCAGAAGAGTTGAGCATCAGTAAGGAATGCATTGGAGAAATTTATACAACCATTTCCACATTAATAAAATATACGCGCTTTGGGTGCCCAAAATAAATCAATAAATAATATTAGACAGTGCACACAACATCATCTATTCAAATGCTCACGCCGCGCCGCAGCTCACACGGTGCGCATTGCGGAGCAGGTGGTACGAGAAACTGGTGTCGATGAAATAAATCATATGCCTTACAGACCAGAGCTGGCTCCCAGCGACTAATTTCTATTTAAATATTTAAAGAAAGACCTGAGAAGATTCGAGGTCTACAATAAATGAAGGCAGCCGTACAGAAGCACTTCCAGGACATATTTTTTTAGCGGGATACACGCCCCTTACATACGATGTGAGAAATGCATTGAGGTAGAGGGAGACTAAATTGATAAATAAATTTATTTCAGATTTCTATCACAGTTTTTAATTACTTAGGTTCAGACCTTTTCAGCCCTCCCTCGTATATACACAATATATGGATAGATATATATCAAAAAGTATGAAATCTAGAAGAGTGCACTGACTTAGCTTAATGCAATCATCGTCGTCATCATCGATAGATAAAATTTGAAAGATTTTAGAAAAGACCACACTTCACGGCTAGACATAGGCCTCTCAGCGTCTATCCGTGGCTCATAATAATGCCAAAAATCCAATAACCCTTGACATCCCCTCTCTCGAGGCAAAGAGGAATTTTGCACGACAGACCTGGAAAACCATATCTTAAAATATTGGCACAGTTCACTTGTTCGCAGTTGTAGAGATTATAGATGGGTTTTTTTGATGAAATCCTTGGATACCTAAAACTTGTGGCCTTTCATTTATATTGGTACCACTGACCGTGTAAACTGTATAGGTAATAATGGTAGATTTCCGTATGATTGAGCCCAATCTTTGTAATAAAAACACGGTTCTATTTTTATTTGAACTCTGTTTTTATCACACATTACAGTTTACACGAAATCTCCGTGCATGGAGAGTTGTATAAAAAATATTTTTATTCTGATGAAAAGGAGATATTTTTACACCGAGTAAGCTGCCGGCCACTGTGGCTTCCACCCATGGGTACATTTTGATTGTTCGCTTGAGACCAATCCGCTTGAGATATCAAAATTTTCAGTTTTCTCTGCTGTCTCTACCTAAACCTACAGGAACCTCCAACCCACTTCGTTAAACTATTTAAATTTTAATTGGGAGTGAAATAACCAGCAGAGTGATTTGATAAATAAGTTGTTATTTGTAAGTAGTAACATTATTTGTTATCTCTATAATTGTAGTGTGTAGCAATTATGACTGGCATCTGACTATCCCTATCGTATGTAGACATTGTGTGAATTATTGTCAATGTTTGTAACTTTCCTCCAATTCTGTTTTTTTCTGCGAGTCATACCCACTTCACCTGGACCTGGAGGTTTCTATTGGAGAAGAGTGGTTCTCCAATAGATACCATTGATAACACTTTACCTACCGAAACCGAACAGATAAAAAGATTTGGAAAATCAATTTTTGGAAGAAGCAGAGGGAACATAGAAAAATATAAGTTTATTAAAGAAACTCTGATGTAGTTGACTGGTGGAAAAATAGGAATACCAATTTTTTTGTATAAAATAGGTTTATATTTAGCATGTTGGAAAAAATTAACTGAAGTTAATGTATTTATTTTTTTGGGAAAGTCGAAATGTGTAAATGTCGGACTAAAAGGCTCATCAGTCCGATCATCGGACTACTGATACTAGGCCCCTTAAACCACGGTGTCCAAATGGCATTCGCATACAGAAAATTATAGGTAAAGTTTAATTTACTATACTCTGTTTTGTCTGACTGTATCAATTGTGAGGTGTTGGGAGGTGGCCCAAAGAGGAGTCTAATAGTACCGTACCGTGAGCTCATTCATGGTTATGGTGAAGTCTTGAAGTCAGTTTTGAAATAACAATTCACAGCATTGTGTAAATGAATTTAACATTCTCAGTGTAGGTACTTTTCTTTCAACTCAGACTTCTTTCTTCAAGATTCGTCCAATTTATACTGCTGACCCGCCCGTGGCTGCGCTTGCCTAAGAAAATAAGCTACTCGAAGTACTAGTCCTGCGAAGACGAAGTCGCGGGCACTATCTAGTACATTTATAAATTGTATGTGTTATTCTGATGTATAAGCTATATTATGGTAAAGTTTAATTAAAATCCATTCAGTAGTTTTTACGTGAAATAGTAACTTACATACACACAAACTTTTGCGTTTATAATGTTAGTAAGGATAAGTAAATAAATAGGTAATGCTGGACACACAGCATTATCTAGCCCAAAGCTAAGCAGAGCTTATGTTATGGCTACTAGAAAACTGATATACTTAATATAATAACGAACATAGATATATTTTATTAAACATAGAAAACATCCAGAACATTCAGAACACATATTTGCTCGTATCGTACATACAAACATTTGTCCCGAGGCGGGAATCGAAACCGCAACCTCCGGCGTTGCAGGCGGACCTTCGCCCGCCGATCCGCAGAGGTCGTAATCATCATCATCATCATAAGGACCTCAAGCCTCACTGTGATATATCAAGTCTCTCGTTGGTCGCCTGTGAGAAGCAGAAAGCCTGTTCAGAAAGAATGGTGGTATAGACTATGATCCATGAAAACAGGTCTGCTCTTCCGGGAGTGTCGCCAGGTGACGTCACTGTCCAGTTGCCACTTTATTTCAGCAAAAGTGAAAAGGGTCAATTGAAAAATCCATAAAAAAATGTGAATACTCAATTATCTTTGTTAGACCAGACAAAACAGCGTAAGTTAAACACAACTCAATGTGATAAATAATTGGTTTTTTCAATTCAATTTATAAATTTTTCAATTTAAAAAAAACCTATTTTTATCAAATTCATACAGGAGCACGGGGAGTTACGCTTTTACGCTACCACGAAACAGAGTCGTCTTCTCATTCGCCGATGGCGTCGATGACGTAGCTTGGAGACACCCACGTGACATCGTGTCTCGGAAGAGCATACTTTGTTTTCTTGTACCATGGTATAGAATATCAGTAACTAGAAGGCAGCTAGTCATCAGGCGCCCGCTCGGCAGGGCAGGGCAGGCGACCATGCGACCGTTTGGCGCCGCTCCTACGATAACCCCGGAGCGTTGACCCCTCACATTTGTGTTTACTAAACTGACACTACTCACATGCATCACAATTGCTAAGTTGCATGTTATTATATTAGGTATGTGACCAAATCGCCACTTTACTTGCCCTTCAATATTTAATTTGCGAAAACGTAAATCATAAGTTTTTTGTTATTGATAGAGCGTAAGCCCTCGCACTCGGGGTAATCTCAAAGAAATTAAATATAGCCCAAAAATTTACGACACCAGCGGGACTTGAAACCCGCGCCCTTCCCCTGAATACGGGACTGCGCTAACCAACTGCGCCACGGAGACGAGTACCCGATTAGTCGAAAATCTTTGGGACTTCCTTACGGACCCTAGCGCCGTTAGCTCCACCTACATGGGAAACATTAAAGTTATCCAATCGTAACGTAAATTGTAGCCGCCTTTGTTATCCTACTTGTACATTAGGTTTTTGTAGCCGCCTTTGTTATCCTACTTGAACCTTAGGTTTTTGTAGCCGCCTTTGTTATCCTACTTGTACCTTAAATGATGGTTGGGTGCCTCCAACTATCTAGGTAAAAGTATCAAAAGAAAATGATAAGGACAATCGGTAAACACTTGGTAAAGACTTTTACGTAATTGGGTTTCAGTTATTAACTATATCTTTTTCTTATTGCTTAAGAATTTACTATTTTTCAAAGTTTAATCTTATTAAAATTTAAAAAATTGTTCTGAAATCATAATTATTTGTTGCATGAAAAATGATTCTATAAAGGTTAAAAAGTTATAAAGGCTTAAAATTAGTTCCACACAATTCACCGATTAATTCGGCATGCATAATAGACACAGAAATACTATAAATTTAAATTGAGTAAAATATAAAATGAATTAAAATAAATTTAAGAAAAAATGTATAGGTATTGAATTAATAGAGTTACATATAATGTCAATAATGGCCAGATGTCGCTCCGTTCCGCACTGTCAATAGTATGTAAGAAATTCAATGTTCTGTTTAGCTTTATAGAAATATTGACATGTATCTAAATTGCATTAAATTTAGATTTAGATAGGCAAAATAACAATGTCAATGTTAGACACTTAAGTGATATTATAAATGTGCTAGTGGTTTCTTTTTCACTTCTTCCACTAGTGGACAAAAAATTGAAGTGAAGAGAATATCAATAACACCTTATTTCTTATTTAATATTAATAACTATGTTTATAGTATAAAATTTGACTTGTCTAAGTGCTTATTTTGTAAGCCTAAAGAAATAAAGTTATTGATTGTGATTCTGATTCTGAATCTCAATAGTTAAGTACAGTATAAAATGATATATTGTCAGTAAAAGTTCGATGGTGCGGAACCTTACGTGTGCGAGTTGACTCGCACTTGGCCGGTTTTATGTGAACCTAATGTTAAAAATAAAAGTACAGTTCTCGTAGAAAAGTACCGAACTGAATATCCAGAAATCTGCGAAAAACTGGATGTGCTTTTATTTATATCGACTTTGAAACTTCGAAGCTGTTTTGATTAGAGGTAGTCATAGTAGTACCTAACCTTGATGCTCAGCTGGGAATCCTCTAACCAAAACGGTTTCATGGTACAAAATGCAGATGGTCTGTCTAGCTACAAAGACTAACTGCATTCTGTACCATGAATGGCACAATAAGATTAAGTATGTTTATATGCATTTTGTTATTTTCTGTCTACTTTTACTGACATCGTTAAGATAAAATGTTATTTTTGTCATATCTCTTATTTTACTCGAGTGCCAGGTGATAATACATTAGCATTTAGCTGTGATTAACGTGCTTATCTCAATATTGAGTAATAATAGGTACATACATACATACATATACAGCATGAGATTCGTTGGAGTGCAAAATCCGAATCCATGAGAGTTATTGAAAAGTCGTGAAATTAATAATGAGAAAATAAAAACAGCGTTCCTATATTTTTTATCGGATATTTTAATTAATATTTACAAATTAATTACGAATAGATGTTTCATCGAGGATAAACCCGATTAAAATATAGGCTAAGTAGGTATCCTCGCTAGGGGCAAGCACACCGGTTGTTCAAAATCTAATTTTCTTTTTTTACATTGATGGGAGAGAACTGAAACAAAATATAAAAAAATTATCATTCTTTTCAATTATTGCATTTCTTTTTAAACATGTAATTCTTATCAGAAGATCAAGAAACCGAATCCGTTGGTGCAATATTACAGAGTTTTATATATGTTTTTAAATCAATCGTATCCATTGCCTGCATAAAATAAGTAAATCTAAATATACAGTTTATGTCTTCTCATAAATTGAGGTCATGGCTCCTTTCACGACTTTTCTCTAACTCATGGTTATTGATTTGGCCATCCACTACATCTCAAAAAGCCGCCCTGTATAATGTGTTTATATTCCAATTTTAATTAAGTAGTTAAGTATAAAGTTTTCTTCTTATTTGTCCTAGAATCAAAAAACAAAATTCCGTTGCAAGGATGTAGTATTTATATTTACCTATAGCAAAAAAAAACTTGGATAAATCCGAAACCCATATCACAGTATCACTCTGCCGGGCTGAGAGGTAATTTAATAGTGACCACAAACCTAATTAAAAAAAATTAAGCTGAGTTTGTTCGACCCTAGATTCTTAAAAAAACTTAATTTCAAATTATATACATTATATATTAAAAAAATATAATGTATTAAAAAATAATTAATGTATAAACAAATGGATGGAACAAATATAGGATAGAGTGATAGATAACGGATAGGATTATAGCTCAATGGTACTAGAGGACTGATATACTTAATATTATGATGATGATGCTGTGTGAATTGTCCAGTGTTATTTATTTATTCCCAATAGCTACACCTTTCTTTTAGCTAACTACCTGTGACATTATAATATGGTAGACAAGCAAAGTCGAAAAAGCCCTCACAGTTTTAGTAAAACATTATTGATTACAACTACATATAACTATAAATAATTATTATTGAGATTTCTGTGATAACAACCAATAGGTTAGAGGTACCTAGGTACATATTAGGTATGTCATCGACTAAGATTAAGGTATTCGGCGCCTCTTCCGGTGAATATCTTATTAGATGTATGGCAAGCCATTTTTATTTTATAGAATAGAAATAGAATTGTTTTTTATTTCATTCACAAAGTACATGATTATCTTAAATAAATATTTTGAAGCCTCTTTTTAAGTATAAAATACTTGGAGGTTTCGCTCTTACATAGTTACATTATCCAGAATTAAAAAAAAACTTATTACGATAAAACGTTATGTCTGTACAGAAACTATAAAAATAATGAATAATATATTACACGTTGAGGGTAGAACGATAAAAGCGCTGTTTATATTTTTTGACTAAGAATTTCTATAAACGAATAAAGATGTATTTTTAGTTTTAAGAATTTTATGGACGCATAACGAAGTGCAATTGGTTTAGTAAATCTTGTGTCCCAAGCGCCCTTTTTCCCAATGCTCTAAAGCTTTCATACAATTGTGATTGATATGTGTGAAACATTTAATTAATTTTATTTGTGTTTTTTTTCAGCGAGCTAAGGGAAACAGCATTCACGAAGCTGGAACTAGTGGACTACTTCAGTCTGGCAGACAACAACTTGCCGGACCTACCCCGGCATGTCCTGCAGCATTTGCCGCATGTGAAAACCCTGGACTTGTGCAGGAATAAGATCACCAAGTTGACTGTGGACGATTTCAGAGTAAGTTCCTTTAAAGGAGTCTACACAATAAAGTTATCTCGTTGCCACCGACAGGTTGACAATCCACTGTCGGCTGTCAAAAAAACATAAGTACTAAAAAAGTAAGTACACTAAAATGTCTCCAAGTCGCTAATGTGCATAATTGGACCTTTTATACTTTTAATATAATGCAGATGGTAGATATCTATATTTAGGGAGTTAAATTGGGTATAAATCGTGTAAATAAAAAATGGGATTATTTATTGGCTACGATACGACCCAGCCAGAGTCAGTGTTATAAACTGCAAAATCAAAATATGATCGGTTTCGTTTCTTACTCGTGGTTACATTCAGCTGGTCCAGTTGATCGGAACATCGTAAAAAAGTTTTCAGTACTACCTAGTAGATACAGTTGATTGTAAATCTACCACGGTAAAAGAAATTCTAGTTAACTGGATCCCAGAATGAAAAAAACTTCGGTGGTACTACCTACAGTTAACTATACTACGGGAAAAAATTACATTAGGTGTTACTATCAACTGGACCAGCTGAACGGAACCACGGATACGAACCAATCGGTCTTATGTCTTTTAGTTCTATAGGCTTAAGTCGAGCGGTGGACATAATTATATAGGCTGATGATGATGAAAATGTTGACAGACTTTTGTTTAGAAGTTTATAGGGATAAAAGTAACTTATATATGTTATTTCAGTTCACAAACTATACCTACACCAAATTTCTGCTTAGTAGTTTTTGCGTGAAAGAGGAACAAACATCCATACATCCATTCTCACAAACTTTGACATTTATAATATTAAGTAGGAAATAGGATAGATATCCGCTCATTTGACACCCCGTCTCCAAATTATAATATTATTTCTAGGACATTCAGGACCTAGAACATCTATTAGTAGCTGATAACTCCATATCAAAGATAGAAAGAGACGCGATACCCAAAGGTCTAAAGCACGTACACCTAGGCCTCAACAAGCTGAGCTCTTTGAACGGAGCTCTACGAGATCTGGACGACTTGGAGTGGATATTCATCAACGCAAATCATTTAAAATCCATTGATAATGAGCTTCCAGTTGTAAGTGTGAAAATTTATGCATTTATGATAACATATGTATCCCCAGGGCATAATATTTTATATTATGCCCTGGGGATAAATAAATATATATTTTATGAGGTCTATGGCCCTTTTTATAACGGGTCATCCATTTATAACCTCATCATTTACTTTAACACCTTAGCTACAAGACTACTGAATCATAGACTTCACCCAAAGATCGCCACAACTTCCGGTGCTGCAATGCCCGCATCCAATGGTTTCCCGCAACGTTCACCGTCGTGGTTAACTTGTCCGTCCCTTGCCGAAAAAACGTCATAAGTCTAGCCTTATCTATTATCTATCATTAATTTCCCATTGGTTTATTAGCTATAGGTCATCTAAGAGCCATAGCCATAAGTCTATCTTGATCTATCATGAACTTTCCTTATCTATCACTAGCAACCCGCTACGGCTTCCCAAAAATCAGTCCGTTTGTAACGCTGTATGGCCGTATTGTATGGATCTATGCTGCCCAAAGCTCATGCATGATTGAATTTCTAGAAAGCCAAAAGGATATCTCTGATCCACGCAGCGCACAACGAATTACAAAATCTGCCCATGGACTTGAAGCAGATGACCTCTTTAGACTCGCTTTATTTCTACGGAAACCACTTAAGATCATTAGATGGAGCTCTCCAAAAATCAAGAAGACTAATGAGGATTGGACTTTCTTTCAATAAAATTGAATTTGTGAGTAAAACTTGTCCTTTCAAACCTGAGTTCATAAATTAGACCCGTTTACTTCAAATTGGAATTTTTTTAATTAAAAAGGTAACATTATATAATAAAAATAATTAAAGTTACCACTGTTGCCAAAGTTGTGTGTCGATATTTTTATTATCTAGATATCATCGAAAGGGTCTCGATGATATCTAGATAATAAAAATATGATTCATTCAAAATTATACATTCTTTAAGACTATGTTATGCCAATTTTTATAAAAAAATTGCAGCTCGCCGAAGATGAATTCACGGAAGCAGAAAAACTTGCGGAGTTGGATATTGCTTACAATAATCTTCAATCCCTGAACGGGTCACTAAGAAGCCTGAAATCTCTACGGTATCTGAACCTCACACACAATTTGATGACCGAGTTTTCTTTGCAAGAAATAAAGGGCTTGAAACGGCTGTCTGTTATCGATCTTTCGCACAACAAAATCAATCGTGTTACGGGAAACATGGTGGTAAGTTACAACAATATACAGGATGGAATTTTTGAACGTGGCAGTAAGGGACGGTGCCTTAACAGGTGTAAATACAGGAAAGTGGTCTTAGGAGAGAATCCATAAAAACATCTAAAAACCGCACGTACATTTATAATATTATAGGATATATATATCTTACCTAGATATATAATAAATAGGCAAAAAAAAAACTACACCGCTGGTTGAGCTTGTTTCTTATAGCTAATGTTGAGATTTGCAAAAAATCTTTCAGAACTTGGTGGATGTAGAGACGCGGGTGTTGGAGCTACGCTTGGATCACAATTTTATTCTGAGCTTAGGCGGCGCCTTGATGGGGCTCCACGGCTTATTGCGGTTGAACTTGAGTAACAATCTTCTTCAACAAATAGCCCCAGATGACCTGATTGGCTTGGAAGAACTGCGGTTACTCGACGTATCGCACAATCATATAACTACACTAGAGGAGACCTCGAAGGTACGATATTTTTGTATTAGATTGCAACGCGAATGTCTTAAATAGTTACAGTTATTCTATTTGCGTTGTGTTTATGTTTATAGTGAAATACTACAAATGTATTGGTTATTTTCAGACATTTTTACCATCTCTCGAAGAGTTAATCGCTCACCACAACAATATCACATTGCTGGATAAGGACTTCCATGGCTTACCGTCGCTGTGTATTGCTGATCTGTCATTTAATCGGATACAAACCGTTAACTACGACCTGGTTTCCAAATCGCGCTGTACCATCAATGGAGTACCCGGAATTCTAAAGCTATATCTACAAGGTTCGTGATAGTCTCATAAACAAATGTACGATTTCAAAGCTTGTCTAGCGACCTATCATTTGACTAACTTTGAAATTATACTTTTCCAAATTCTATAAAAACTCGGAACATTGGAGCATAGTACGAATTACCTTTTGATAAAGCAGGTCCCTTCATATTTGCTATGGCTTTTTTTCAGCGATGCGAATTCATGCCACGTTTTGTGAGATATTACAGTACTATGTGCATTTGCAAAAGTGAACGATTAGAAAAGCCGCTTTTGTTGCCAACGTGCTTTTGTGCTCCGTAGTGGCTGCCTCAGCCTTAGGACGGACGTTGCTGACTGCAGAACAAGCGGTAGCGGGCGAGATTTGGTCGATATCGTAATATTTACTTGTTACCGGATCGCTCCCATTGCAGTCAGGTGCACTGCACGGCTCATGCGACGTTAAAAAATCTAAGTTATTTAAAAAAAACTCGCCCCTCACCGCTATCTGCCGCCTGTGTCGATCGCTGCGGAAGTGGTCACACCCATACAAAATATCAATTTACCAATAGGTTTTATAAGACTTTCATAAGTCTAGGTGTAAACATAGTGCTTTGCTTTGTATGTCATATCTAATCCTGTCTTATTGAATCAATGAAGGCTGTAGCAATAAATGATATTCTAGAGAACCCCGTGCTCTGCGACGAACGGATGTACGAGTTGATGACAGTTCTGGAGAGCTTGAACGCGCGCGTGAGCGGCGTGTCGGCGTGCGCGACCACTACCGCCTCGCCGGTGCTGATGCGCGCCCTCGGCGACGACGCACTCCCAAACGCGGCGCCCGTGGTGGTCCAACCCTCCCACCTGCTCTATCGCCGCGTGGGCGCCCTCATAGGCCACGTCCTACCGGACCTCGAAGCACCGCCACCGCGCCTCGACCCTCCACTCACAGCCACCTCCAACGTCGTCCTCAAGTGGCCCTTAGAGACGGAGCATGCGCACTTCGCGCACCCGCTCGCGGATCACCTCCGTCTCCGGGACAAGAACGACTCTCCTCGCTGAAGCCCCTCGCAGCCAGCGCGAGTTCCAGCGGGTCGGTAGCTGGAGCGGTTCCTTCCACAGGGCGATTCAAATTCTGTTTTAGTAAACTTATTGTGAGACAATGCGTGACGAACTCATTATGAATGTAAGTAATTTTTCCTCAAAAATCAGTAATCAGACATTTCTATTCGTATTTTTGTGAAAACTTAGTAATTTTTTCGGCAATGAGACATTTCTATTCGTAGTTTTGTGAAAACTTAGTCATTTTTTCGGCAATGTTTAGGTATGTCCCTAACAGCAACGTGCGTTTTGACCAGAATATTTGTACTGTACAACATTAAACTAAAAAGAATCTGTAAAAAAAAACTTGGCCGAAACAATGCCATGCTGCGGTGCCTAGAATCTAGACAGAAACAGTTTTACGAAGTTTCTACTTTATAAAATATAAGGACTCTAGGTTTTTGTGGTTTCGCTAATCATTACAGTTCATTAAAATGGCATAATAATGAAAAGCATCGTAGGTAAATTAAGTACTTAGGTATGAAAAAAATAATGCCAAAGCATTTTTCCTAAGATTCCCAAAGGTACAAGTACTATGCATTAAATAAGGCATTACCGATATATTATTTCATTTATGATTGGTTTATTTAAAAAAATATACTATTGATATTAAATATACATTTAGGAATTATGCATTATATTATACCTTGTTATATTAAAATTACCGTTTTTACCTTGCTCAGAATGGCGATTGATGGCATATTAAGTTATGATAAGCCCTACATATCTTTAGGTAGTACCTACATACTTCCCTAAAAAAAATTATACAACTCAAACAATATAGGCTCAGGTATAAGTTTGTTATCAAAGAAATAATAGAATCAAATTAGAACTAGTATTTACAAATAAAACAATGAGCTAACTGCAGACTGTTAAAACAATTTACAGGTAGCTCAACCGATCTACATCAATATCAGTCGGAGCGTCGCGTCGTCCCCAAGACAAGACGCTGCGCTGCAGCGCGGGGCAATGCAGCCAGCGCGCTGGCTGTATTGCCCCGCTGCTGAATGGCAGTGCTGATGCGCTGCGTCTTGGTAAGTTGGTGCCAGTTGTTCGTTAGGCCTGCTGGTTTGATTTTATATGAAAAACATGGTAAAACCTCAATAAAGGATACTTATCGAACCCACTCGTATCTACAAAATATAAATCTGTGTAGCTTTTAACTGATATGACAGGATTATAATTACAATTCAAAAGTTAAAAACACTTCTTAAAATAAAGTTCAAAACAGGGAACCAAATTAAATAGGTATACAGAAATAACTAAATATACATATGCCATTTGTTTAATTATAGTACCTAAAAACCATTGACATTTGAAACAGAGCCACCGGACTAATCTTCATTATAAAATAAATTTAAAGAAAACTGTCGTTGAATATTCTGATTTTCTGTAACTAAATCCCATACAAAAATGGAATTTCTCGATGACCTCTCGATACTATAGAGATAGAGTAGGTAACCAAACTTAGGGCTACGAACCCGGAGTCAAGGTTAATATTCTTTATTTCAGACACAAGACAGATTTTACGATTATAAAATTAAAAATTACAATAACAAATTAATTTAAAAAAAAAAATAGGACGGTACTAGGTTTAAGTACATACGTCAGGTGGTCAGGTCAATATTCACCCATCGTCTATTGGTGTCTGATAGTTAACATCAGACGGTCAGACATGCTTACAATAATGTCGTTTTTGTCAACTCTGGACAGGCTGGACATGAATGACGCAATTCTCTTTCTTTAGATGGCACTGAAAGAGTCTACACGGGCTTCTATGAACATTTCTGAAGTGCTACAGGAGCGTTTCAGGTCCATCATGTAAGCATCCTAAAGATGTTTTTATAATGCCACTCTTCTACCATTATGCGATCATAAGGTATAGTTAGTCCAAAGTTGACACTTATAAAACGACTGCTAAAATGACATAAATAAAGTTTACCACACATCAGGTCAGGCTTTAAAACTTCCTAGCGATCATTGTTTAGTTACGTTTTTATATAAGCGCACATTGACTCAGGGTTCTGAAAAACGACCAATGGGTTCACATTATATTTTTTAATATGAACTAGTTGGCTATGGCGCTGTTCCACCAAACTCAAAAGTTTCTGGGGCTCTAAGATTAGGGGAAAATATATGAATAAGAAATCATCATATCAGCCCATACACGTCCACTGCTGGACATACCTCCCCCATACGACGGCACAAATAGCGGTCCTGAGCCGCCTCCATCTATCGACTCCCTGCGACCGCTACTATGTCGTCGGTCCATCGAGTGGATGGTCTCCCATGTAGGGGGGTTTCGGCATAATCACCACGCTTGGCAGGCGGATTGGTGATCGCAGTGTTGGTGTTGAAAAATACTCAGAAGGAAGCTGCTGCCCTTCCTCTGGTAGGTTCCTTTAATCGGCTCTTACGACATCCAGGGGTTGTGTTGGAGGGGTCCATATTCGTACGCCGCGGCCCCCGGCCATTTTTATGAGATACAATTTATTGGTAAAATCAATTTACATGTCAGATTTTCTTATAAATAGGTAGTTGAAATACAAATTGTACTGATCATGTTGAATAAAATAAATAAGATTAAGTAAAATATATAAAAGAAATAAATTAACATCAAAAGTCATAAAATATAAGTACAATTAATTATAAATTCACTGTTCTAGTAGTTCATTTACAGAATAGAAATTCTGCTCGATAAGCCAACGTTTCAGCTTGATTTTGAAGCAACAGACTGCCTTCAGCGGTCACAGAGTCTGGTAGTTTATTGTACACTGCCGTACCCATAACATGCGTTAACATTGAGGACTTCGTGAGGAAGCGGGCGATCGTAGCAGCAAACTTGTCAGCGTTCCACGTCCTGTCCGAGTGGGTGTCGCCGTTCTTCCTGAATTTGTCCAGGTTCGAGCGAACATACACCGCCACCTGCATTGCATGGTAAGTATACCTAGTTCCTTGAAATATGGCCTTGCGGAGACATCACGACGGATGTTAACCAAGGTGCGTATGGCTCGTTTCTGCATACGGAATGCGCGCTCCCAGTCGGCAGCTCGCTCCTATAGCTCAGCACCATACTATAACACCGAGTGCACTGTTGCGAAATAGCAGCTAATGTACGTACATAAAACCTACTATTCTCATTTTTGTGGTCATGAAATAAAAATCACAAGTTAGATTGATTGGGTTGGGCCCCGTTTGGATAGGACATTAGGAGTTCCTTGCGTGTGTGTACATAGCTATGTAGAAAATTTACTTACCAAAGATAAGAATAGTTACAGTAAAGGACAACACGTAACAAAAACTGTATGCATCTGATTAAATTAGTTATGAACCTAAAATAATTTATGTAATTAAATATTTTTCTTTGTTATAAGTTAACTTAGTTATGTTTAATATAATTTATGTCAATTAACAAACACTAATAAATCTTTAAACTTCAATTTTGTTTTATTTGTCTTATTATTATTTTGTAGAAAAATCATCATCTTTAATTAGGCAGAGTGATCGCAAAACTTAATGACCTCTGTGAACATAGGCACGGAAGCCATACTGCGCAAGTACAATCAAATAGGAAAGTGATATTAACTAACTAGCGACCCACCCGGGCTTCGGCTAGAAATCCTTTTTATGGTGCTAATAGACACACCTGTTTCAGCTGCAGTCCACTGAAGTACCATTTTGAGGTTGAATTCATCGGCTTCTTTTCTCATAAAACTTATGAAATCGAACACCATTTTCCATGTTTGACGACGCAGTATGTTATTCCGCCCGCGAGGCATATTTAACTTTAAGAGAAACAGCTAATATCAGGGAATCCTCCACAAAATCGCAAGAAAAAACTATCAGGTCAACGAAACGAACACCGAACAACCGTCAAAGACTTTGCTGCGTCATTGTACTCAAAAGTATTCATTCGATAGTATTGCCAACTAGATTATAAATAAATTTGCTACATAGTAATTATTTCATTTTCAAACTGGGTTAATTGCGTTAGGTAAAAAGTTAAATTTCTTCTAACATTGTAGGTTTTAAATAATCTGTCATTGAGTATAAGATGTTTTTACATATTCTATAAATATTGAATTGAAAAACATAGTAACGCATAACAAAATGTGCTAGACACAATAAAAATACGCTAAAATTCTTGCTGGCAACCCTAATTTGACAGTCAGATCCCCTCTCACCCCGCTTTTTCCCCTCAACGCCTTATTTACGGTTCAGTGCGCAGCCGTTGAAGCCAACCTCACAGAGCTTATAAAGATTTGCGCGTACTCTACTTAGGTTTCGAAACCATTGTTAGTTATTTATGTATGTATACACTTAGTGGGTAATACATAATAGTAATACCTACAAATCTATAAGTACATAAATACCTAACTACTAGTTACATACTAGGTATAGGTAGGTTGGTACTTACACATTTGTATACCTACGTAGTACGTAGGTGTACAAATGTGGTACACCTACGTAGGTAGGTGCCGTAAAACCCATATCTATCAAAGCGTTCACCGCTACTACACGTAGTGCTACTTCGAGTAGCGTCGTCGTCGTTGCACGCTTTTCATCAGGAAGGAAGCAGGTAGGGGAGAGTTCGATGGTACAAGCGAGAATGCCTAATAGGTAATTAAATAGTAATGAATGAAACGAAATTTATTAAACTATACCATGGCTATAGATTTCATACTACTATACTAGGCTATACGTATAGCGTAGCAAAACAAACAAATTCAAATGCAGAGAAAAGATTTATCAAAAAAGCAAAAAATGGAAAACGCGGTAATCGAACTGGTTCGTTAACGTGCTCGAGTTTCGTAATTTCGCGCTAGTTCGATATTACCGTGGGTATACAAATTAGAACTATTTCTACTTGTAATATACATATATACAGAATGGATTTTTGAGACGGGACAGTAAGCGCAGGTACCTTAACCATTTTAATTACAGGGAAACGTTCCTAGGAGACTATCTATAACTTTTTGAGATATTCTGAAATGCATTATCAGATTTTGAAAAAAAATTACAGTCACACAAATACTTTTTTGATGCCAATCAATCCATTTCTTATTATAAGGATCAAAAGTCTCTACTGGACTGACCGAGGTTTGAGAGGGTTTGAGTAGGTACTAGAAACGTCAGAAATCGCGAAAAGCAGGTAATTTTTTCTGAGATATGTCTGAAAGGTGGAGTAATACTCGTATGTCGGAAAGTTTGGAGTATTAAGTATTACTACAAACTGTTCAGTGATAGTTTAGATAATTTTACGTATTACTTAGAAACCTTTCAGACATAGCTCAGATAAATTTACCTGTTTATCAAATTAAATATGTTAATTTTATCGGAGCAACATAAACTGCTTTAATTATACAAGTTATAGGTAAGTAGGTACTCGCTTTAAATATCTTGGAAAGGCAAAGAAATACGAAACTAATACAGTTAAAATCATATCGAACCGATAGTTTATAATTGATTTTATTCCAAATTTTTCAACATTAAATCACTCTCCTGTAAAGTTCACTCATTTTCGCTTAGATATTTTTGCCTTATAAGCGTCGATATGCCTGTTCTTACAAATAGCGAAGCTTGCAGTATGTACATATATACAGTGGCGGGTCAGAAATAGTCAGAATGCCCTTTTCAATGAAATGCGGTCTACAGCTGTCACGGGTTGGGATATTAAAATACCAAACACCATTTTGACATATGTCATTGTGTCATTCTATGACGACTTTGACTGGAACACTGTTCCCCATGAGTATCTTGCAATTGTGACAGTTTTTGTCACATCTGACAGTTTCTGTCACATCTGACAATAAGTGTCAATTTGACAGCTGTCACAGTTTTAAGTTGAATTTGATATTCCTTTAGTGTCTTCTAGTACTACTCTGTGAAGTCGTTTGAGAATAGTCACGATTGAAAAACACTGGGCGATATTTTGAGTAAAAAGAAATACCTATTTTCTGATAAGAATGTGTAATTCAACTTCGAAATAAGCCAAACATTTTGATTTTACAAAACCAGCAATGTAGCGTGGAAATGTTTGTAATGGGCGAAACAAGGCTAGTCATTTTTGGAAGCCCCGTTCCGCCCATTAAAAATCGTGGGCGATTCTAGGCTACACCTTTGAATCACAACAGAACTACTCAATAGAACAAGTGAGAATTGTATTCCCATTTGTTTTGTGAACAGAACTAATGGGAAAAAATCCCAGTAGTTCTATCAACAGAACAGGTGAGAGTAAACATTCGCAGCAGTAGATTATGATCTACCCTATACATAGGCTTTTGTCATATCAAGGGAATTCGTAATTCATATTTTTACAAACCCTCGGTTACCTAACCTGCAAAAACAAATCCGTTCTATGCAGTGTAGTACCTACAGAATGATAGGAAAATAAACAAATACACAATAAATGAAACAAATAAGTTATTTTTAAAAATATATTGTTACTTACTAGCTATTAATTATCTAAAATTAAATCAAAATCTCAACAATCATCTAATTCATATTAATATCACACTTGGAAAGAAATGCCATGAGTGTCCCACACAAAAGACAAAATACTTATTAAATAACTCTCCTTATTTTCAAAAAATCATAATATTGGATTTAAACATTTACAAGGACTAAAATTCGTCTAATTTGGTTAGTCGGTAGGCGTAGACAGAGAAGTTGATTTCCCACTGTCCACAATGGGCTTGCGTTTTCGGACATAACAGGGACCAGCCATCCTTTGAAGGATGATGCCAGCTGTTTCTCCATATCAATTTGTTGCTTGATCTTTTCCTCCTTGCATTTTTTTCGTTCTGTATTAGTATTTTCAAACGAAAATGGTTCTGGGTAAACAAGTCGCTGGGGCTTTACACCAGTTTTCTGTTTAGGATCAGGTTTATTTTTAGTGACATATTCTAAATTTTTGTCATGGAATTGAGGACTCACATGTTGCACTGGTATATTGGGCTTCTAGAAAATGTGTTCAGGAGTAGGATGAGTTTGAAAAACTTATTTTCTGTTTTTGGAGTTTTTGATTCAATCCTTCTGTCTGGAGATCCCACGCCGCGGCAGGGTGTTAAAAATTCTTGCGACATTTTATATTTATTTTTATTCTAAGATCACAGACAGACACATTAACGTTTCTTTTGTTCAATGTTTCAATGAGTATAAAATACCGTAATCTTGGCAAAGAGAATACATGGAGAATACGATACGAGACTACCATTATTGAACAAAAGAAAAGAACATACCTGTGTGTGAAGTTTGTGAAAAGAACAACTTACTGGTCTATGGAAAAGAAGAAAATAAATTCAAATCAAAACCTCATCCGACGTCGACTGACAATAACAAATAATGATCGAGTTTTTTTATGTGACGACATGATAATGAAATACTTCAAGCATGCTTCAAGCTGCCAGTACGGAATTTAATGAGTCTCGAACGCGTCAGTCGGAAAGACATCACAAGATGCTTTCGTTCGGAAAGCAAACTGTAACATAAAATGTCAATGTCAGTGTTTTTTTTAATGAGAAAAATTGTTCTCCAGTGTGGCCAGATCTACTGATTTAATCTTAGATCTATCACTTTTTGAACATTCTATTGATAAATGATTAATTCCTCTAAATTCAGAAAATATCCCTGCTTTTTTGTCTACTTAGTTCGAGTTATCCGGAAGTAAATATTTTGATCCGCCGTTTTCTTTTATTCTGTGGCTGCGTTCCGTTTATCGTTCATAAGACTATCAGCGCTAAAAGCACGCGAAGTCGGTCCAATTTCCTTTAGACTTCATTAAGGACAGATATCGGGCTGCTTTGAACGTGCTCACATCGCTGACGTAAACAATTTAAAAATAACCTCAATAGTTTTACGGTGATTTTGAAAATTTTCGTTATGTAGTCGATTTTTGTGTTATTTATCTCAACTTCAACTTATTTTTTATTATAAGGCGCCATGAATGTGAAATGTGAAATAAATTGTTGTCCAAACTATTATTTTGGTATTTAAACTTATGGCATACGCCAAAAGCGTTCAAATAGAACAAATGCATTCCCAAGTAAATGTTCACACGCTTTTAAAACGCAACGATTTTTTATTGAGCACTGTTCTATTTTCGACGCTAGGCGTTGGGCGTTGAGTCGAATGTTTGATGGATTAAGAAACTTATTATTAATTTACATGAGGGCTAAAAAAGCGCCGTGCGAACTTGCTTTAGGTGGGTTCTTGACTGTTTTTGCGTTAACGAAACGAAACCGTTTTGAAAACGGACAATTAGTTGAAAACCCAATTGATGTATAACTGGTTAGGTTCGTAGGTACGTAAACTGTAAAATTATATCGCTAACTGAATGCAGAGAAGTTGAAAAACCAGTTGTCGTTTTGACGTTTAATTACGTTGAATGCACTAATTAGTTGATAGAAGCAACTATGTTTGCGGTAAATAGAAAACGGTTAACTCGTTACTGTAGAAAAACAGTTTAAAAAACGGTTCGTTGATTCAACTCAAATTCAACGCCTACTATTAGGTGCTACTAGTGTGAGTGAGTGACCATAGGTACATATAAATCTGTGGTGTGTTGAGCAGCGTTGCCAAACGTACGATTTAAATCGTACGTTAAAAGGTCGTCCTTTTGGCCCTGATACGATGTACGATCATGTAGTCGAAATAAAATTGTCGATATTAAAAAAAAACATACAACCAACTTGAACGCATGGTGCGTTCAAGTTTGTTGTATGTTTTTTAAACTTCTTAGTCTCTGTCGCCGAAAGCGCTATGAGCGTGTCACGGAACGTACGGGGTACCTACATGAACGTATACATACGTACTGTACGTTACGGGAACATAGATATTAAAAAGCTGGCGCGATTGTCATTGGTTTTTTTACAATTATCCCAGCTGACGACGCGCGACGTTGTAACGTAGGAGACACGTAGGAGAGGTAGGAGAGATGGGTTTAGAAGATTAAGGAGTCAAGGATTCCTCAGGGCCGGCTCTTCTTCAGGATAGGAGGACGTCTTCTTCAGAGGCCAGTATACGAAACCAGGGTAGGCTCGTCTTCTTCAGAGGCCAGAGTAGACGAAACCAGGGTAGGCTCTGGAGCTGGGACCGCTGTTCGAAGGTCAGTGATTGTTGGGGCCTGGAAGCTGGAGCCAGGTCTGCTGTTCGAAGCTCGAAGTCAGTAAGCCAGCGGATGCTGTGAGCTCTGGACCTGGGAGGTAGGAGAGATGGGTTTAGAAGATTAAGGAGTCAAGGGTTCCTCAGGGCCGGCTCTTCTTCAGGATAAGAGGAGGTCTTCTTCAGAGGCCAGGGTAGACTTTTCTTCAGTAGGTATTGGAGGTGAGGTACTTCTTCAAGGTAGTAACTGTATTTTCTAGACCCAGGAGTGAACTGATCCATTCTTGCGCATGTGCTCTATTTATATCAATTTGTTTTTAAACTCCGAAATTCCAATTGAATGGTTTGAATACATTACCGGCCAGCGTTTTTTTTTACAAAGGTTTTAGTTAGATTCCATATAAAAACTTTTACAAGACCCTATTAGCGTAGAGTTTTCATGTCAATTATGTGGAACCTATCACATTTTAGACGATAAATATAGAGTTTTGACAGACATTAAAATGACAGTAAGAGAAATTATCAATGTTTTTCTATAAAAACATAGCTTTAGAATCAAAATATAAATTTCGGTGTCATGGATGGTTTTGCTTTACAATAAGAAAATTACGCACTATCGAAGGGTGTATGAATCATTTCACAGAAAAAAATAAGAAAAAGTTGGATTTTCTATCGAAATCACGAGAAACATGTATAAATAAGATATGTAAGAGAATGGAGGAACTCATATCCTCGTTTCCAAGTAAGAATTTACATGTTTAACTAACGAAAAGTACTCAAATCAAAGGTCGATATTAGTATGAGAAGACTATCTTCGATTTCAAATCAATATTTACATGAAAAAGTAAGAAAAGTACAGAGTTTCTAGATAAATAGACTCATATCTTCGATTCTAAGTCAGTATTTACATAAAAAAAAAAAAGTACAAAGTTTCTAGATAAACACTACAACGTCACAAATCCAGCGACATGACAACCAAAATTCGAAACGAAAATATTCATGGAAACAGTGAATGGGTCATTGGCAAAACATATTAAAGATATACAGGGTTATTTTTAAAAGACCAGCAACCTTCGGTGACCCGTTTCCTAGCATCATCAGCAACAACGTTTGTTCTACGACTTTTGATAATTAGCATATTTTATTTCCATACAAAAATAAATATTAATAGAAATATCCGCTTGAATGTTTTTAACTCTATGTGCATGGCGCGGCGGCCTTTCGGCATTGCGCGCGGCGCGCGGCGCCTTTGAGCTTGCCGCTCAAAAGCGGCGCAGCGCGCCGTTTGTCTGCCCGCTCGCTCAGTCGTCGAGGCAGATGCGCGTGCGGTAAATGTCCATGTTCTTGTGCGCCACGATCTTTTGTCGCCGCATTATCGATGTTTCGTACGGATTGTACGTACAAAGTAATTTTATTACCATGGCGTATCGGTTCTCCAATATCGAGTACACGGATATGGTGAGGATGCTTGTTAGGTGTGATGTGATGATAATGTGTCGGAAGACTGCCGCTAATACGGAATAAGATTTCGAAATATACCGACACCTAGCCGCAAGACGATGTTAGAGTGAAAAAATAATTTGGGCCTTTGGTCAAGTGAAATCAAATTCGCAAGTGTTAGCCCGTGTTAACGAACAGCTGATTAGTAGGTGTGGTCTTTGTGTTGGTTGTGAAGGTGACTATTTTGAACGCTATGTGTGCATTACTCACCGCAAGATTTGAACCTGCGAGGTAATGTTGAATATGTAACTATTATTATAATTAATTAATGTAAATAAATACGCTGATTGCACTTTTTAAATACGCCTACATTATACGATCAAAATCGAATAAAACCAATCTAGTTATAACATTGATATTACATAATTAAACTTTAAAACGTTACAAATGATTACGTTAAACATAATACCTACCTACCAGATCTACTCTATATACCTACCACTTATTTGTTTTTAATTCTATAACGTGGACAGTGTGTCAGTCCTGACCCTGGTCAAGTTATGAAGGGATTGTGGACTCAGTACAGTACATAGATATTTACTGCCTACAAACCCCGCGAGCAATTGATATTAAATAGATAGGTAGGTAGATAGGCGCGCGCAAGCGTGCTTCGTCCTTGATGCAACATAGACCGACAAAAGTCACGACACTTCAATAAAAACTTAAATAATTTCTAATTAATTACCTATTGAGTCATTTCAAAAGTCGTAGAACAAACGTTGTTACTGATGATGCTAGGAACCAGCACGGCTATTCTAACTCGATCGAAAAATGTCCGTGACTCGAAATCTGACACAAATCCGCTCCAGGTACCAACCCATGCTACGCCACTGACTGAAATATCAATGTGTACTATTTTTTTCTAGAATTCTTAGCAACATACGATTTTTTCAAGTCTGTGGTCATTACTCACTTTTCAGTCGCTGTGTCCCTTTCACACTCTTGCTAGCATTGAACACTGATTAAACTAAAAAGGGAAGATTGGGCACTAGTTTTTTGAAAGTGGAAGGCTAAAACTAGATTACACTAGGTTCACCCACCTCAATCACGATTGGATCAGCGTTTGTGTTGCGCGTGCTTGCTACCACGTATTTTTGTGTGATTTATTGACTAAAAGACAGCAATGCCTTCGTGTGCGTTCAGTTTGTGTCCAAAACAAAAAACAAAGCCCAGGGCATCACTTTTCACACGTAAATACACCAAAACTTTAAATTACCTGATTATTCTACTAATATTATACGTTACCGCGTTTACCTATTGTCCTTATCATTTTCTTTTGATACTTAGGGAGTCGGAGGCCTTTATTCCTGCTTGTACGCTAGGTATATGCGTGGTGGTGGGTGCCTCCAACTACCTAAGTATCAAAAGAAAATGATAAGGACAATAGGTAACGCTTTTAGTTTTTTTATTTAAATATATATTTTAACACGTTTTTGCTAATAGCTTGAGAATCGTTAAGTTCACACAAGTTTGAAAAACTGTTTCGGAGAAGTACAAACAAAGACCTTTGCAACGATACCACACACGAGCATATTTACTAACATTGTGATTTTCAACCCTTACTTGGACCCCGCTATCTCGTAAGACCCCCATTTTATCTGCCGTCATATATCTTTCTTTATCTAGTTTTATCAACCATCGGGCTATTAAGACGAATCATACGACACCTCATTTGTTGAAATCGGACCAGTAGTTTCAGCGCTAAGTGGGAACATAAAAATTGGCTACATACATAGATAAGGTGTCAAACTCTTAACCCTCGTCCTTCGGTAGTCGGGTAAAAATTCTCGCACCTCGTGCAACATTACGCCACAAATTGCACAAGGCTATATTGCTTAGTCATGGATGATTGATTGCATGAATGCATCAGCATTGTCATATGGATCAGTTGAGCTAGATAACTCTAGAGTGTTTCCAACAGTCTGCAGGTAGGTAGCTCAATTCTTTTAATTGTAAATACTAGTTCTATTTTGTTTCTATACTATGATTTTAATTAACTGATTAAATAGTAATATGATTGACTGTATATAAAAAAAATGGTTTTGCAATAATATTATTTTGGTTCAAAAAAAGTGTTGTTTTAATTGCTACTTTAGTATTTTTAGTCTAAACGAAACGCAATTTCAAAAAACAGATAGTGGCACACTCCACTGTCATGCTTTTTGAAATTGCGTTTCTGCGACTTCAGCCGGTTGATCCACCGAACATTTTCTGTCATTTCATAAAAGTTTCATAACTCAGAGCTATATTCTCATACAAAAGAAACTGCCCGTTGACGTCACACTTCATGGAATATGATGACGTTGTTAATTGTTTCTGACTTATCAAATTTTGTCTAACTAACTTTATAATAATAAAGGTATAAATATATCTATTTAAAAAAACTTGTTTAAAAGGATATTTAAAAAGAATGGATATAAGCAATAAAAAATAACCATGAATATTCCATGTCTTGTCCTGTTTCGTTCATAAATTATGGTCGTCCTTATAGAAAGAGACACACCACCTTAGTATTCAGTCTCTTTCAGACCGCGGTTTTTGTATCAGTGATCCTTCCAGGTTCACTCACACGTTCACATATTTTTATGTACTATAGTTATGTATTGTATCCTCTTTGTACTCTATTACTGTTGAAGTCACTATTTATTACTGTTTCTTGCTAATTTCATTCACCGAAAATTAACCATCTCTTGGTGGAAACTCGTAGTATTGTATTCTCTTTGGGTAGAAAGAAAAAAATCGATATTATTACTGACGCTTGTGCAATTTGACCCTTGGTAAAAAGTATTGAGTAATTTCCTTTCATACACTGCCTACCCAACCCCTATAAAATATCCCCAATACATTTGTCCACGTCGAACATTGAAACGCACTTACGTGATGTGAACTCTGGGTAAGTTCGAATTGTTACGAGATCATGATGGAAGACAAGCGAGATGTGTTTAACATGTACGAAAACAACCCAGATTCCTTGTATGATCAAAGCATGAACTACATCATCACGAATCTCCATACTATTACGACCCGCGATCGAGGCACCCGCTGGGTGAAGCTCAAGGATGGCATCTCATTGCCGAGAGAACTGTGCGAGACATTTCTCCATAGGTACCAAAAAAACCATTGCGTGAATGATAACATCGCGAATTTATTCCACGACAAATCGACCACAGGCCTGAAATCAGTCAAGCTACGAAACTCGCGCGTCACTGATGATGGTATGCGAACATTTATGAAGCACAAACCAGAGACGGTAGTACTAGCTCACTGTGAATATCTGTCCCTCCAAACCCTGGACCACATCAACGAAAACAGTGACAACCTCAAGACTTTGAAGCTTGGTCCAGTAACATTTATTCTACCACAAGATGAAAATTTGTGCCGCAGCAAGGGCTATACAATCAATGCACATAATTTGAGGAGTCTTACTATTAGTCGTCGTGGCCTTGCCATTTTCCCATCACTACTGTTGAGGCCACTTCCAAATCTAGTTCATCTTGATTTGACAGAATGTACAGCTGCAGGCCCCCTATGGGCCTTGGCCGAGATGAAGTCTCTGCAGTCACTGGTACTTCATAGTGTTCATTGGTCAAAAGATGCAGTGGAGTGTATTGTTGCTCTGAAAAGCTTGAAGCACCTTGACATTTCTCAAGCTAATGACAGGCATGGAAAATTTGTCAATCCTAACGAAGTGCTGACAAACATTGTGACAAGTTTGCCTGATTTGCAGTCCTTAGATATATCAGGAACAAATCTTGCTGGTACTGGAGCTTCAGTGGTGGCTATTGATATGCCCGATGAAGCCAATGGAAGTGACGGATATGAAAAGATGCAATGTGACATACCTGGACTACTCAGCCGGGTCGAGAAACCTTTGGAGTTCCTTGGGCTTTATGGTACTCTTCATGGAGCTTGTAAAAGACATGATATACCAGCTAAACAGGTAAAATGACAAGTGTATACTTATTTGCCAAAGCCAAACAACAGGCATTATCAAAAATGAACTAATGTATGAATATAACTGTATGAATTTAAATAATTCAACATAAAAAGATAGCATTTGCTTTATAATCTTTCTGTTTAAGTGTAAGTTGTATAATTAAAAGCAACATTTATTGTAGGTAACGGGAGATGCCAATGAGAAACAAATTTTATTGGCTTCAAGAGCCTACATGGATAGACCAGCAATGCTGACTCGTGTCCTCAATGACCTTTACTATCTTTTTCGCTATGAGAACAATGGTTATGTAGGCCATGCACTTGCTACTGTACTGGAAGCTATGGAGAAACATCCTACAGAAAAACATATTCAGATATCCGGGAGGTATTCATTTAATTACTATTTTATTGTAAACAAACATTTTCTAGCAGTTTATAAACTGAAGACAGGGTGATATGGTTGTTATTAGGACATGCAGTAGAGGTCAGCTGTGGACTAATATAGGATGATGATGATAACTATATACATAATAGTCATGTGTAACGGTGATACAATATTCTATTTAGAAAAAATGAGTTTCCATTTCACTGGTATAAGTGTGCAGATATGGCTGAAGTCTGGTGGGAAATGAATAGAAAACATTAACTGAAATAAATAAACAATCAAGCATATAGCCAAGAGCTTATTATAAAACAAATATTATGTTCCTCATAAATTTAACTTTTTAATACATACTCTCATTTGTTTAGCGCAACACTCTTCTACATAGTCAAAGGAAAAGAGAAAACACGCATAAGTATTAAACTTAACAGAAAGATAATATCAGCATTGCTAGATGCTATGGAAGCCCATCTTGGTGATGACACCATGATGAGGAATGGATGTCTCACATTGTGCCAGTTCAAGATACCTCAGGATGTGGTAAGTACTTAGGTAATTAAAATATGCAATAAAAAATGCTTTTGCGAAATACATAAACAAAAGTTGAACATTATTTTATATTACAGCTGTTTGAGTATGACAGAGTGGTTCTTATACTCTTGACCGGAGTCAGTGATGTTAATCAAGAAGGTTTTGTACAACGCATTGCCATCTACCTCCTAAATTCGCTGGCTTGTCAAGTTGATGGCTCACATAAACAGTTCCTTGGAAATCATGGAGCTATTTCAGTAAGTAGTTTTTTTTATAATATCCTAGATATTAAGTACGAATTTATAATAATTATAAATTGGTAACAATATCTTATTAATCCCTTACTAAATACTTTGCTGTGTGTTAGTTATAAGAGAAAAGAATTTTCTTAAAGTTTTGAGGGGTTTTGAAAAGTTGCGGCACAGATTGTATAATACTATATATACATTTCGGTTATCACTTAATTTCGATAGTGTTCTGGTGAGACTTTTTTACTAATTTTAAAACAAAATTAAAGCGAACTATGGACCTACCTAATTGTAGTAGTTTATTTTATGGGACGAAAATCAGACATGTATTTCAATACAAAAACAATTGCACGAGCAGCGGAGCGACCTAAAATCTTATTATTGACAAGTTGGAAAATTCGTCACTTTATGCATGTTTTGTGATAACCTGCCGCTCGCTATTTAATTTAAATACAAAAACAATGATCGAGCAGCAAAGCGACCAACGATCTCAGTGACAAATCTACAGATCCGTCACTGTACGCAATAACTTGCCGCTCGCTATTTCATTTTAACCCTAAATCAATGATCGAGCTGCGAAGATCTCTGTGACAAGTTAACAGATCCGTCACTATATGCAATAACTTACCGCTCACTATATCATTTTAATCCAAAAACATTGAGAGCTTCGAATGGAGCAAAGATATCTGTTAGTCAACAGATCCGTCACTATAAGCAACAATTTGCCGCTCGCTATTTTATTTCAGTCCAAATTCATTGATCGAGCAGCGAAGATCTCATTACAAGTTGGCGGATCCATCACTATGCATGTTAGATCATAACTTGCTATATTTACTCGTTATTACATTTCCGCGGACCCCTATTTTACCTTTTATATGGGTTCTACATCCGTCCATCATCAAATTGTATGAATTACTGAAAAAGTGCTGACGGTTAGTACTAATATACAAATACTTATTTAAATAAATATAGGGGTATTGTACCTATATAACATTTCCTGCATTATTTGAGTCGATTAGTTATAAAGATGACGACGACCTATGTGGCGCAGAGGCCGAAGGTCCGCCTGCAACGCAGGAGGGTCTGGGTTCGATTCCCGCCTCGCGAAAAATGTTCGTACGATCTGCAGATATTTGTTCCGGGTGTTCTAGGTGTTTTCTATGTGTAATAAAACTATCTATGTTATACTAGCTTCTGGCCGCGCCTTCGCCCGCGATTAAAATAAAAATCGCCTATATGTTATTCCAGGTCCCAAAATATAATCATACCAAATTTTACCCTAGGCGGTTCAGTAGTTTTTGCGTGAAAGAGTAACAAATATCCATACATCCATCCTTACAAACTTAGACATTTATAATAGTAGGATATTAGTAGGATATTGTATTAAGTTTGTATAACAGTTATCTAGTTAGGGTTAGATAATGCTGTGTGGGTTGTCCAGCATTTTTTTATTACTTATTTTAACTACGAATACAGGAGTGGGTGTTGGTAAGTAGAAAGCGATGTTAAAGCTTTTGTGGTAACGGATACGTCAAGAAAAAGTTAAGGTTATAATGTAAAGTAGAAAAACCTACAATCAATGGATCAGTTAAGGTGAATAAAACAAACAAAAGTCAAAAAGCTAACCTGCCCCATACCCTTTTTAAGACATACAATTTCCGTTGAAGCATGGTGTCAGTCCGTAACAAGGTTCTTAATATGTAAAAGCACCAATTATGAAGTAAAACGTTATCCTACAGCCATACTCATATTGTGAATGCGAATTATGTCCGTGTGTTATCTATTCACACCTAAACGGCTGAACAAATCTTAATGATATTTGTCAAGGAGGTGGAATCTCGGATAAAGGACATGCCGGCATCCTACTAATATTATAAATGTCATAGTTTGTACGGATGGATGTATGGATGTATGGATATTTGTTACTCTTTCACGCTAAAACTACTGAACGGAATAGGCTGAAATTTGCTATGGGTATAGTTTGGGACCTGGAATAACATATAGGCAATTTTTTGTCCCAATAAAACGTGGGCGAAGGCGCGGGCAGCAGCTAGTTATTTATATGAGTATATCGTGGAAAAACGAGTGCAAAGTCTCGGGCAGACGCTACATGAACAAGTTAGCCTATGCCAGGTGAGAACGTCTTCGCGATGATTATGGTGATCAATGATATGCTGTGCGATTAAGGCTCCGCTCAAACGAACCACCGACCACAGCCACTGGTGGCCAGCGACAGCCACTTAACATACTTTTTCATATATTTTGTATAGACGCGCCGCATACGTGTAGCCGGTGGCTACACGTATGCGGCCGGTGGCTTCTGACACTGTTACAATTGTGGTAGCGCGCGACAGCCACCGGTGGCTGTGGTCGCTGGCCCATTTGCGCGGAGCCTTAGGTTAGGGTAGGTTATTTAAAGCCGCAATTTTATCTTCTTCTTCTGTTAGCTTTGGCTGTGCCGCAATTTTATCACTTTTATCTTATACTAGCTTACCAGACAGACGTTGTCCTGTTGTTCAAGTCAAACAACTGATAGTTATTTCAAACGTACTAAGCAAAGAGTATATATTTTTATACTAGCTGCTGCCCGCACTTTCGTCCGATTTTTATTGGGATAAAAAATAGCCTTTATGTTATTTCTGGTCCCAAACTATACTCATACCAAATTTCAGCCCAATCAGTTCATACATAGTTTATGCGTGAAAGAGTAACAAATATCCATACATCCATCCTTACAAACTTTGACATTTATAATATTAGTAGGATAACGCTGGGGAGGTTACATTAAAAAAAGTTTATATTATAGGTAGTCGTTAAGTATTCTTAAATTTTCTGTTTCTTTTTTTGGTTGAAGTTTATGTTAATCCAGTGTCAGATCTTAATGTGTGCAAAATATTTGCTCGATCTATTTGGTACTTTTGGCGTGTCTTCTGCCAAACATCTTACCATTGGCACAAATATTCCTTTATAATATTTGTAGGATTAAGTAGATTGATCGAGCGAGCAATGATCTCGGTAACTAGTTGACGGATCAGTCACTGTATGCATGTTCTGCGCCAGTGCACGCCGCTCGCTATTTTATTCCGAAGAAGCAATTTTTTTTAATATATATTTTTGCAATTTTATTGAGCTATAACTCTCGGAACGATTCCTTTATTGACAAATAATTGAATCCATAATAATAACAAAATAAAAGGAAGTATTCTGAAATTTCCGAATATGTAACTAGCGAACTTATAATTGAAAAAAATAAATTGTTACGACGCGTCGTCGACCTTGAACTGCCAGAACTACCTTGATTGATTTTTATCAAAATAAGTTAATTAGCCTACATCAAGGTAAAGTAAGATCTACGGTCAAGTCTTTCTATAAAATTCCCTGAAGTTTCCATTACTGTATGGACTCCCTGTTTTTTTCAATACCCCACATCCTTCCACTCACTGTGGCCAATCACAATCAGTGTGACCACGTGCGATCTCCCACCAATCACACTGATGATGGGCAACACGTAGGTATATATTTTTTATCGTATGTTTTCAAAATCCCTTTCAAATGACTCTTCCCTTTTTTTTCAGCTCTTGCAACTAACTCTACGATAATCAAAATGTGTCAGTGTCCTGTCGGTAGCATAATTTTTCAAGAGATCCGATAAGATAATCTAGAGTCGCGTTATACCTATGTCACGAGATCAGAGTTCGCGTAGAACCAGAAGTCTTGCAACATCTTATACAAATAAATACCAATTATAAATGTTAGTTTGTTCAAATGTCTAATCGGATTAGATTAATAACCTGTAATTTAAAAAAAATCTAACAAACATTGGGGTTTCAATGAAGTTGTGGTGCGCTGGGAAAGCATTATAGCATCGTTTACGTATGGTCTGTAGGTAGATATAGTGCGCTGCGCGGATGCAACTGCGATTCGCACTATTGATTGGCCGCGCCCTGTTTCCCGGGCGACCGGAGCTCAGAGCATTGAATCTAGATGCCTTGAAGTACTACTTAACCTACGCGCTCGCGCTCTTTTTCATATCAACAAGCTTGTTTATAAGGCGATCTTAAATACAATTTTATTCCCCGCGACGCCTGCGACATATATTCACTCATACAAAATGGAGCTAGTAACGGAAACGCGTAAAATATTATTACAATTGCTTACAATCATTGGCGCCTATGCCTTCATGTTCTTTGTGATAGTTTTTGGAATGATGATTGGATTGTGGTGCTCCCGAAACATGTCTGTCTTTGCGCGGACGGTTCTGTCTGCTTTCCTTATTGCTTTCTGCGCGTTTCTCGCCTGTAAACTTGTTTCCATCGTCTACTGCCATGACGTTGAGTACGATGTGGATTAATGCAGGCAATAAAGAGTAGCATGAGATTGAGGGGAGGTTATTACTTGGTAAGGTCGTTCAAACTTGTTGAATGATTTCTTTCACTTTTCGTTTCGTTCCTTACTAGATTGTAAGGCTGCAATCAAAAGAGTGGTCTTTTTAGATCCACGACAAAATGTATAAAATATCGAGAAGTATACATAGTACAGCCTAAAGAAATAATAGTTACCGATAGGTTTTGATTTTATTCGCCGTTTAGCATACTGAAAAACGTGTTTTTGTTATAGAAAATGCTGAAGCTGATTGCGGACCGACTCGAGCGTTCGATCTGCGACGATGTGCTGGAAGTGGCCTGGTCCACCATGTGGAACGTGACTGACGAGACACCGGACAACTGCCGCCGTTTCCTGGAGAACAGAGGCATGGAGTTCTTTATCGGCTGCCTGAATGTATGTAGATATGTCTTCATAAACCTAAACTATCGCTTGAAACCCACTTTTGGATCTGAAATGCTTAGGGCGGATTTATGGACGAAAACTTAAACGGGGCGGGCGTAGGTAATTAAAAATAGCAAAATTTTGTATTGCTTAGTAAGCAATTTCATAGTAGCTTTTTAAAGTAATTTATTTTGGAACTAAATACATTGTTAAAATAATTATTGGAATTCGATGATGCCCGCCGTTCATAGAGTATCTAGAGACACAAACAGCCAAAAGAATTATCCACGCTAAAACTCTTCACACGCTACGCAATGCGAAGAGTTTTGGTTTAGTTGTTAGGCGACCGCAATCCTAGTACAACGTCCGCGATGCCAATGTGCTCAGTGATTTCCTGCCCAAACGACATCAGAAAAGTGCGTAAAAAGAATGGTGTTTAAAATTTTAGGTAAGTATCATGACCAATTTACGACTTTATTTATCCACAACCACAATGCATGTTTCCATTTAAATTTCAATAATTTTCATTTTATTAGCAGAATAAAACGGTCACCGCCCGACTTTGGCGCCTCGGTAGCGTATCTCTTTCACACGTTAAACAAATATGTAAGAGTAAAAAAGAAACAAATAGTCTCGCGCAACATGAGTGACGCGCAAATTGTTCTCGAAGGAAAAGCTATGGAGTGGATTGAAACTATAAATATTTTTATTTATTTTGAACTTATTATACATAATAATATAATTAAATTGTTTAGTGTTTTATTTAAAACTAACTGCGCCCCGCGGAATCACTCGCATTTCCGGGATAAAAGTAGATAGCCTGTGTTAATCCAGGGTAGGTGTCTTTAAGATTTCGATCCAAATTCGTCCAGTAGTTAGAGCACGAAGAAGTAACAAACATAGACACAAAAATATAAAATCAGATGTTTACTTCCGAAGATTACCTCCTAGGTACATATTAACTCACAAACCCACATTTCAACAATTATTACCTCCAAATAATGTTAGCTTAACCCTTAATTACTCGCGTGGGGTATATTTTACCCCAGTGAGGTTTTGAAGTGTTATAACTCTGCCATTTTAAGTTGGGGCAGAAATTATTCAAAGTGGCCACGAATTAGAAGAAGGTGCCAATGAAATGGAGTCGGAATGGAGCAGTGATGATAGTGGGTCACTCTCCAGCCAAGTAAGAAATATTACCAATTTTTGACCTGAAATTTACCAGAAGAGAGTTTCTCGAACACCTAGAGGCCAAGATTTGACAAGGCTCACCAACAAAGTCAATCTATAATACCACAACTACCCCGAGCCATACAAAAACGTCTGAAGAGAAGTACTGAACTTCAAGATGCTGGCTCCACGTCCTAGGTGGTCCATCACTACGTCCTAGGTGGTCCATCACTAATTATAAAAGTTGGTATCTTTGTCCAAGTTCGAAAGACAAAAAAATTATATTTGTGTGTGCGAAATGCCAAGAGCATGTTTGTCATGACCACTCCATCATGACATGTGATAAATTTACTAACTAAACAGTTCTTATATATATTGATTGATCTCTCAATTACTTTTACTAAAATGTTGATTTAAATACTGTTATCCTATAGTATAAAGATGATAATTTCCAAATTTTATAATAAATATACTACAAATTTGTCAAAAGTGTTTTTATATCACCTTTAAAATTGGGGTTAAATATACCCCACGCGAGCGTTAGTGTAACTTTTTTGACGCGAGTAATTAAGGGTTAAAGAGCGTCTCCACTGCTGCCTTGTTTCAATTCGTATGAGTGACCTTGAGTCGTCGAGTTTTGAATTATGGATGACATTGCGCTCAAGCGACATTGAACACTACAAGCAAGGTAACGTCTAAATTCGTGCAAAAGTCATTGTGAACTATATAATAACAATGTCTACGTATGTCGAACGGCGCGCGGAAACTTTTCGACTGTATTGTGACTCTGGATACTCTGTGCTGCCGTTAGTAAAACTGTGTCGCAGACACCATCGCCCTGTAAAATATGTAGTTTTGTGATCAAGGTAAGCCACTTGATATTATACGAAACCTCGGCAAAACAAACTTGTATAAGAAATAGTTGGTCTTTTTAGAGTCTATCGACATTGTTGATTTTAATAACTTTCATTTCAATAGAATCCAAAACGGGAATTTATTCGAAGTTTTTTGTAGCATCGGTTTCTAGCAAATGGTTTATAATGGTCGCGAAACTACTTAATTGCTAGCAAAAGCTGTTTTCAAAGTAAAGAAAAACTTATATTTAACGGTATTATCTTTAGACATAAGCAATAATTAACAGTAAGCAACCCTGGCAACACGCCTGGACGAGAAAGGGGCGTAACGATGATGTGAATATGTGTAGTAGGTATATAATTGGCGGCATTTGGGACTCTGTCAAAGAAGATTCCTTTCTATAGTGTTCTTGTTCATTCTTATGCCAATATCATAAATTACCATAGTTACAGACACCACCGCAACTTGTACTCATCTATGTACTTACGTGATGGTGGTGTCGCCGACCAAAATTAAACTCAAGCTACAATATTTATTTAATAATAGGTATGGCGTGTTTTAAAAAACGATAAACCGACTTCAAATTCCCTTACTTTTACACTTATTTTAAGTTTTACGGGATAAATACTAATCCCCTGGGAAAACAAAATTTATGGTACCCTTTCGGGATCATTTTCTATACAATAGTGAAATAATTTTCGAAATCGGTCCATAACTGGCGGAGATATCGCGTAGAATACATACAAAAAAACCACACAGACGAATAGAGAACTTCCTCATTTTGAAGTCGGTTAAAAACAAACCAGACTTCACCTAAAAATCATTTGCTGTAGATTTTTTTACAGAATTTGCATCCTTGCCGCTTTTAATGAATGAATCTAGAAATTAAGAAGAGGCGGTCTTATCGCTGAAAACTTACGCAATGTATAATGCTAAAAAGCATTTCGTGAACTCTACACCAGCAATTGAATTTTAGTGAAATAATAATGAAATAAATAAATAATACTGGACAATCCACACTGCATCCTCTAGCCCCAAGCTAAACAAAGCTTGTGTCATGGGTACCAAATGACTGATATACTTAATAAATGACAAATGTTTCTGTGTTGGTTTGTTATTAGACATTGTGTCTTGAAAATTGCTAGTTTATATGTTAATGTCTATATATGTATGCCTATACCCGCGTCTATACATAAGCTCGTGTTAGAGTGAGACAACAGATATCGTCACATTCGTTCAGTTTCAGGCATTTCCTAACAAAGACGAGTTGCTCCGCAACATGATGGGTCTCCTCGGAAACGTAGCGGAAGTTGCCGAGCTCCGTCCCCAGCTCATGGACAAGACTTTCCTCACAGTGTTTAACAATTTGTTGGAGTCCGACAGCGATGGAATCGAGGTTGGTATAGATGTAAAGTTAAACACGAAAATACATTAACAAATGGCAGCTGTTATTTATCCGATTGGAAAGTGAAAATTTAGGTTTTAACACCACAAATTAAAAACCATTTATTTCAGTTTTATTTGATAATAACTTAGTATTTATAAAGCTCCTGTTTATACTATAAAGTTTGACTAGTCTAAGTGCTTATTTTGTAAGCCTAAAGAAACAAAGTTATCGAAATCTGATAATATGAGACATAAGACACAAGAACATACCTACTACAAAACTAAATGATATTGAATTAAAGCATAAATTTATAAACTACGTTGGTTACATAGGTTGTTAAACTTTATAGCTTTACCGTCGTGCCCCTAAATTATGTTATAATAGTACCTATTCACTAAGTAATAAAATAAATCTTGCAGGTAAGCTACAATGCCGCCGGCGTGTTGGCACACATGGCATCGGATGGGCCCGGGGAGTGGACCGTGGACGAGCCAGCTCGCGACACGGTCTTAGAACGCATGGCCACTGCCGTCTCTCGCTGGGACCTCAAAGCGGAGAGGAACATAAACTACCGCTCGTTTGAACCGATACTCAGCCTGCTGGGGGCCCATCACACCCCGCAGTGCCAGCACTGGGCCACGTGGGCGCTTGCCAATCTGACTACGGTCTACCGTGAGTACTGTACCTGACTTCAGTAGCATGAATAAGAAACATCGTGTGTTCTACTTCAAGTCATTGCCAAACTCGTGAAGTTTGATAGACTATTGGATTAAAAGCCAGGGCCCGTACTCGTAAAAACGAGTACGAGTAGGCCCGCAGATCTATCTGATTACGATATCCAAAATGGAATTAATTCCTTTTTTATGTGAAAACTTGCAATTCACCTGCATCCAATTTACTTCATTTCTACCCGTCTATTGTATCAAGTATATCAGTTATCTAATACCTACAAGCTTGGCTTAGATCGGGGGTAGATGATATTGTGTGGATTCTACCAAGCATCAAAAAACTTGCATTATTATTATTTTGTATTTTCAGCTCGGCGGCCATTTAACATGCACAACGCCGCAATTTGCTGCAATTTAAATGTCTTATCTTATTTCCAGCCGAGAAGTACTGCGGCTTGGTGGAAAGCGAGGGCGGCCTGCGCCTCCTCGCCCGTTTGCTGGACCACCCGGAGCCCTACGACCGCATCAAGGAACTGGCGCAGGTGGTTATCGACAACTGCGCCGCATTCGCCGTCGCCAAACGCGAGCCATCTCCGATGCAGGAATAGCACGAGCTGCGCTACGCCGTCGCAGCACCAAAGAATACATGGTAAGACCGTCTGATGGGGTCCTAATCGAATTTCGGCCACGGAGGTGTGTCCGCAAACCCAGGTGCAGTCTATGTTCCTTCACTCTCATAATCCGATGGCATGGCAGATATATACGACCGGGAAGAGGTCAGGTGCAAGACTAATGGCTTAACATGTTTTCCGAGGTACGGGGGTGTAACACTGCCAAGTTCCTGACGTCTGGCTGCTACAACTGCCGCTGCCCAAAAACAATTTTGGGCCGACCCTGTAAACTTTATCAAATATTAGGTGTACAATAGTGATTATGCATGAACATATTCTCGAGAGGAGATCGCGACTTGGTAATGTATTTCGAGACCCCCCCCCCGCCAGGTGGGATGATCTGCGAAAGCATGCAGGCAGATGCAAGCCAACATCATCAGCTATTTGGAGACAGTACTGCTATTAATAATTTGTAATAAGTAAACCTACCCAAGTGTGACCGCCCGAATTGGATAAATCTTGGTCTTCGACTAGAACATCGAAAAATATTAGACGCATGTTTTTCTTTTTAAGGATGAAAACTACTCCCTGCAAAACCATCTACCGAATTATAATCTAACCCACCTAAACCTGGGAACTGGAGTTTAGTCGCTTATTTTTCTTAAATAACCCCTAAAACCACATCTCCTAAACCACAAGCAGGCTAATCCACCTAACCATAGGAACAGTAAGTTTAATAGCTTATTTTTCGTTAAATAATCGTATGTTCACAACATAAGCGAGGTAACTTACCTATCCTTAACTCATGTAACCACCCAACCCCTAAAAATCAACCCTACCAAACCACAATCAGGCTTACTCACCGAACCCTGGAAATCGCGAGTTTAGTGGCTTTTTTATTAAAATAATTGATTCCACACTTTAAGTAGGCATCACCACCAACCACCCACTCGCTAAATCCACCTTACCCCAACCAGTACCAAACCAAAAGCAGGTTAACCCTTAGAAATTGGTGGTTTTGTAGGGGTAGTTTTTATCATTAAAAGTGAATAAGGGCCGCTAAAAAAACACATGTCTAAAATTTTTGAATGTTCTACTCGTATAACAAGATTCATCCAATTGGGTAGGTTTACTTGTTAGATCTTTGGATCTCCTTTGCTCATTATATCCATTTATGATATAAACGACTCCTCCATAGAATAAATTCCAAACTGTAGAGTATCAACTTCATAGATCAGACTTTATACTAAGGAGGAGTCGTAATATTCACGAAGTTATTTAATGGAACCATTAAATAATTGAAATAATTACAAACGTGACGACGAATGGTGGTTGCAAACATCTAAGGGCTGCCATACACGGACTGCTTGGAGCAACGATTATCGACTACGACTGTATAGTAAACTACTGTCTTGTGCGTAAATACACGGAACCGCTCGAACAGTTCAACTGCTACGGGCGGTCGTGCAGTCAAGCAGTCGCCAGGCATACACCGATTGCTCAACTGCTCTCGCGCAGTTACCCGTGATCTTCATTCCACGTCGCTAGCGTTTCCCGACAGGAGTTGGTATCAACTGCTCGAGCAGTTATCAATGGCAGCTTCTATCTCAATGGCTAACTGCTCGAGCAGTCCATGTATTGCGGCCCTAAACCCCATACAAACGTTCTTTCCGATTAATTTGGAAACTAAATTCCCGATTTCAATGAAATTTTGCATACATAATCGGATAAGAAATGTTTGCCTCCCTTTTGTTTTTCAAAACCAATATTTATTCAATGAGTGCTAGTGAAACTAAATAGCCATATATTTCCACCACTCCCAATTATATTTATAAATCATGTAGATAAATAATATCATTAAAAAAATTATGTCTTTGATCATGATATGTAAAATATAATTTAAGCGGTACAATTATCAATTACAATCTTTATCTACACGACTCACATTTAAATCTATTGAAACTTGGCAATGTATGAGCCAAGCACTGAACTTTTGAACACAGCAAAGTGATTTTTATGTTATCTTTCTCAACAGGAACGAGATGATGGCAGTGTTGGATTTAGTTTCATTCGCTGTGATCTACGTGCTCGTGCTTTTCATCATTTGCGGCGTCAAATTTTATTTATTTAGGTTATAACGTTTTTAATATTCTTTCTGCGTAAGTGAAATGAACAACTTCTGTTATTGTAATATTACAAAATAAAATAGGTTCTGGCTATGTTAGGCATTCAGGGGCGCTGAGAACATAAGGTAAAACCTGTCTATATCTCTCATCCTGTCCTGAGTTATCCTGATTAACCTATTTCCATTTCACTCACGCATAATAATGACTCAATTGCTAAAAGTTTATGGACTGTGTTAATTTTGTTTGCAGTGTACTTTAGACTGTGTAAATATTAGATTTGTTGTATAAATGTTATTATTTTCTATAGTAATAGGCCTATTATTGCCTTAGTGGACTTTGAGTACATCGGAAAGAGTAGGACTCTAAAACGAGTATGCCATAATGAGCCAGCATGAGAAATACAAAGCAGCTTTTTAAATAGTATATTTCAATAGATAAGTCCAAGGGCTATGTGTGTATTATGTAGCCAGTTATACAGAAATTAATGTTTATGTATCAACCTAGTATGCTTGCCAACCACCATATTGTAAGCTTATCTAGGAAGATTGGAAGGTACCAGGAATTGTTGGAAGTGAACGGTATTTTTTTCGCGGCCGTTTCTTTATTGCTTTTCGGTGTATTTTCTCTATGAAATAATTGAATACTCGTAAATAAGGCTAACTAGGTATTTTTGTGTAAAAATCATGAATATTGAGTAGAATATATAAAACGTAAAAAATAAATAGGATGTTTCATCGATGTCGTGTTTTTACAACATTCAATTAATTGTAAAAAGAAATCACACAAACATAGTAATTATTTTACCTTCCTAGTAAGTACCTAAATAGAATAAGCTCTTTAATCTGTTTGTTTACATTTGTGAAAAGAATTTAAAAAAAAAACTGTTATTTTAAGTTATTATTTTTAACTCTTTTTGTTATATTGAAACTTAACTTTCATATGAAATGGTTTATAAATTAATATACTTACCAAAATCTCTATTGTTACATTGTTTTGAAGATTAAATTTTGTATCCTTTATACATCCTTGATAATATATCAGTTTGACTTGAAGTCAAATAATATTGCATGTACTGTTAAATATTATTCTAAGCTCATTTGCATTGCCTATGGTCATTATCCTAGTCTCTACTTGTTGGCAGTTATAGTGCAATTGGGCATAAAAGCTGTGTTCACATTATCGAACCTCGCCGCTTTTATCCGCCGCTATCCTGTATTCAGTGAAAAATCCTCTCTTCCCATCTTCCACTCTCCTCAATTTAAGCACGTGCTCCGGTGAGCGTCTAGCCCGTTCCTCCATATCCCAGGTCTACCCCGTGTTTTTCTATTTATTTTATAATATATATTTTTTAATCATATGTAAATTCGAGCTGTTGCGTTTTTCATCGGAACCCATCATACTTTCGATAATGTAGCCAGTTTCAAGTAGTAAATAAACGTTATTCAATGTTACATTCATTGATAGGTTATTATAAAAAAAGTAGACTTTCAATAATTTCCGAGTGTCGATATATTACATTGCTAGTAACAGTTAAAGATGTTATACTGTTAGTCATTTATTTTTAAAAGCATTGCGCGATGTCATTCATTATACTGTGATTTTATTACAACTCGATAACATTGATTTTATATTTTTGTGTAGAGTATTTTATTAACTTCCTTTACTTTTTTATTAAAACTTCTTTTTAGTAGAGATTAAACTGAGTTGAAAATAAATAATTTGACTTTTAATGCTGCCGAAATATGACGAGGATCGAAACGGATTCGGCCGAAATTCAAATATATGTTATCTTTGTTCTACAAGGTATAAAACCTTTAGTTATCTACTACACTTGCGAGCTATAAACTGGAATCACTTCATCGCTGGTTTTTGCAGACCATATTTTACAGTTTCCATGCAATAAACTAGGTTGTGGTATATTATTTTAAAGATAATTTTATTAGTTTTCAAACTCTTTCGATATCATAGCGAAAAAAATGTTCATCATATGTCATGGAACGTGAAAATAAAAGACAAATTTTTGGAACGAAACATCAATTTTTTCAAATTCCTGAATCCCTATAAAAACTGGGAATTTATGCAATTTTGTCATCAGTCCAATATATAACGTCACTCAAAATACTGGAATTACAAAAAAATGGAAACCACACCAATAGAAGCCGCTCAAATCGTCACCCTAATCCAGCAAGGGTTCTCTCAGTGTACTATCGCTCGACAGCTTCATCTGAGCCAGTCCTGTGTCTCCAAAGTATACAAGAGGTTTAGAGAGACTGGAAACTTAGTCCGAAGACCAGGATCTGGACGACAGCGATGCACTTCGGCGAGAGATGACCGATTTATTGCAGCTCTTCTCTCCGAAATCGACATCTAACCGGCGTTGACGTCCAGCGGGAGCTCGGAGAAGTTCGAGGGAGAACTGTCAGCGAGTGGACAATGAAGCGAAGACTCAAAGAAGCTAACTTGACCCCAAAAAGGCCAGCAACGGGGCCCAAATCGTCTACAGCCCACCGACAAGCCCGACTTCAGTTTGCTCGTGATCACTTAGATTGGGATATACAGCAATGGAGCCGAGTTTTGTTCGCGGACGAGACTAGGATGTGCCTGCATGGCAGCGACCGTCGACGGAGAGTCTACAGGAGACCGGGAGAACGATACGCACAATGCGGTATAGCGGAAACAGTGGCATATGGGGGTGGGTCTTGTATGATGTGGGCGGGGATTTCAATTGAAGCTAAAACGGAGCTGGTATTCGTATCCGGTGGAGGTCGGGGAGGAGGACTAACCGCAGAAAGGTATATCAACGACATTCTGCTGGGCAATGTACTCCCTTACGCCGGGTTTATTGGCGAAAATTTCCTGCTAATGCACGACAATGCCCGCTGCCACACCGCTCGTGCGACTAGACAGTACCTGGAAGAAGTCGGGATTCCCACAATAGACTGGCCAGCCGTCAGCCCTGACATGAACCCTATCGAACACCTGTGGGACGAGCTGAAAAGGCGGGTACGAGGAAGATCTCCAGCTCCGGCGTCAATAGAAGACCTAAAAACTGCTCTTATCGAAGAGTGGCAGGAAATTCCACAGGATTCCATCAGGAAACACATTAGGTCAGTGAAAAACCGTTTACAAGCAGTCATTAGGGCCAGGGGGGGCAATACAAAATATTAAGCGGGAAATAACAAAGATTTTAAATAAAAATTTGATATTTTCATATTACTTCTTATTAATTTAAACATCCACAACTTCGACCTATTGTAATAATTCACTAAATGAAGGTAGGAAACTTAATTAAAATTATAATTTTTATACCATTCGAAAGCTAACAAAATTCCTTTTCAAATGGTATACACCAATCTGCACTTCATTCCATGGAAACTGTAAAATATGGTCTGCAGAAACCAGCGATGAAGTGATTCCAGTTTATAGCTCGCAAGTGTATTACTTCAGTGAATACAACTAGCGGAAAAGTATAGTTTCCAGCTAATTTTAAACCATTTTTATGAACCCATGTCACAACAAACTTTGATTTAATGGAGCTATAATAGCCCGGCTACGCGCTCAAACATGTGCGCAAGCAAGATGGGGCGTGTGGCCGGGCTCATCTTGCTTGCGCAAACCGGTTTGTGCAATCATGCATGCACAAATGTTTGAGCGTGTAACCGGGCTATAAGGGTGGACATACATCCGATTTTTTGTCTGAGTGGTCGTATTCAACGATCCGAACTATACGCAGGTGTTCGTTCTATTACCTACACAAATCGCTTTCGGATAGTCGAATACGCTATCCATAGACGATCCGATCCGATAATCAGACTATATTGAATGAAGCTCGGTTGGACTAAAATTATTTAGGTCTATGATAGCCACTAAAACCACATTTTTTTTCAAGGTTACATGGACAATTTCTCGATGGCATAGACAAAAAAGTAGTGTATACCTCTATGGTGTATACCTAGGTAAATACGCTGCGCATGCGCTCTCGAGGATGCCATCTATTGAGGAGAAGCATAATTATCTAGGACATAGTTATACTTCTCATCAATAGATGACACTTTTGTGAGTACTTGTTCCGCTAACCAACAATAGGTATCGTTAAGCTGGATCCATGCTTCTAAAATTATCTAGGTTAGATTTAGATATAATTTAGTTTTAAGTAGTCATCATCACCAGCCCATACACGTCCACTGCCGGACATAGGCCTCCCCCGTACGACGCCACAAATAGCGGTCCTGAGCCGCCTCCATCCATCAACTCCCTGCGACCGCCACGATGTCGTCGGTCCATCGAGTGGATGGTCTCCCATGTAGGGGGGATTTGCCATAATCACCACGCTTGGCAGGCGGATTGGTGATCGCAGTGTTGGTGTTTAAAAATACTCAGAAGGAAGCTGCTGCCCCTCCTCTGGTAGGTCCCCTTAGTCGGCTCTTACGACATCCACGGGTTGAGTTGGAGGGGTCGATATTCGTACGCCGCGACCCCAAGTACGACCCCAGTAGTAGTTTGATAAAATACGGGACTGACTTTAGTCATTCAATGACTCAAAGTCCCTTAAAAATTAAGAAAAACAAAACTAGGTAGCTTTCCTGGCTGGAGCAGTAGGCAGTAGTAGTACAGATAATGTATACCTTCTCATTGGTAGGTAGCTGTTTATTGCCCAAGTAGATACCTATTAGACAGGCGCAGCTAGTATCATGTCTGTGGACAGCAGCGAGTTTTTACTCTATGCCTATATTATTTTGTGCCCTTTGTTCGGTTTCAAGAACTTTATCTCATACCAAAGAGAAGACAATACTTACGATCTCATACAGCGGCGCGCCCTAGCTTCGCACGGGTATTTAACAAAAATTTAAAGGCATATGGCCTAACTTTAGTTAATGTTTTCTTGATGATGGAAGAACAGAATCTGCCGTTCACATGGTGTCAGTGAATGACCAATAACCAATGTATAAGTCAGGAATAAGTGTGGCCGTGGGGCCACGGCGGCGTAGGAATATCGACCCCTCCAACTCAACCCTTGGATGTCGTAAGAGCCGACTAAGGGAACCTACCAGAGGAAGGGCAGCAGCGTCCTTCTGAGTATTGGTCAACACCAACACTGCGATTACCAATCCGCCTGCCAAGCGTGGTGATTATGGCAAATCCCCAAATACTGCCTACATGGGAGACCATCCACTCGATGGACCGACCACATCGTAGCGGTCGCAGGGAGTCGATGGATGCAGGCGGCTCAGGACCGCTATTTGTGGCGTCGTATGGGGGAGGCCTGTCCAGCAGTGGACGTGTATAGGCTGATATGATCATGAGTGTATAAGTCGTGTAAAATTTTGTTACACAAATAAACTATTTTCTATTCTATGCTATCGTCAACTAGTAAAATACCTACATTTCAAAATTGGACCAGTAGCTTACAAAAGCTTACAAATATCTACTTACTACTATAGTATAGATACAATATAGTATTTAGGTATACCCATAGACTTAGATTTTTTTTCTACGAGGTATACTTATGAGAATAAAACCACTGAGGTATACCAGTAGTTTCAGAGGCTACCAACTCTACTAACTCAAGGTTTTTACTCTTTTCTACTTAATTTTTTTAGATACCTATTTATCTATGTGGTTGTTGAAGGAACAAGTAAATGAAAATAATGGTTAGGTTTAACAGTATTTTATTTTATAACACCTGTTATTAGGTATAACATAAATTGTTGGATAGGTATAGGTAATATTTAACTATAATTTATATGTACGCTAAAAATAGAACATATAATTTCATACAAACTGCTGATGCATACAAGTATACCTTTATATAAACATCATACAACTTTCTAAAATATGCTAAAATTATTATCTTTGTGCTTTACTTTACTCATAGGTATAATTATTCTCCTCTGCTACGTTTTACATTAGATGATGTGCCTAAGGAGTTTAGTAAGATTACATTTATTAACAAATATAATTTTTATATTATGTACCTTATCATTATTATTCTGCGCTAACATTCCTTACATAAAGTTAAAACATAAAACTTACTGTATGATTTATTCGCATTTAGTGACTCTCTTGTTCTTATTTATTAGGTATTATCTCCTCTTGTATAACAGAGTACTTTGTGTACCTTCTCTGTTTGTACTCTAAATAAAATGTTTTTTAGTGAAAACTCAGAAATTCCTAGATATAACAAATCAAATCTTACAGAACCAGAGCTTAGCGGTTCTAAAAATTTGGTTAATAATAACGTATAGGTACCAAATTTTAATAAAATATATACATTCATGCATTACATGAACTTGTTAGAAATAATGATATGTGGTAACTTGTAAACATTTTAAATATGCATATATAATAGGACATATATATCCTAAATAAAATATATTATCATTTAAATTAATAATTCAAAATATCACCATAATATTCGTAGTAGATAATTATTCTATTTAACAATTCTAGTTAGTGGTCCTTGTTACGCATTACCTAATCACATGTCTGTTATGTTTATTGCATATTGTGCAACATATTAATTTATAATTATATTTATTGTGATTATAAATGAAGTTAAAAGAAAGCAAATACATGTTTTACAATTATACTCTAGTTGTAAATAAATGATATATAAAATATGTAAACGCTTTTAGCTATTATATATTAGGTACTCACAAGTATTGACACATAATATGTGTAAGGCCTTTTTATTCGTTCACTTTAAGATAATTTAAGCGAGTAGTTGAGAAGCTAGAAGAATGGTGAGATGGCTTAGGATATCGATATCTTCCGTATATTAATTTCCCAGCGTGTGGTGACAGAGCTATGACAAAACAGCCGTTACGCGAATGGCCTAACGAAAACTTAAAATAAGCTAGTTATGTAATTTTAAGTTAGCTATGTACCTTCAGGAGGACTCTAGTCTTAAACTGATCTCGGAAGTATTATGGGATAGATTGATCTCAGAGTCGGAAGAATTACATCTATTTACCTTTGGCGAGAAAAATACTCATAATTTTATCTACGGTGCCCCATACAATATAAGGAACCTGTGCTCTAAATAACAAAAATAAGCTTGTTCGGCGTTTTACACGTTAAATGTGTTTTAAATAAACATGTCTTGGTAATATTCTAACATAAACACAATACCTATAGTTCGGTTATTTCGGCAATCGGTCTTTGGCATGAAATGATATAGCGATATATATAGTACCTAATCAACTTAACTACCGTGAAGACTCAAATCCTATTATCTGTTTGATTATAGACCGATACTATGCCTACTTTAAAAAAGAAAGATCAATCGAGACTGATAATCAAACAAAATGTTGCTAAGTCGTCCGATAACATTACAAATAAATAGATAAAGAAAACCGACTATTGATTTTATTCAAGGTAAGCAGATCAAAATTTCGTAGGATATCTTTAAAAAAGGTTACAATAAAAATTTAGTTAAGTCAACAAGCAATGGTTTTTTTTTAAATTAGTTTTTAGAGATGCTGGTTACGTTTCCCGCCAAAGGTTTTATGGATCATCTAAGAGTTGCTTAGTGCGAGTAGACACATGACATACAAGGTGATGTTATTCGTTAAGGATGCAGGTCCGCATGAGAGCATTACAGACGGAGTAAGGGTCGCAGTTGGAAGCGGGCCGACGGTCTTCCAAGTAGCCCTTCTTCTCCTCAGCAACCGCGCGCGGTATTCTGATGCTGCTTCCGCGGTTTGCAACTCCTGAAATGTAATTATCCGTTGAAATCTTATACAAAATAGTAATAGGTACCATGCCAAACAAACAATTCTGTAGCTACCTAACATAACATGAACACAGTTATGATCCAACTTTAAATAAAGTATCAGAGGGTTATCAAAAAACCACGATAGCAATATTCTGTGTTTTTCCGTTGTTCAAAGAAAAAAACTGCTGCCTGGTATCCATCAGCGCTCTAGATATTTTTTAGGCAATAGTTGTTAAAGATGCTGGCTTTATCGTGTTAAAAGTGGTAGTTACAAACAATATCGTCGTGACCGTCTTAGTTTCTGACTTCTGATTTCTTCGAGACACAATAACAGACTCAGTCTCGAGTGGTTCCGGAGTACCTAATGATGGGGTGAAATTCCGAGACGTGATAGCGCAAAAATCATAAGAAAAATCTGTAAAAAAATTGAATTCTTATTGTATTTTGCCTAATTTCGGATTGATCAAGTTTGTTGCAGTGTACGAATTTTTAATTCAAAACAAAACAAATGAGTGCTCGATGTAGCTTAAATAGCTGATAGCTGACCATTTGGTACAGTTATTTGTATACTCATTGATTTGGAAGAGGAGATTCGTAGGTAGAACTTCGTAGGTTTTCTAATGAATGCACCGAGTATGCACGGAAATATCTACCTACTTCAGAAGATATGTATGTATTTTACTCGGATTTAAAAAAAAAAACTATACCCTCTAGAAAAAACACTATATTGAAATGTATTCAAGTATACCTTTCATATGAAACCCAACTAGATGTGTCTAATTGATTGATTTTACCCCCATTGTCTCAAAAACACTTCGACGGGTTTGACCTCATTAAGTTACCAGCATATTTGACATGTCGAATCTGTACACCTAGGTATCACACGTAAATTGGAACAACGTACAGGTATCACACGTAAATAAACAGTTAGGGTAAACCCAGGATAGATGCCTCACTTTTATAATAAAAATAGAAAGGAATTTATCACAACATTAAAAGTTATGAAACAGTAAATAGTCATGTACCTACAAAATTGTGACGCGTTTTTTGCGTTCGGCAAGAAGATGACAGATGACCTGCAGGGGAAAAGGTGTGTGGTGCATACGCTCCTTATATAACCTATTAGTTTTATTTTACGACTTTGGGAAGTAAGGTTTTTTGAAAACGAGGCACCTACCCCAGTGAGGCATGTATCCTGGGTTTACCCTATACCCGAAGTGACTATTGCACCATACAGCCAAATCACTCAAACTGCCTCTGGGATATTCCTTTGCCTCGCTCGGTCCGCTCAATAAAATTCTAAAGAGTGAATACTAACCGGCACTGAAGTCATTAATACTGGCGGTTTCGTGGAGGCCAGTGAGACGCCTCTCGTTGTCCTTGCCTCCGCGGGGATCGTACACCTTGATGTGTTTCATGTGCACTTTGGAAAGCTTGTCGATCGCCTTCTCTATCTCACTAAAAGCAAACATTTCTGTTACGAACCCACGTATCAAATATGTAGGTAGGTACCTACCAACATCTCGAGGAATATTCTAGGTACCTACTTTGAAACTAGTACCTAATACCACAGATTAGGTAATGTTACTTCGAAACTAATACCTACTGTACTACCCACAATGCACTCTCAGCAGCTATATTTTACCAAGGTTAAGTAACTGCACACACTAAGATATTATTTATTTATTTAGAATTAATTAATTGTGACAATCAATGTCTCCTTACAGCGGCGCTAACAATTTTTTTTTTAAGTTAACATGAACTATTCCCCCTTACACTGACCCATTTTAATTTAATTTAAATATTTAAGGCTTTGAATTATGCATAATATTACTTAAGCACCTTTTATTGTGATCTATTGTACCAGGTATTGTAAATTGACATATCCAAGTGTGCCCAGTGAGCCTTTAAACGGCGAATAAATGAGTATGAGTAGGGTTTCGGTACTTTACTAGTTCCTAAGTACAATACTTATTACTTGTATATTTATGTATAGTATTATCAGAAAAAGTAAATACGGTAAGAACGTACGAACGTACATGTAGAAATCATCTATATTTATATTAGGCTTTATGAATCTATACAACCCCGATACTCTTTAAAATTGAAAAAAAATGGTTCCCCACGACACGTAGACACCACGTTTATTCATATACTGTATCTACTATGTGTCCACTCTTTTTATTTTATTCTATTATCGAATAATGTTGTTTTTACTGCCTTGTCAATTCTTGGGTTTTATTTTTGTCTATTCCATGTAACCACCGGTCATTAGTTGAGCAGAAGTGCTCGATACCTATGTTTATATTCCTTATTAAAATTTTTATGTGTATCACCTATAGGTGGTTCATATAAATAAATATATGGTGTGGCATGAGTATTGTAAATATAAAAAAAACTCACATAATACCGTTCTCCTCACGCATCTTCTTAGTGGAGAAGTTAGTGTGAGCACCAGAGCCGTTCCAATCCTGAACGGGCTTAGGATCGAAGGTGACAATGACTCCATACTCCTCGGCGAGACGGTGGAGGATATACCGAGACATCCAGAGATCATCAGCTGCGGTGACTCCAATGGAAGGACCCACTTGATACTCCCACTGGGAAGGCATCACTTCAGCGTTGGTGCCTGAGATGGGTACACCAGCGTACAAGCAGCACCTGAAAGAATATTCCTGTATAAAACAGCGAACCTTACGCTTGCTTTTGATTTCAACTTCATCTGCATCAATGCTGAGCTAATGATAAGATAGGTTCATGAACCTGACAAGTATGCTATCTTACCCACTTAATAAAGTATGTAAATAGCTCAAGCGATTATTGTGTTAATAATTATTCTTATCGTGGTAGTCGATTTATCAGCGAACATACCAAGGAGTTCAGAGACTTGGATGAGTAAATGTTCGTTATTAGGATGGTATAATTGCTTGGGACAGAATGCCAAAGAATGTGCATCCAAAAGCCAAGAAAACTATCAAGATACCGCTAAGATCAAGCAGCCTCAACCTCTATGAGAGACCGCGAAAGGCAACGACAAATGAATTTGAGTATTTGAAGCGGCCTGTAATCAGTCAGATTTTTTTTTATTTGTTTTATCTATAGCGTCTACATCTACCTTCAAGTCTCAGATTACAAAATACTCTTCTATGTATTCATATAATGATTAATGATATACATGATGTATATGAGTCTTCTGTAATCTGAACTTCAATACAAGTGTCCAAGAAAATCTAAACACGACCACAACCACGGCCGCCTTTTCGAACTCCGATACCACCTGTTATTGGTATTATTACAGGTAATTTACCGAGGAAAAACCCGTGTCCCTGCCCGTAAGTAAACAACTAGGCCGTAGTCAGGTAATCATTTGTGACGCGTTGGTAAATTCACATAATTGCAGTCTGTTCCATACTTAGGTACTTTTAAATCTAGTTCTATTTTGTATTGTGGATTCTATGTATGTTCGTCGAAAATTAGATTGATTTAGTTTGATCCAAATATGCACATGGCAGAATAAGATAGTGTGTCATAGAGGACGTCCATACCTAGCAGGTCAACAGGCTGATATGTATGATGATGGCATTGACTGACGTCACGCATGGCGACCTTTTGACTTCACCGAGATGGTACCCACAGGAAAGAAGGATGAATACATGTTGCATCGGGTCAGTTGCAGGTGTTGAACGACGGAAATATTCACCTGTAATGCGCTTCAACGAGATCCCTAGCGAAGACTTTGTTGGCGCCAACGCCGCAGTAGTAGGGTCCCTGTGGCGGTGGGAACCCGCCCGGTGGCCAGCCGAACGGCCGGAGGTCAGCGTCCAGAAGGATGTACTCTTGCTCGATACCGAACCAAGGCTCTTCATCCTTGACTTTATCGTAGGCCTCCTGGCATTTCAGACGGTGGTTGGTTTCTGAGAAAAATAAGTAGTTTTTAAGTGCGATTTTGAAGAATTTTTATAGAGGAAACAAAAGGTTATCTCTTCCGAGCGATGTTTATTTTAGTTTAACGAAACTATACAAATCATCAGAGGTCAATTCAATACCCAGCAGTGGACAGCAGGCTGATAACAATGATGATTACATAAACTAAATAAAATTAAACTGAACTAATAGAACGAAATCAACTAGCTGTTCGAAACAGTCTGCAGCTAACCTAGCTGTTTCTGTTTATTATTATGAGTTATTATTTTCTTCACTACACGCAAACAAAGTCGGTTCCCGTTGTCTATGTATGCTTAGATCTTTAAATATGCGCAACGGATTTTGATGCGGTTTTTTTAAATAGATAGAGTGATTCAAGAGGACGTTTTTAAGTACAATTTAGTATCAGCATTGTAAATACTTTTTTCATTCATAAAAGTCGATACTGCCAGCATTTTATTAAAAATAATTATGAAATCCTTTATTTTCATCCTATATCCTTTATTTAATCTTGTCAAGTCTTCTAAAACATAAAACCGGAGCTGGCAACCCTATACCTACCTTACAAATGCTTATCTTCCAAGTTCTGAAATGTATCAAAGAGACCAGGTCGCTGACATTGGTACCGAACCCTGACTAGTTAACTTGCATAGGCCTGGCATTGGATCTATATAATACTAGCTGACCTGACAAACGTTGTCCTGTTATTCAAGTCAAACAACTGACAGTTATTTCAAACGTGCTTAGCAAAGAGTATATAACGCTGTGGCTAAGGTTACATTAAAAAGTTTATATTAAAGGCAGTCTAAGTTTACTTTTTTTTTGTTATTTATAAGTCAAAGTCAAAGTTTCTTTATTTCCGTAAATACAATAAATGTACACTTAGAACAGGTCAAATTCTTAAAATTAAACACTGATTTGGAAATAAAGTGAGATTTTGATTTCGGTCGCTTCGGTATGTAGACTAAAGTAACTTTCTATGAAGTATTATAAAATATTTTTATAAAAAGATGAATGAAATCCGTAAAGCCGTTCTCAAGTTATAGCCGAACCAGGAGAAATAGAGGTTCATTTTTATAGATATAGATAAACTGTTTTGCATTATTTTAGGTCTGCTGTTTAGGTTCTAGGTCTCACCTGTAGGCTCCATGTTGTACTTGAACGTGTCACACATGACGATGATGTGGTTCCCGCGTCTGAAAGGATCCCTGTAAATGGCTCTAGCCACCAAGAAGGTGTCCGAGTTGTGACCATCGGACTGACCCGTCGAACTGCCATCAAAGTTCCATATAGGCAAATCTGCAAAAATATAAGTTTTAAAAACTGTTACTAAATGTACATAATAACAAACGATTATTTCTCAGTTATGTTATGAAACAAAATTTAGTAGGGAGTAGGTACCTTACTTATATTACAGAATTATAGTAGTTATAGATATATAGTATATAGTTACTACGAATAAGGACGGTCCTCGAATCAATACTACCAACTAGGTACTTTACATGCTACCTTCCACCAGCTTCGAAAATTAGTACCAAGTGAATACCTTCTACATGAGCAATATTTCTTTTAAACCGACTTCGAAAAAAGGAGCAATTTTTTTGGATGAATGTTCAATGTCCGTCTATTTATAGACCGATTTTGAAAATACTTTCGTTATTGTATGGAGAATGATCCCGAGGTCAAAAATAAAATTATTCTTTTGGGAATTTTGGTGGTATTTGTCCCGCAAAATTTAAAAACAGTGTAAAATTAAGGGATTCGAAGTAGGTTTTTTGTTTTTTCAAAACAATCATATTAGATATACCTATCGATATCAACTCAAAATGTCACCATACAAAAATACATATCGAGTGACTGATGGTATCTAGTGAAACATTTCTACGACTGCGGAGGACAATATTGTGAAACCTTTCAAGTTTTCATCAAAGGCGTCCGTGGTTTGTTCCTCCCTCAGTTTGCAGCGCACCGTGAACACGCTGTCCAGATGACGAGGGGAAAAATAGGGTGGCAGGTACTCGTTCATGTGATTCCATTTTATGGTCTTATTAATTTTCGATACGTATTCTTCGTTCCACTTTTCCAGAAAGCAAGTGAGTTTATCTATAGACACGCGAGGTAAATGAACGTACGCTATTTATTTACGAATAGGTATGATAGACAAGACAAAAGTAGCACTATGGCTAAAAGTCAGAATAATATAAATAATTAATTTTATATCTTTTTTTATCTACGTCGTAGAAGTAGATATAGGTACAGGACCTACCTACACTACATAGGTAGGTACTAATACTAACTAACTAGCCAGTATGCGGCAGTTTGTTGTTGTTTTGTAATTTTATATCTTTTTTATCTACGTCGTAGAAGTAGATATAGGTACTGGACCTACCTACATAGGTAGGTACTAATACTAACTAACTAGCCAGTATGCGGCAGTTTGTTGTTGTTTATGCGTTGAATACTACAGTCACAGCTGTATGCGACGCAGATAGGTAAATTAAAGGAATAGTTAATTTATTTAATTAAATAGTAGAACTTGTTTACGTACAACATCTCACTCGAGCGAAGGCCAAACAATTTACCGAATGTATGCTAATTACGGTTGCAAATGAGGATGTAATTAAACCGCTTAAAACTATACAATGTGAGCGATGTCGTGTTTCATTAGTGTTTCTAGAGCGTTTTTGTTAAAGTTGGTACTCTTGCTTTTCAACTCCACGAATGGTATGTATTAAAGAAAATACAATCTCGCTTTGTAAACACTTGTTTAAATGTGCTGTGACTGATTGTTACCGACTTTGAGTGATGCAAATTGGTCCGTGAACACGTCGTTCACGGACCAATTTGCATAAATGCATGCAGATCAGCTCAGCTCGGGTAAAGACCATGAAATCTATTTCTGTAACGCACGCAAAGTAGTACCTAGTAATAACTAACTACCTTCGCTACTATTTCCCTGAGCAACAAGCTAGCTATACGTACTTTAGAGATCACAGTTAGTATAGTAATCACTAAAGTGTAGCTTGTCGCGTCGGGAAATAAAAGACCTAGCAATTAGGATAATGTGTCCATACCTACCATTTTTCTCCTAGTTCCTGACTGGCGCAATGTGAATTAACAGTCTCCGAATTGTCGAATAGCATTGATACGCCTTAATTTCTGGTTCCTTTTGCAATTTTAAGGATAAGAATATTTACTATACCTATTAAGATAACCGGTTAGGTTTATCTTACAATGATTTATATATCCCACCCACCATTTTCATTCTAACTTTACTAGACTTATTTCCTAACAGATTTTATGGAAAATTTGTGATAGTCTTCACGATGATAGGCGAGTTTATAAAATAAGTACAACGCGAACAAGGCTAAACAACAAATATTTTTGTTTTATGTTATAGAGCTGAACCCATATCTTACTAACGACCGACCGACGACGACGTCGCCTGAACCTCATCACCAAGGTAATGAAACAAGTAAATCAGGTACCTACATATAAGCGACTATAAGACAACCCGGCAGGATGCGAAAGGTCGAGCCATTTTAAACATTGAAATAGCGCGACCTTTCGCATCCTGCCTGATTGTCATAAAGTTCGTCGAAATTCAACTAAAGTTTCTGACACGCACGTTCGAAGTAATCTTAAATACATTCATATTTCTTACCCTTGGGTTGTTTAGGAATGAAGTTCAGTGTACGGTCCTTGCACCGTAAGTGTTCGCCAGATCCGTCGATCCAAACGTAGGTAGCGATGATTTTGTCAGCTGGCAGCGGCAGATCTTGATACCGACTGAGCAGCGTCTTCGAAAGGACTGCATTTGGGGAGTTGACCAGGACAGGCCCAGAGAGTATCTTCGGGTTATCTGTTTACATAAAAAAATATTTAAATTTACTACTTTCGGCAAGCTGACCGACCAAACCTCAAAGCAACTTAATCTGTAATGAAACTTCTTTCGGGTGAAAATAGTACAAACTCGTTCGTCGACGATCGATAACGGGGTCTGTCATTTCGGGCGCGCAGGTCAATTATTATTGACAATTTGAAGTCATGAAATTTCTATGACGACGTAATGATAATTTTGAGAAATTTATATCATCGACGCGACGGCAACAGCAATATTAAAATTGGGGATTTATTATTATATAACGCAATTAATTTTGGTTCGTAAATAAAACAAAAGATTAAAAAAACACTTTTGAGAATTTCCCCAAGATTTTATAAATATCAAGTTGGCATTGTGTCAAAATATTTTGAGTTCCTATTTCAAAGTGGAACTTCAAATTAAAACAGGTGTCCGAAGAAGATAATACGAAACCACGGTACAAAACTGACAGACAAACCGAAGGGAAACTAATGAAAACTCTTGAGTGGTAATGTAATATTATCAGGCGCAGCTAGTATGATGTCTGTGAATATTATACATATACTGTATATATAAGTATATGCCCCATTACATCAGCTTAATTTTTTTTATCTTATTGTACCTAGCTTTACGTATTTTACTTTGACAATGCCTCTATACAGCAGCTTTCATGACATTTCTTGACATGTAATATATTTAATTTGTTAAATTTCTGACATAAATTTACTAATTATTGTAATTTTATAAATAGGTACAGTCCTTTTACAGCCAACTCTTATAAAATTTTAATTTTAGTGTAATTAATATTTGACTGTCTGTCGGTTTTCTTTGTACATACAATCCCTTATGGTGCTTCCTTTTTTGATATTAAATTGTGTAATAATGTAATCGGATAAGAGTCATATTTTAGAAATTAACGACATCAAGTGTATGTTAAGAAATACCTACGGTGGAAATAAATGAATTGAATTGAATATGATACAATTATCTAAACATACTTTTCTACTTTAATTGCGAAAATGTACATAATGTACAGTAGATTTTCAAATTAGCTCACTACATTTTGCCTTATGGCATGGCACGTAAGTAACTTATACTTTGCGTGTTTGACCCACTTTCCAAGTACCACTTTAGCAAGAGGTAAATAAGAACTTTTTCGAACTGGGACATGCGCCATGCCGTTTTCCTCACAATGTCCATTAACTTAATTGCTGGGACCAGTACTTTGGTACAAGTTCACATTACGTCAACCAAAACATATAAATATAAATATAGGCTCCTTTTTACGTAGGCGTATGTAGGTAAAGTACCTATGCGAAACTGCGATGGTAAAGTGCGAATTTAAGATTTTGATCTTTGAAAATTTCGTAATAGTTTCACGAGCTCGTCGTTGCCGTAAAAGGAATAGTTTTGATTGTAGTATGCCTTCCGACGCACAGTACCAGAAACGCAAAATATCTTATACGCGGATGACCAGATGCACATGTATACCATCTACGAAAAATGATACACGTCATCAGTTTGATAACTTGACTTAGGTACCTACGGCTTAGTAAATTTACGGGAAAATCTACGTTTGTTGCCTTTGGTCCTATCGCAAATTCCTACAGATCGAACCAAGTAACTGTGTTTCGTTTGTTATTTTAACCTTCCCGACGCAAAAAGTGAATGTTAAATAAACAAATAAAGCTTTTTCTGATGAACATCGGTGCAGATGCAGGCCATATTTGCTATAAACCCAGCAGGGTTTATGGCAAATATAGCCGTGGTGCACTAACTATGGTGCAAATATTTACCTTCAATCTTCCCGTGTGCTGCGTCCGCCATGGTTGTTTCTGTAGTTTACCTGAAACAACAGTGCCTTTTTTACAATAACTGCAAACAAACTTCAATAATCGCTCATAGGTACTCTTATTTTACCTATTTAAAACGAAAAGTATATGTATTACAAAAGTATTTATTTAAAATATGTACACAAAAACATGAAACAGTTAACCTATTTGCAGACTATTGTCAAATCTAGAGGTGGCTCATGCGTAAATGCATTCGGTTGAGGAGAATCAAGAAATTAAAAAATCATGTTCGGTTCTATTTTAAGATAAGGTGGTGAAGAATTTTATCACATAAAAAATCCGATAAATTATGCAGTTAGAAACCGTTAGAAACCAGTCAGCATCCCAGATTTCGTGATGTCTTCATTCAAGTTTTTAAACCTAACCGATTTCGCTATTTCAATACTTATCAGCACGCGATCGTAAGTACTCGTGGTGTTTGTAAACAAAAATCCAGTATGCTGTATTAGTAATATTCATGTTTTATTTTCTACAGTAAATGAGAAGCCATCACGCGTTGGCCTGACGACCGTACCGTCGTCGTTGGTGAGTTTACGAAATCGATTGGCACAGTGCCCAATATTTTCACGGCCAACGTACGACCAACACTCCACTCCGATGGTAATCGACAGTACCTACATTATACTTCGAGGCAAAGGAAACACCAAATAATACCATATATGTATAGTTTAGCAGTACACACTCGTTACACAAATTTCAGCTCAAGAACTCTTTATTTTGGCTTGAACAAATCATGGCTTTTTATATGTATGATATTGGTGAGTGTTGCTACTTGGTTATAGCAAAATGAATATTTGTAAATTAGACTGAAAGCCTTGACTTGCTGTGAGATGGAGATCGAGAAGAAATAAATAATGGGTACCCTTATTCATCGTCTAAAAAAAACTCTACGGTAAGCTTAGTAAGATTATAAAATTGACACAATTATTATTGTGTCAACCTTTTATATGTATAAATATAAATTGTTGCATTGGCCAACAAAGAAGTTGTAATTAGTAGTAGAGTAGGTACCTTATTATTAGAGTAGGTATTTAATATCTATTTGTATTAATATATATGTCACAAAACAATTTATTTGCATAGCTAGAATAATTTGTCAGGCATATAAATACCTAATAATTATGCCAAGAGACGTTCACGTACTATTATGTACATATTATCTTCTCTGAATAGGTATTTATATAATATATGATTTATATAAAATAATATAGGAAAGACTTGCCCGCGGCTTCGGACGAATTTTTCTGCTATACATAATACAATAACCCCAAATTGAAAACTGGCAATGTTCAGTTCTTTACTTTACCTTAGAAAAGATTAGAGTAAACAAAAATTTGTGACGCGTCCAAGCGACCTGTAATGTCTAAAGGAAAAGTAGTTAGTTACTCTGGTTTTTTTGAGTTTTGTATAAATTTGGTCTTTCTCGGGGATATTATCGCCCCCAAATATTAATTTCCATTCAGCTTTTTTTGTACTCGTAAAAGTAACAGAAATATAGACAGCGATACCGTTAGCTACATGACATTTTATTAATGAACCATGGAATAAATCCATAAAAACAACAATAAAAACCTGTTTATTTACACAGAGGTTTCGTCTTGAATATTAATGGTTCACGTCCAATCCAAGGACAGTCGTTTGTCATTAAGCTTCAGGGAGCTGTTCATTCATTAGGACAGGTAAGTTATAAATGTATATTTCCCCTATCTAATAATGGAAACTATATCTTTTTCTACATTTATATTATATCAAAACTGGCATATTCTTTTTAACCCCTACGGAAAAGATGGCTCTTAGAAGTTTGACATGTGTATCAATGTGTGTGAAGAAGATTTTAAGATTTAGATATTTTCAAAGATGCGGAACGTAGGCTTATGGGATTTTTGGGTTTTTGATGGTTTGAAAGGTGATTTTATCGAAAAAATACTTAGCAAATAAGCAATGTTCGTTGAAACTGTGAGCAGCCCTTCAAATTTTTCAAAGTAAACAGGAGCCCAGAGGATTTAGGTTTGCTTGTTTTTGTAAATATTAATAACCAATAACTTATGGTAAGTATGGTAGGAAATGGTTGCAATTTAGCCTCGCTGAAGAAGGCTCTTTGATTTTTAATAAGAAATGGTAATTGCCAAGCCTAAGCTGTTCGCACCAAGAATGAAATGACAACATGCATCTTCATTATTAAATAAAGTATGTATTTATAAAGACACAGCAAAGCAAACAGTATTATTATAATTTACAGAACAAATATATTTATCGCACGAATTGAACTCGAATGAGTCGTTAACACAAATAGATAAGAGTTTCATAATTAATTGACCGACCAAGCGAAGTGAGTGAAGCAAAGCGAAGTGAGTGAAACAAAGGAAGTGAGTGAAGCGAAGCGAAAAAGAAGATAAATGTCCTAGACTTGAAGCAGAGACTTTAAGTTTGACAATTTTTTCTCTCCTCTGTCTGTTTGTTGGTACTCCGTACAGGTCGTATTTTACAATCGATCTGGATAAAACTTAAACACGGGCTTTACAACTTCATATTTTTTACGATCGGGTTTTTTGAACCATGTGACATTTCCTCCAAAAAGGGGCAGAAAGGGTAAAAAGGGTAAAACTGAATATCTGTTCTGGTGTGTTGGTACTCAAACAAAACTAGCTGTTGCTACAGCTAGTTTTTAACCAACTTCAAAAGGAGGAGGTTCTCAATTCGTCTGTACGTTGTTTTTTTTTGTATGTACGTTACGCGATATCTCCGACAATTATGGTCCGATTTTGAAAATTCTTTCACTATTTATTGTATAGAAAATTATCCCGAATTAGTATTTATCCCGCAAAACTTAAAATAAATATAAAAGTAAGGGAATTTGAAGTCGGTTTATCGATTTTAAAAACACGCCATATTATTTTACAACCTATCTAGACGAAACTTGGTATATAGGTTTTACGGCTTTATACACTAGTGATAATAACTACAATGGTCGATGTGGACGACAATTATTAAATTTACAAATACATACATATAACTAAAACAATTCCATGAATAAAATATTAAGCGTGCGTGCTCCATCTTTGACCACATCTTTACATGACTATGTGAGATGATGGTCAAACGCTTTACATATAATTTCAACAAAAAATCTCTGCCTTATGCAGACCGATTGTAGTAAGCAAAAAGAATTCAAGTAAGTTTCGCTTTTGTATTTTTTTTACAAAGCAATTGCACGCGTATCGCAATAATGTTTTTTTATTTGTGGGACGGGACTAAAAATGAAAATTGTTTATTTGTATAAAATAATGTTTGTTACATGCTAGACAGTTGTTAGGACATCCTTTTAAGTAACATCCTCGCACAAGTATTTTTACATGATTAACGTCGAAGTCGATCGGTTCTAGGGGGAGAATTACGTCAGTTAAATATTTGATTTTACCTATAAGTTAAGAAATAAGTTATTTAATCTGTGCTATAAGTACCAATTTTTTTTTTCACTTTTGTGATCTGCTATGCAGATTATAAACGGCGGGGTAGTTATGAATTTCATTTACATCAACCAGGGAGTCAGTATTCCTCAAAACAGGTGACACACTCTAACCTATGTACATTTGGCCTAGTAATTTATTTTGTGTGTGCTGATGGTTTTCCTAAAATAAATAAATAAAATAAAATAAAACTTTTCTGTACTGTCACAAGGAGAATGGAAGAAGAAAACATTGTGCAAAACGCAGGCCATTCAAAAATGGAAATAAGCTCCAACTACATGATATCGCTAGTATGATAAAAAGAGAACCATCGCTCCTGACCTATGATGATACGAAGACTCGTATTTAGGATTCCGTACCCGAAGTGTGAAAAACGGGAACCTATACTAAGCCGCCCCGCTGTCGGTCCATCTGCTCGTCCGTCAGCGGACTGTATCTCATGAACCGTAAAAGGGAGACTGTTGAAATTTTCACAAAATGTGTATTTATTTATGTTGCCGCTTCAAAAACAAAATAATGATAATAAAATATAGGGGCTCCCATAAAATAGATTTTATTTTGGCTATTTTTGTTCTACTTTTGTCAAGGCTGTTGACGATCTCTTGAACTGTAGACTGTTGAAATATTGTCAGTATGTGTATAATTATTGCCATTGTAACAACAAATAATAAAAATGAAAGAATTTTAATTACTAAGGGGTCAACGTCCATACCCATTTGATTACGTACCGGTCACCAAAGTTAAGCAACGTAGGGCGTGGTTTAGTACTTTGGTGGGGGACAGTGTTATGTTGGCATTTTGCTTTTTTAGATTTTTCAAGAATCAGTTTTTTAAGCTTCTTTTTACGAAATATTTATGTACGATGGTACGGAACCCTGTATGTGCGAGTCGACGCGCACTTGGCGGTTTTATTGAAGTTTCGTATGATGCTTTGTTGCATAACCCTACGTGTTTGAAGCGCTATTTGGTTGCGATGTGGAAGTATTGCTTACAAAACCTTCCTTATAATATTTACCATGATTTAAAAGATTTGACAGTAAAAACATAACGTAGAGTAAGTAAGTAGCTGGTGTCATGATATTTTCAATAGCTAAATGAAGGGATATTAATAAAATCCGTAATTTAAATCCCTTTTATGTGCGATATTCACAATCAATTCGACACTTTTTTGGTAGAATTAAGAAATTTCAGATGAATCATTATATTCAAGTCCCTGACTTTCATTATTTTTTCATCCCAAATTCATATTAGTATGTCGCCGCATGCCAATAGTAACTGGTTATAAGTATACCTAGAAATATCATGGAATAAATATATAAACCTGGCCTATCTTTGATAACACCTTAGATTGGATGGAATGAATCAACTTTGGTTCAGTTAGGTCGATTTTTGGTATTTTATATGGATAACAATTTGTCAAGTTATAGGATTGATCAACCCAAGTTCTTTTTTTTTAATGCAAACTTGTTCACCATCCCACTTAAGGGGGGCATTCCCGGATTCTGGGATTTTTAACTGTCCATACCTCAATAATTATATGGCCTATAGTTTTGAAATTCATACATATTATAGTTGATGATATTTTGCATCACTAAGATGCACTAGAAAAATACGATTGGTGACAAAATGTATAGGTACTAAATCATTGCAAACGTAATTACGCAGTACATTACTAGAAAATATTTTTATGTGCCATACAAATTGTATTAGTTAATAAGTTAAAACTTCATTTTTGCAAGTTTTTACGCTTACGCCGTTCTGCTCTGCCCCGCTCCTATGAACGAGAATACCTATGCCTATCCTTTACACACAAGAGCGTCGGGAATCCTGGCCTGAAGATATGGGCGAAGATGGAGGACGTTATGGACGACCTTCATTTTCTACCTGTATCTGCACTCACTACGAAAAGTTCAAGATTTTGTTCAACAGAGGATGTTCGAAATTAGTGGTGTCCGACACGTTATTTTAAGGAAAAAGGCAAAAGACGCTACGGAACAAGTCCATTGTCCAGCATTATTAAAAAAAAGTTAACCTTATTGCTTTTATTTAACTTGCCCCGTGAGTATGCTTGCGTGGGATAAATCTTGCTACTGAATTTTGGATCAGTTATCGTCAACGGATTGAGCTGAAAATAATGTATAGTTTAGTTTGTATGTTTAGTTATGTATAGTTTTGGCGCAGAGAACATCTCGGACAAAAGTTGTCCCAGTTGTCCTGTACAGAACAACTACACAAGACAACTGGGAATAACCGAAATTTGACCTACATATGTAAGTTTGGTGACAATGCAATGTTTTCCCAAGCACTGTGATCCTAGACGACAGAAAAGCTTGTTTTTTTAAATATTCTGTAATGCTAATGGCTTGCCAGCTATACCATTGAAAATTGGAAATATATTTATTATTAAAGTATTATATATTTTATAAAAAACTGTATATATATATATAAACTTATTAAAATGATTACCATGTGTACGTAATTTAAAAAAAAAATGCTATTTTAACTTTACTTAAGGTGATAAGTGCTTGCTTATATAAAATACATTTATGTAAGTACTTAAGTTAACCGTGGTTTTTTGTTCGAAGCTAAGTTGCTTACAAAAAATTTAACTTGAGAGTCATAAAAGAAGCATGATGTAGGTAAGGTACCTACCTATTTTTAACAAGGCAGCGGCAGCCTGAATTCTAAACCAGGTAGTCAGATTTATGAAAAACGTAAATACCTTAACTACCTCAGTACCCTTTTAAATAATTAAATTTGCTTTTAGATTAGAGTTATCATTCATGCAATACATTTTGGGTAGAGTAGAGATGTATATGTACATATAAGGACATAGAAGTCTAACATGTTACTCTTGTTTACAGGAACCGATGTCTCAGCCAGCCTACCGTTTATTGTCTGTTTATGATAATAACGTCACAGATTTTGCTGTTTCCCTGCGACTTAGGAAACTGGCAAATTCCGTGACGTGGTTTAAGAGTTAATAACCCGTAGGAACATACTAAAAGATAAATATGATGATCCAGTTCGAGTTTCCCTTGTGTGCAACACTGTATGTAACAGACAGCTATCAAAATACCCAACATTCGTATAAATATAGATAATAAATCATCATCATAGAGAATAAATACTACGCTATAATTACTTCGTAAAAACGAAAACCGATAACGAGACCTTAGTTTTTTAACTGTTCTTAAGTTTTGTGGGATACATACTAATCACCCGGTAACAAAATTATGGGACCACCTCGGGATTTTTTATACAACTGAAAAAGACTCATTAAAATCGGTCCTAAAACGATGGATATACATAAAAAAAATACGTAGAGCCGAACAAAGGACCTCTTTTTTACGAAGTCGGTTAAAAAAGGTAATTTCTTTCATCTAAGCATCATGCCATTTCATATTTACATTATTCATGAAATTATCTTATATATTATCATTACTAGGTACTGTTACAACATCACGCACGACGTTATTTGTTTAAAGTTTATCAACGTCTTTATTATAAATTCAAAGTTTCTCAAAACTTTGAAATAGTTTAAGTTATACGTAAGTGTTGACAATAAGTTACGTAATGATCCATCAGTCCAATCATAGCTTTTCGACATGTAAGGATTTCATGAGTGTCTATAACAATTCTTATCTAAGTTTTAAATAGCATCTACAAATTTGATCTGTCGGGTAGAACCGATATTAAACGGAAATGTGTTCGAAAATGACATTGAACAAACAAAATCAACATAAATTTATTCTACTTATACATAATAATATAATAAATGTGAAATTCGTGTGAACGTTTGTTAACACGTACGGTATCTCCGTAACAACTTAACTTATTTAGATGAAATTTGGTATGTAGATAGTTTAAGTTCTAGAATAACACAGGTAATTTAATTTTGAAAAAAACACTTTTGAGAGAGTTTATAATGGTGGAATAGTTTGTATTGAAAATGTATTATTCCTTGATAGGATTCACTCAAACTACAAAGTTAAACTTAAACTACAGAGTTTATAATTAACAGGTAGGTATTTTTTTTCGATAATCACCCTCAGGGCGTTAAACAGGGTCATTTTTATTCCAATTTTTATTCCTTGATTAGATTCGCTTAAAACTCGATACAAATCCTACTATAATATAATGAATGTTAAAGTATGTGTGAATGTTTGTTACCATGTTACCGTAACTATAAAACTTATTTTACGCGGGAGCAGCCGCGGGGCGCAGTTAGTTGAAAAATAAAGATTTAATGAATAACATACATAGATCATATGTGTTTTAACTTTTAACCGACTTCAAAAGGAGGTTCTCGATTCATCTGTGTTTTTTTGTATGTATATTACGCGATATCTCCCCCAATTATGGACCGATTTTGAAAATTCCTTCAGTATTGTATGGGAAATGTGTCCAAAGGGGTCCCATACAATTTTTATCCCCAGAGGATTAGTATTTATGCCGCAAAACTTAAAATAAGTGTAAAAGTAAAGGAATTTGTAGTCGGCTTATTGTTTTTTAAAACACGCCATATTATTTATGAAAGTTATGAGAATGAAAGTATATAAATAATAATATAAATTGAATCACCATCTATCATCTACCTAATCACACCATCCAGTCAGCTGGTCTAACGCAATTTTGAACATGATCTATGAAAATTTAGGTCAGGGAACATGTAAGTAGGTGAGTACATCATATTGATCATAACCAGGTACTTGTGATAGATAAGACTGTTATTTATAACGTTGGTATCTCAACCATCAATGTTATTGTGTTTAAATTAAATGGTGATAATAAAATGGGGCAATAAATAAATTAAATTATTGCAAGTAGCATTTTACTGTAGTTTTTTTATTGTTTTTTTTTTGTAGAATGTTGATGGCGTAGTAGGCCTTCAGGCGCATTGGTATATAAATATATAGGTAGGTAATAAACAATAACCAAAAGGCAAAGTTTTAAATTTTACAGGTTAATAGCGTCCTAAATCCTAAATAAGGTTTATCTGAAGCAGGGACTGTACAACCCCGAGTTTGGGTTAACCCCTTGCAATGGGTAACACTTTCATCGATCTGCGCATTTCGATTGGGTTACCCTTTATTCGGGTAACCCGTATAAAACACATGTGAAAGGGTAACCCTTTCATTGGGTTATATCAACGATAGGGTTACCCTTTACACTATTGTTGCTATAACCCAATGAAAGGGTTACCCTTTGATTGGGTTATAGCAACGATAGGGTTACCCTTTACCCTATTGTTGCTATAACCCAATGAAAGGGTTACCCTTTCCGATTGAAGAAGTTACCTCATTGTATGTGGTTTTTAATGGTTTTTAGTGTTACACTGTGATTATCATTTCTATTGCAGTTGAAATGACTACTCAGTTAAATATCTGAACACTGACTAACGTTGTTCGATAGGTATGCATACATCATCATCATCATCATCATCATCATCAGCCTTTATCAGTTCACTGCTGGACATAGGCCTCCCCTAATGAGCGCCTAATGCATACATACCTACTTAAAATTACAAATGATTTGAAAAAATATTTTTAAAACCGCGGCAGCGACGGCGCGGGTGAGGATCCCGAAAATACTGAGATCTGTTCAAGCCAAACTCCACATGAAATATTTGTAAACAAACAATAACAAAAAAAGTACATGACGCATGCTAGGCGTCGAGTTTTAGATATTTATTTTTGTTAGCAATTGAAGGAACGATCTCAAATTGACAAGGAATTTAAATTGTGTATTAAAATACATCATAACATAACAGAGTAAATTGTAATTTTAAGTATGAGCGGTTTGTTTACAAATATTCCACGTCAAATTTCGCTGAATTATAGCCTTAATTCGGATCGCCGAACAACTGCAGTCAATCTGGCAAGGAGGCGACGGCGCGGGCAGTGCGTTACCAAGGATACAGATTCCCGAATGGATCCGCGAAAAGATTAATATATATGTACATATGTACCTATAGCCGCGAGACTTCTTGAAACGCAACTTGAGCTTAAATTTAGGTAAGTAGGTACCTACCTATTTTCTTAGGTACCTACTAAGTTTGTTGTAGGCATCAATCTATCAGCAATCTACACTACCTAGGTAGTCTACACTACCTAGGTAGTCTAGGCGAAGTAAGATTACCTAATCTGTGGTCTAGGTACCTAACCTAGGTAGGTTAGTAGATACATTATAGGTAGATAAAGTACCAACTAACCTATCTAGATATTTTGTATATCTATCTACATTATAAGTACGTACCTACCTACTTCGGTCACAGATTAGGTACCTGCCTACTTTATGTGACTACCTAGGTACTCACTAAAAGTTAGTAAGTAGGTAGGCAGTTAGGCACCTAGGTACCGACTACTACGAAATTTCCTTAATAATACCTACTTAGACACCTTACCTACCTAAAATAAAAATTAAAAATGGACAATCCACATTAGCATTATCTAGCCCCAAGATAAGTAAATAAATAATGCCGGACAAATCACACAGCATTATTTATCCCCAAGCTAAGCAGAGTTTGTATTATGGGTAGTAGATAACTGATAGGTATACAGGTAATACAATACGAGTACCTACATAGATAGATATTTTTTATTATACCTACATAGAAAACGACTAGAACACCCTGAACAAATATCTGCAGATGGTACAAATATTTGTCCCGAGGCCGGAATCAAACCCGCAACCTCCTGCGTCGCAGGCGGACCTTCGCCCAGCGCGGCACAGAGGTCTTCAAACCTAAGTACTAACCTACTTACATTTAGGTAGGTAAGGTACCTATCGGGTTGGCTGTAAGTTCTGCTTCTGCCTACTCTGGAAATATATATAAATATATATACATACATGTAGGTAAGATTTATAGTTCAGTTACTTTAATATAATTTCGGCATAATTTGCATTTGCTATTGCTGTTTTCTGCGTCGTATTCAAACTATCTATGCACGGCATCTCTTCTCGGCAAAGGCATCATTCACTCACTTAAACTTAACTCACTACGATGTTCCTAGTTCCTACTTCCGAGTCCAAGTGGCGAATGACAATAAAATTAAGACAATTGCCACCGGCACATCAAACAATTTGCCGCTATAAGGTCAAAGGTGCCGCAACCCGCTTTGAGTTCGCGCCGCTCGCGCCGACACGCGCCGGTCGGGGCGCGGCGGCGCTCTTTACACATAAAAAAATATTATTTTCACCCTTACGCTAATCAAATAGAGATTAGTTTGTAGTATACTTACTTTAAAATAAAACAGTAGGGTTGGTCCGGCAGTTCAAAGCACTCAAGAAACTCAGGGCGTAGCTCGCTGCGCGACTTAGAACTTCAATCAAAGTCGCGCAGCGAGCTATGCCCTGAGTTTTTCGGAAGGATAGGAATAGGAATGTACCTAAATGATGAACGTAACGAATAGGTAAGTTCATCGGACAGAGAACCATAGTCATCGACATTCTAAGAATTAGCAAGCTGAAGTGGCAGTGGGCCGGCCATAGGTATCTTGCGAAGAACCGACAGCCACTGGGGTAAACGTGTTCTTGAGTGGAGACCACCACTCGTTAAACGTAGTGTAGGACGGCTTCAGGCCAGGTGGTATGACAACCTGCGAAAGACCGCAGGCAGGGAATCGAACCCGCAACCTTCATGATGATGATGATTTACTACCTAATCCTAGGATTAGGTACCTAGTAATGCACAGGGTAACCGTGTTACAATGATGGAAAGGGTAACCCCAAACGTAGGGGTTATCAAATCTATCTAAAACCCAAAACTCTTTCAATAGATAACCCAGTCGAAAGGGTTTTGAAAGGGTTACCCCTAAAAGTCGGTTATTCATTGAAAGTGTAACCCATAAGCAAAGGGTTTTAAAACAACTTCTTCAAAAAAACCCTATAGAAAACCCTTGAACGGGTAACCAAATCAGTCCCTGATCTGAAGACTAGGGTTCTCTACCCACTACATAAGCACAGACCGTGGTTTATCAGAGGGTTCCACCAGTAGAGGCCCAGTTGTGAAATCTTTGCTTTTTATAACAAGCGAAACAATTTTGAAGCGAAAATGTGATAAAAGTGTTGCGGAAACAGTTGTATAAAATAAGTTGGTACTTAGTACTTATATAATGTATCAACCTAGCATGACTCAGCGACCAGCAGCGTCGGTTTTTCCTAACCTTTGACTGTCAGCAAATACGTTGATTGATGCACCTCGTTTCATTATAAATAATATGGACTGCACGTACCCAACAAGTATGTATACGTGCATCGAAGACCTAGGCTACTTGCAATTCCGAAGGCAAGAACTAACCTCCTGAGCAAGTCCCCGTTCGCACGGACCCTTCGCGCTATTAATAGTTTATGTGCAGATGGGGATGTTGATATTTTCATATGTCGATATAATTTAGGCACGCGGTTTTAAAACTTTTTGATAGATGTATCGATGGGATCAGTTACCCGATTCAAATATACACTAGGTCAACTGATCCCGCGGGATCAGTTCGAGCGGCTTCAGTTGACTAAAGACCCAGGACGCATAGGAGTGGGTAAAAGTGTTTTTTTTTAAGCTATAGTTATAGTTGGTAGATAGATTGTGTAATTTGTTTTTTTTGTATTGTCTTTTTTTTATATTTCTTTGTCGCCTTTGTGCTCTACTGTAATGACAAGTTAAATATTTCACTAAATAAATAAATACCCCCGCGGTTACACCCGCGTTAAATTCGAATTTCACATTTCTAGGGGGATAAAAAGTATTTTTTCCCGTAAATCTCCCATGAGAAATTATTTTTTTACAAGGACAAAAAGTAGTTGTGTTGTTGTTGTACTATGTTACTCTCCAAAATTTCAACTAACCCTATGCCAAAAATCAAGTCGATTGGTTGCTTTGTTAGGGCGTTAAGGAAGGACAAATAAAGACATACTAACACACTCTCGCATTCATAATGTTAGTTAGGATTGGGATACCTAAGCGATCTTAGTAATTCGAAATAATTTACCATATAATAAATAATGTGTCCGTGTTCTTTCAATGTAAAGACACTTAATGCAATTTTATTGATACTTATCATGATCAATAAAAAAGTCATATCTTATAAGAACTGAGAACAAAGGTTGGTGAATCAAGGTCTATGTAAAAGATTAAATGACTTAGATTTATGTATGTACGATAGAGTAATTATTACCTACTTCAAAATTCTAGGTACTGTATGTTTTCGGAGTCAGGAACATGGTTATTCATTGGCTAACTCAACCGATTAGAATGTTCAAATAAATACTAGTAGCGAGTTGTGGTCGCAGAATCAGTAAGATTATGCAATTTTATGGGTTCTCCAACTTCAACAACACCTTCCAAATTCACTACGCAAACTGCTACTACTTCGTTCCAAATAGGTACACTATGTTTGGCCCATGGATTACTCACGAGCTAACTAGCCTAAAGCAATCAGTGATTCATTTAGAATCTATTCGTCGATTGTTTTATGCTGTATGCTGCTGGAGTATCTAATTCTAAAAGCTACCAAAATAAGTCAAGCACTTTTATAAACGGTCCTGTTGTTCCAGAGATTACACTCATTATAATATTTCTATAAGCCGGCCACACACTCCATCTTGCTTGCGCAAACTGTGTTTGTGCAATCTGCATGCACAAATGTTTGAGCGTGTAGCCGGGCTATTAGAGCCTATGGGTGGGTGTTTTGGCTGGTGAATGTTTAACAACCGTTTGTGACGAGACGAGACTGCCTCATATATAATGAACCTGAATTGGCATATATATTTTGAAGGCCACTGAGTTATGTCACTAACTGGTCCACGGAAGACATTTATAACGAAGATAAGCAGTTTATAAATATAAATAATATTAACATTATTGATAAATCAGGATAGTCGCGTATAATATAAACAAGAGAAAAACTTATTAGGAGGAAGGATGATTACATATTTGTACTATTTATATTTATACCTTACTTATATATATATATTTTACCTATTTTTATTAATTGTATTAGTAGGTTTAATAAACGAAAACAAACTACGGAAAAAATGTGTTTATGTTGTATGAAATGTTATAATACCTATTTCTGTAATTTTAACTTATCATAAAGGTCAAGTGCTGCGTGCTGCACAGCACAAGAGCCAGAGGAGTCATAGAGGTCTTCAATGCTGAACTAAGTCTTTGTTAGACGGACGGCTGCTGCAGATCTTTTTGCATCGTATAATTATATGTAGTTTTAGGGTGACCTTTCACTAACAGGCATGTAAGAGACGATGAAGGAGAAAAGACTCTCGGTGAAAGTGGAATTGGGGCCGATTCAGTCGTATTCACCCAGAGAAATGGGTTCACATTATTACTGCATGCCAGCCGGGAGACCGGAGGTGATACCGTAGGTGTATGTCGCCTAAATTGATGGGACTATTTCATATTCTTTACCCGGAGTGGTGGGAGGCCGTAAAATATATATATACTCATATATATAATTGGAAGTATATGGGGGAGGCTTTTACACAGTATGACGAGACAGGCTAACACAGAATTATCGTTTCCTCGCTTTATAGTTGGTAGATATAGTTGTGGCTACCGTTGTCGGTTGTGTTCGTCGTGCAAGTAAAAAACTGAAAGGTGTCTTCGTAAAAAATCAGGTACCTATCCCAAACAAACATAGATCGATAGTAGAAGACGGCAGATCCCTTTTTAACCTACCTTTAATTCATTGTGTTGGTTATGTTTGTACACATAGAAAGTGGCATATGAGGAAAAAGCCCATGTACCAGTATAATATGTTAATAATATGGCTTGTAAAATATGTAAGATTATGGGCATGCATGACCCCCATTAGATAAATAAAAGCCAATAATGCGCTTAGCAGGGATATCAGGGATCCTGTATCCACCAGTAGACCAATTTGCTGTTGAGGAGGTTCGATTAATGCTGATCAACTCTAACTTTATCAAAGTTGGTTGAGAAGGTATAATTTAGGCACTACAGTAATAAAGTAACTGATGAGATGAAAACACAAACAATACATACAAACATTTACTTTGGCCTTGCCGTAGAAAATAATTTTCATTTCTTATCTAGAAAACGGAACTCGGGACCAGAATCAGAATCAGAATCAATAACTTTATTTCTTTAGGCTTACAAAATAAGCACTTAGACAAGTCAAATTGTATACTATAAACATAGTTATTATTATCAAATAAGAAATAAGACCACTTAGGTTGCCATTTTAGTCTGTAGGTAATTCTCGTACCGTTGACCTAAAATCTTGAATTTTGGCATGAAGCAATCTCACAGCATAAGTAATGGAAAAAATTCCTTAAATTGTTACTTATTTTTTTACTAAGTAGGTCAAGGTATTTTTCCAAACTGATTGAAATGAAAAGCTTTTTTGGTGAATATAGTGGAACCCTTTTTGGTCAGCGATTCTGTCTCATGCTTGGCTGTTTTAAAAATAATCTATAAAAATAACCATGATGATAAAAACTGCGTTCTTTATATGCGCACAGAATAATAAGAAGGTACTTGTACTTGGTGTGAAGCATGGTCTTTGTGTAAAAACAGACGGTTGAGGGTTGTTGGTCTGAAGATGTTATTTATTTCTCTTCTATTTTTAAATCGTATAACTACGATAGATTCTATGGTGATCAGAAGATAAATAGGCGGTTTATCATCATCATCGACCCATATAATGACATCATTATTTTTAATAACTATACCATCTTATTATATTCTACATATATATATTTCAGTGTAGTCTAATGTTTTTGTAAGAATTTGATCTTTTAAAAGACCAGATAAAGTAGTTTTATTTTTAAGATCTGATAATGGAAAAAATAGGTCTTTCTAAGAATATACTATAGTATCTACATGCTTAAAGGAAATCTAAAAAAAAACTCCATTCAATTAATCATTGACGAGTTTCGTGGGGAGACCCTGTCTGCAGCATCATTATTTCTATCATTAAAAATTTCAATGTTGTAGTTTGAAAGTCGTGATTCTTTATCAAGCATTTAACCAAAACATAAAATATTCAATACACTGCCTATCCTTATTGCTCGTTCATTGCTATTGGCTTTAGGTAATTTTTTTTATTTTTTAATCTGACTGAATAGGTTAGCTAGGACAGGTCCGTTTTAAGTTCATATGTCTGGATAGTCCTCAGATGAGAGACAAATCGCTCAAAATCACGATAAAATTAGTTTAACTGGATCAACTTAAAAACGTTTTACGCGTTTATGTTTTTGAACGCGTTTTAGTTTCATATCAAGAGGTTATATGTTAAAAATTGACACAAGTCGTGTTTTACCTGATAACATCTTGTTACATCAGTTCATTTGAAGGTCTATTTGAAATAGGGTCACATGAAGTTGATACGTATTATAAACAAATGTGGTTATCTATATGGACACTTTTTAGCATAAAATGTACGTATGTCGAGGGGTATTGTAAATAGGTCAAGACTTTCTGAATATAAAAAAAATATTATAATAAATAATTTTAGTACAGTATAGTGAAGGAATTTGAAGGTATTTTGGCACGTATTTATCGCCTTTTTGTCTTTTTCAGTCTTAGGGCAACTTTCCTTATATACATATAACTGACTCTACTAACTGCTTAAAATTTCAATTGGTACTGTACGTTAGGGCAATGAAACACAATAAAATATATTTACCTGTGTAACAATACAGGTATTTGTTTGGTCCCCACAATATTTATAGCCTACCGTATATGTACTTAGATAAATCCAGTGTATGACTGTAATCATCGTAGTTAATTTGTATTCATTTAGTTAACTCCTTTTGAAGGTAAATCCGGCGATAATCAACGCTGTCATTTAGTACCTATATTAATTTCCTCGTTCTACTTATGGCTTCCTTTTATTTCTATTGTTATTCATCCCCGATTCTGCTAAAGTTATTCAGCCACTTAATCATTAAGGACAAACATTGATTTATTACCTACCTACTATGAGTCCGCATCATCCCATTGTTGGGCCAGAGACCCAAAGACCTTTTAAGTTTCGTTGCCAAATGGCAAAAACTGTGACAAAAAAGAAACCCTTAACACCCTAACTAAATATTTCTTTCTGTCCGTCTTCTGTCAATCGGACGGAGGCATATTATTTGTTATTTGTTTTTGCACCTCAATCGGAAAAAATGCGAGAGTAAATAAAATTAAGAGATAAATCACACAAAAAACCATAAGATTCTAACTAAAATTTGTCCTTCTGCCGTAAATATTGTGAAGTCACTAATAAATTCTGGACAAACTTTTCCTTTATTATGAAATTAACTACAGTAGATGCTGAAATATTTACTTATCTTTTAAAAAAATCTGTTCAATGGGTGGGACACTTCTAATGTTTTGTGTCTTAGAAAAACAATTGATGGTCGCTATCTGACAAGCATGTTTTTTTTGTATTCTAGCGATTGTTTAGCGTATTATTTGGTGTCTGTAAATATGCAGATAACTAATATTTAGCATGATATTTGGTGTTTGTAAGATAACTTACATACTCTGGTTATTGAACGAGTTGTTTGCATCTACAAATAATTGGTCATTAGAAACGCAGATAAAGTCTTTGTTGAGCCTGCGCCACGACAAGAGCATTGTCCGAAAGTTTAATTACTTTTGTATTTGTAACATCCTTTGTACGAGGACTGCTGTTTGCATTGCCTGCTGTTGAAATTAATTTGTACAATAGTCATTTACATCATGATATTTTATACGCACTACGTCCTAATAAAACTTGCATTATAGTTATTTTAGATTCAGTTCATTGTGCCGACAGAATGAATTGACAGTTTTTCTGCTATTCATTATTTGTATTCTTTCATTTGTAGTTGTGGTACCAGTTTTCTTTGTATCGGTTGCTCTGCTACCCAGACTTATGAAGTTTTTTGTTTCAAGAAAAAGTAAGTAGTTTCAAACAATACATTCTCGGAAAATTTATATGCAAAGAAAAGTTTTCTTTTTTAAATTGGTTACACGAATCCTGGTGGTATCTTCCGTACTTGTTAGGCTAATGATTTATTTGTAGATTACGAATTAATTCGCTATTTATTGTGTAAGATAAAGTTCGCAAAGCAAAGTTAGTTGGTCGAGAACATTGGGTATGGGCGTGATTGTAGCTGGTCTGTCGGAGCCGATGTAATTCGCGATGCAGATGGAGGGAAAGTACCTATATAGCGTGCACTCACTCCGCACGTGTTAGGGAAGGTCACTGGGACGTTTCCACATCGGCGGCGGCAGATCACAAACCATCTTTACGAAAATGCCCTACCGAACGCCCTCCCCAGCCCTAATTAGACCCTATAATTAAACGATTCTTAGCACTATGATATAATAAAATACGGTACCTTGAAGCAGTTCCTGAGTGAGCGTTTGGACGCGCGAAATAGTACGATCTTTCGTGTAATACCGCGTATTCGACCGGCACGCGAAGGGCTTGCGGGTAGACTGGTGAGTGGAGCTCGGCTGATGTGCTGCGGTATTTATGTATGTACTGCGCATCTCGCCGCGCCTGCGCGTGGAGGGGGGCGCTGCGTCACACACGTTGCCCGCCGTTCAGTCCCAACTCATTCATAGGAAGGAACCTAGCTATACCTACCTATCTCCTTCACCGGAGGAAGGCAATCTTCGGGGACCCCTTCGCGTGTCCCGTTTTCACTCGCGGCCACTAGGGCCCAATTGGCCTAACTAGGGGGAGATTATGGATCTCATGATGCGGTTGATCGCAAATATACTCTGCATACCTAGAGCCAGCTAGGAATAATAGCTTGTTTGTTTATATTTACCTAAAGTAACAACTACTATTACTTTTCCGTGCCTAAAATTAGAGTGGGTAGCAAGCTAACCAGAGTTTAACTTCACGCTGCCATAGGTACAAAAATTGCCCTCTAATAGTTTATTGAGGTAGTAGAGCAGGTGCCGCGCTGCGCCGCCGCAGCAAGATACCTAGATGAACCAGTCTGTAATCTAATCTAATCAGCCCACTGGACCCACTAATGGAAAAAAGGGCAAATCACAATGATCAATGGTAGAATTAACCATAGCTTTAATACTTTTTTATGGTATTTTATTGCGACTGAAAATAAATAAAATAAATAATACTGGACAATTCACACAGCATTATCTAGTCCCTATAGGATAAGGAAAGATTTTGAGAAAAAAATAACGTACCAGGCAAACAGACAAAGAATCTTCGTATCATCTCCAAATAATACAAGTATTTTTCAATGGCATCGAACCGGCAACTTTTTGCAGCCACAGATAGCTCACGGCGGCGACTCCGAGGTCCCTAGGTCCTCCTGGCCAATACATAGGTATTAAATATATATTTCCACCCTATTCTAACTGAGAGTTAGGATAAATCTTTGTTTCAGTATGTGTAATTTAATTGTTTTGAAAAACGTCAAAAGCCACTTTGAATCTTAATCCCTTGTGAATAAAGTTTATGGGACCTCCTAGGGACATCCACGCCGCGTCGTCGGGACTCGGGATCGTTCCCTACAATAGCGTAAGAATTTTCAAAACCGGTCCATAATTGTCGGTCGTAAATCGACGAACATAATAATAAATAAAAAACATACAGTCAACGTTTTTGTGATCTGCCATTCAGCTAAACATACTCGTAGAACCTCCTCCTTTTTACGAAGTCGTTAAAAATATATGTATTGTGATCTTTCGCTGAAAATTCTATTGAATCCCAATTAATATAATAAATGCGAAAGTGTTTGTCCTCCCTTCACGCCCTAACTAAGCAACCAATCGACATGATTTTTGGCATAGAATTAGTTAAAAGGATGACGAGTCTAACATAGGCTACTTTTTATCCGAATTTAAAGCGGGTGAAACTGTGGGGTACATCTAGTAAATAAATAAATAGCTCCAGACTCAGATCTACAGAGTGCTCCAAGGTGAATTTGTGCAGTAGTAACAGCAGGCATTCGTGGCCACCAAGCCTTACAATCGCTGCGGAGTCAACTGATTTAGGTAGATAACAAAGAATATTTACAATCTTCATAATATTTTGTTAAATTTTCGGGCAAATTTCATGCATTGTCCGCGTGATACCCAAACTGAAGGAAATTGCCATCTTTACGAGTCACGATCGTGTTTCTTTGTATAATTTTTTAGTGCTGCTATTAGAGATTAGGTGATAATTTTGTTAGGGTTCATAAGCAAATCGAATTCACAAAATTTATCACAGTCCATCATACCAGGATCTGATAGGTAGGTAGGACCTCATACTAATCAAATAGCCCTTTTATTCTATAAATATTAATTCAACACCTATTGTTCTATAAATAAAATCAACACAATATTACAGAGTAAGTACCTACTCCAATGCATTACCTACCGACACTCCAAGACACCTTGCTAGGAACATACAGGTACAAATTAAATTACTTATGATTGGAACTTTCTTGCCTACCACAAAACAAAGAAGACATCTTACCGGCCGACTCTCGCTAGCGTCTAATAAGTCATCGTTATCTAAGTATTTAAAAATGTAGGCTACGAATGAGGCTAATAAATGATGTAGGTATGTAACCTTAAACGATAGTAGTATCAGTCAAGGTTATGGTCGATGTCTTTCCTAAGTGTCTTTCCACACAGTTTTTGAAAGTTCATTCACCCACTCGAACGTCAACGTGCATAAGACAACAAAAACAAGCGTACTAAGTGGGTTCACAGACACAGATATTTAAGTATTTAAAGTTAAAGTTCCTTTCCTATTCTACTTTTGTATGGATGGATGTATGGATATTTGTTACTTTTTCACGCAAAAACTTTTTCGTCGTGTTGAAAAAAACCATTAGGTTTGGCTGCAATTGCGAAGTTCAGGCTGAAACCAGTTTTTTTCTAAAAATCTAAGTTCAAACAGCTTTTGAACCACTGAATATCGCAGAAACATTGGGGGTTAAATCGATAGGTACTGAGGTCCCCCACCCTCCAGCCACCGATGATCCACCCCTCATGTTGCACCGTGTATATGTATATGCTAATCATCATCATCATAACTATTAGGTAGATTAGGCACCTAGGCTGCCTAGGTGCCTAGGTGCCTAGGCTAGGCATGAGTGTATGATCGAGTGTGGATGCGACAGAATGTTTCACGATAACGTGATAATTATAATGGAGCGTGGTAGCGTGTGTAAATCTCTACCTACGTACTTCGTATCGTACTTAATGATTTGCAAACACTTCTGCTATTATCACTTAGAAACTGGCTGTAACCGGCTCGTAGAGAACTCGTGTTCTTTATTATAATTATATCTTTATATATATGTATGTAAAAATCTTTTCTCGCAGTGTTTGTAACCAAACTCCTACGAGACGGCTTGACCGATTTTTATGAATTTTTTTGTTTATATACGGTTCTTAGGTCTGAGAGTGAGAATAGGTCGTTTACTATTTTTTAAGTGTGATACTGGTGACCCCCTATATTTTGTTTAATTTTTGATCATAAGTTTTTTTTTTTTTATGATTTAGCGTTAAAAATACTTATTATGGGTGAATCTACTTTTTTATCTACCCTTTTGTGTCTCTGTCTTGGAAAAAACGATAATATCTGTATTTCAGTAAAAACTAAACTTAAACTTAACTTAAAGTAAACTTAGATTCTCTGCTGACATGGTAGTTTCTTAATTTATGTAGTTTATAGCAAAATTTTTGATTTTCCTATGGTGACTCAGGGGACATAGGCAATCTCCATACAACTGTGGAGAAGCCTGGGAATACAACGATAATGTCTGTATTTTGGTTTAAAATATGATTGTTGTGATGTTAACGTAAACTTAGATTCTCTGCTAAGATGCTAGATTCATATTTTTTTGTAGTTTATAGCGGGATTTTTATTTTTCCTATGGTGACCCAGCGGACACATGCAAAGGTGGAGAATCCTGGGGACACATGTTTTTTGTGTATATTCGGCTGATATTGTGATTCAAGAGGAAGGTTTATATGTATAATTTAGCATCAGCATTACAACTACACCCGTGCGAAGCCGGGTCGGGTCGCTAGTGTAAGTATAAGTATTATCATCATAATACTAATTTCGTGTCATGCTATAAACAAAGAAGTTGATAGTTAAACTACGATAGTTTTTATAGTAAAACGAAGTTGACATTGCTCTCATTATAATTAGTACCTAATTATAACATTAAAGTAATGACTTCAAGGTAAATATTTATAACGTCATTCATTAATATATTTATTTTTGTAGGGACTTCTTTAGAGTAGTATCAAATAATAAGTAATCAGATCGATATCCTGTAAAAGATTTCTAAAAAAATATTAATTGTAGTGCGAAGTGACAAACTAGCTTCGCACCATAACGACGTTTATCCTAACTAATATTATAAATGCGAAAGTAACTTTGTCTGTGACGTTTTCAAGCCAAAACTACTGAACCGATTTAAATGAAATTTGGTACACAGATACTTCAGAGCCCGGGAAAGGACATAGGCTACTTTTTAATGCGAAAAAAGGTTTGTAAAGGGTTGAAAGAGGGATTGAAAGGTTGTATAGAAGTATCGTCATTTTTAAAGCTATAAACATGGAATAGATTTTTTAGGTTGTTAATTAGATTTAAATAAAATTACATATAAATAAAAATGACATTTATAGTTTCTACAAATTTTACCCGCAAGGGGTAAAATATCAAAGGGAATAGGGGATTAAAGTTTGTATGAAAATCACACTGTCACTATTCCACGCGGACCAAGTCGCGGGCACAGCTAGTAATAAATAAAAACGTATAATTAATAAATATAATATAATTTCATTCATATACATACTGCGACTGACTTGGTTGTTTACTCCAAAATGAAGATGCACGAACTGGTTTTTAATTTCTCATAAATCGAGGTCATGACTTCTTTCACGAGTTTTCAATAACTTTCATAGATTCGCATTTGGCCATCGACTCCCATGTCCCATCTCAAAAAACCACCTGTATAATTTTTATGTAAGTACTGTGTCTTTTTGAAAATATCTTTAAATCTAAACAACCCAACTATAAAGAATGAGGTTTGTTTATGAATGAGTCATTCCTCGAAACGAAATGTTCGATTTTGAAAATTTCAAATTCAGATTTCAGATATCAATAACTTTATTTCTTTAGGCTTACAAAATAAGCACTTAGATTAATAAAAATCTACCCTGTCGCTGAGTGACATTCATGACATCTTTTTTACCATGTTTTAGTCTATCTAGGTATGCCTTTACTTTTCCTATTACTGATGCGCGTAGTAGCACAATTCGCCCACTAATATGTCATTTAACCGGCTCTGATGTCTGTTATTGATAACGTGAATACTTTAATGCACATTGCACGCGATGTTGACAGTAGATACATTTTGTCACGAGTGCATTTGTGAAATAATGGTAGGTTTGGAAAATAGAGTATTTTTGATAGGAATGTTACATTCCTCACTAGTACTTACTACATATTTTTTTAATAACGCAAAACCGATATGAGATTCTTGGATATTATTTACACTGTATATGAAAATTCATCATCATCAGCCCGTACACGTCCACGGCTGAACATAGGCCTCCCCCAAACGAAAATTACAAAAGTGTTTTATTATAGTATTGTCTACTTTTATTATTTTTGTGATGTATATAATAAAGAATGTTTGTTATTTAGGTAATATTTGCAAGAGTAAAAAGTTTCTATTTTATTTCTATCTGTCTGACTTGCAGTGTTTAGTTTAACTAAATGAACAGAATTAGATGAAATCACTGAGCTAATAAGAGTAAATTTGTACGTAATACGCGATCTGACCACATTATTATAAATATTCACGGGTATTAATACATTACATATTTATTTATTTATTTAGTTATTTATTTCTTTTAGGGAAACCATCAGCACACTATACTTAAGTGGGTAATACAATAGAAATGACTAGGCCATTTATAGGTATCCACTGATGATGGATATTTTTAATTATTATTTATAATATTACTAGCTGCTGCTTGCGCCTTCGCCCGCGTTTTATCGGGATAAAAAATAACCTATATGTTATTCCAGGTCCCAAACTATACCCATACTTTCAGCATAATCGGTTCAGTAGTTTTTGCGTGAAAGAGTAACAAATATCCATACATCCATACATACAAACTTTCACATTTATAATATTAGTAGGATATGTTATTTTAATATGTGATGTGTAAATGAAGGTCAAGAACTTGCCAGCTTTGGTTGCATGATCAGTGTAGGGTTGGGTGTGGTCTATACCTAGGGGTTCATTCACACTACAACTCTACCACCACACCAACACCGTCGTGTTGAAAAATTGTCATCAACATATATAGCTACGTCACTTTTGATGATGCCCCAAAGGGTGATTTGACTGCACTACATACATAGGTACCTAATAGTTAAAAATACACAGAAGGAAGATGCTGGCCTTCCTAGGTTATCTTAGTCGGCTCTTATGATATCCACGGGGTTAGTTGTCGATTCTTACTATATCCACGGGGTTAGTTGTCGATTCTTACGCCGCGACCGCCACGGCCACGGTTTCTGATTAAATAACTTAGAGTAAAAACTTGCTGCTGTTAAGTAACTTTATTTCGTCCCGGATGGAACGGGAAAATTTGACATACATAATATCAAGCCCCGTTTCGTCCACGCTTCGGCCGCATATATATAATTTACTACTGTATTTACTTTTGATCAAAACGATGTTTAAAAAATGACCCGTCCGTCCGGTACGAGTAAAAATGCAGAGATCTTTAGTAAATAGTTTGTTATCAGTTGAGCTACCTCTCGATTGTTTGCAACATTATACAGTTGCTCAGCTTCTTATTTTTTCTAATAAAGGTGGTTGGTATAAAAATAACGTACATATTAGATATTCCCGCCCATGGAAAAATTATCGGTCTTTGTTTTTTCTTCACAGGCGAATGATACTTGTTTATTGTTGCTGATAGACATTTTGCGTCACAATAAATCTTGTAACCAAGTGAAATGAGTGCCTTCGCCTTATTATCTCGCTGCCGATATTGCTTGGCTAAGGTTAGTCACGCTAGCCACGCGTGTATTGTATATAATGTGGTAGGTACGGAGTACCTACTTTAAACGTTGATAATCGATACAAGATGACGCAAATTACTTACTGGACTTTGAGGCACTACATACAAAGTGGACAAAATCATATTCATGCTATGGTCTCGAAAGTAAAGTTTACGAGTTACTTAGGCACTACCTACTCAGAGGGCAACCTACATTTTAAAATATATACCTCAATGGAGACCAGTCATGTGCGGTGCAGGGCATAGAGTGCACCTGTGTTCCCCACTCTCATAATCCGGGAAAGGAAGACGGTAGTTTTCGTGCTCGAAAAATCCCTTTTAATTTTTTTGGTTTACCTGTGGTTGAACCTGTAACCTCATTATCAGCGGCTGAATGTGTTCCCCCACTCTTATAATTCGATGGGACTACAGACGGGAGTATTCGTGCTAGAAAAACCCCTATAAATTTTTTGGTTCGACCTGTGATTGAACCTGTAACCTCATTATCAGCGGCTGAACACGTGACCACTAGACCAATGAGGCAGACAACTTTTAGAGAAGTAAATAAATACCTTCTGTAAACAATGTAAACATATACATACGTACAATGTATAACAAAATTATATTGCAGTTCGTTAGTCTTGCTAAAACATAAAAACAGATTGACCGATATAATTTTTTTTTCACTTCTCTTGCTCAAAAATTGTATCATAATAGTGTAGCTTAGCGGGCCTAAAACTCGAGTTTAATACCTCGGGCTAAAAAGTATTTTTTATTTTTTTATTTTTGTCTAATATCATCAGCCCGTACAAAGCATTCGTTCTCTTACATAAAAACTCGACTTCTTGGTGCTCCGTCAATCTTTTTTTTTTGAAAATAGAGCCGTCTTGGTGATGTTTTATGTAGGTTGATTCTTCCCTTCACGGTAGAATGCGAACTGTTTCGTTGCGGGTTAAATAGAGATTTGGAGCACATATTCAATGTTAAGAATGACCTTACAAACGCAACACGACGTCGATATTAAAAAATATGTAAATTTAACGGCTTTACTGAAGAAATTGTCCACTGGATACAAGGCAAAAAAATCTAAAGTGTTGACGACACAAGAAATCGAAACTTTTTTAAATAACGCTCCAAATAAACAATACTTGGCAACAAAGGTAACCTACTTATGTACTCTACTCAAACTAAATAAATAGATACTTACCTACATACCTAAATTATGTACCTAGGTTATTACGATTATTAACACACTTATTTTTTTGTTCAACAGGTTGCTTTAATTTATGGAATCAGCGGTGCATGCAGAGGAATAGAGCTTGCCAATATAACGCTAGAAGACGTAGAAACGGATACAAACATACAAGCTGTGAGTCTGCCGAACACGAAAACAAACAAAGAGCGTAAATTTGTCATCAGTGGAGAATACCTTAATATAGTTAAAGCCTGTCAGGAGTTACGTCCCACTAATGTTTCAACGAGAAGATTTTTTCTAAATTATCAAAATGGAAAAGGCACAAGGTAAGTCATAGGCAAAAATAAATTTGGTAACATGCCTAAAGATATTGCCACTTATCTAAATTTACCAAATCCGGAACTCTACACGGGCCATTGTTTCCGCAGAACATCCGCGACTCTGTTGGCGGACTCTAGTGCGAATATAACGACATTAAAACGGCACGGTGGATGGAGGTCCGATCAAGTGGCTGAAGGTTATATAGAGGACTCTATATAAAACAAGTATCACGTCACGCAGCGGATTACAGAAGGAATCAATATTCTACCAAACATTACAGAACCCCAAGCATCTACATCGCGGGATTGGATGAATATGTCAACTGAGCTGAAGCCGCACTCAGATCTTAATAATACAGGCAACTCAAGTATGAGTCGAGTCTCTCCAACATTTACTCCACAACAATCGACTCAAAATATTATCACATCCCAATCACAGAGAACCGAAATAAAATTGCCCGGGAAAAACATATCACTAAACATTCAAAATTGCTCTAAATGCACATTTAATTTTTAATAAAATTTCTGAAAATTGTCCAATTTTGAATTGTTTTATTTTCTCGCAATCGAAGTGAAAAGTATGTAAAACAATAACTCGGTCTTGTCATCCTCCCTCGCTACCCTCGGGAGTATAACAACCTCGTATATAATGGGATGGTTTAGTCCCTTGTAAAACAATCTACTATTATTTGTTTGCTCTTTGGAGGTTGTGTTATAGTTATAAATAGGGGAAAAATAATTGTAGGTGATACGAAGTTCACGGGGTCATCTAGGTCTTGAATAAAAATATTAGGTACTAGCTGACACGCCCTAGCCTACGCCCACGTGGACTAAGAAGAATACCCCACTATGCATTGTTTTGTTATAATCTCAATTCGTAATCTCAATCTCCGTTTTCGATGAAAGCTTCTGGGCGGCTTGACTTTTTCCGACACTTCCAACAATTATCGTTATAATTCAACCAATTTACACAAAACCTAGACAAAGTATATACTTAAACCTTTCTTATATGAATCATTCTAGGTAAGATACCTAGAATGTCCCTGTGATAAATGAATGTCCCTGCGATAAACTCAAAAACTACTGAACGGATTTTTATGATTTATATCAGTAGTTTTTGAGTTTATCGCAAACAGACGGACGCGGCTGAGGACTTTGTTTTATAGTATGTAGTGAAGTACCACTACACTACGTCGATTACAAACCAACGTAGGTCTTTATGCAGGTGTCTCGTAGTAGGTAACCTAGTAGCTGAATCAATTACTTTTGTCGTGTCTTAGTTTATGTTTCCATTGATGTTTTTATTACCTCGGTACTTTACCACACAACGTTTCTGTTTCAACTAAGCAAAGTCAGATAATTACCTACTTATTCTACAAGATTATGTAAGTAATAAGAAAATGCCGTCATAGTTCGATAATACATTGAGTAGTGAGGCCGACCACTAACACGTTCATTGCCCATGACGCACATCTCCATGTTCAAGCTGGTATAGCTCGGCGCGGCGGTGGCAGCGCGACGTCGCCGTGGCGGCGAGACGTCGCCGCGCCGGCGCGCCTCTACGGGTCGCACCGCCGAGTCTGAGCACAAAAGGGGTTAAATAACTAAAGAAATATACGCATGCATACTAACTATACGGTTAGATAAAATGAAATAAAAGGAAATTATAGAAGGTACTTATTTCAGGCATTGGCAGTTAACCGCAAAAACATCCTAAGGGCGGCGTCCATTAATTACTTAGGTACTTAAGGCTTTTAGGAGGGGGTCGAGTCAAATCTCATCCAATCTCTTGTGGGGCAGAGCCCTCCCCCCTCTGCCCCAAAAAAGGTTAGGTGCTATCTCGGCAAACATAACGTAATTTTTTTCACGAATTAGCAATTCCTGTTTAGGCTTGTTTATATCGTCTTAGCGGAAGATTCAGATTTGAGCGTTTCTAAAAAAAATTACCACTAATTTTGAAAAACCCAGAAATTTAAAAATATTCGTAAATTCGTTTTTTTTTAACTGGAATCATGTAGTTTTGTTCAACTACTATAAGGAATTTTAGAAGAACCATCACCATAAAACAGATTTCTATGGGAAAAAAACTATTTAATTAAGTTACTTCTTATTTTAAGGAAATCTTTGTTTAAACACGTTTTTAGTCATCAGCGTATATTTTTTAAATCTCATGGTATAATAAATTATATCAGAAAGAAAACAGTTACAAAAACATTTCTATTGTATTTTATATGAAAGGTTTAATTTTTATTATGTTACATTTTTGTAAATGCGTGTTAATTTCTTAGTGTTATCTAAAATAGGCCTGAAGGTGTTTATTTTATTTTTTCCATAGTAGGCATCTAGCATCTTAAACTTTTTGAGTACTAAATTAGTTTATGTATTTTTTCTCCAAATTATTTAAATATTTAATAAACAATGGTCAAGAATAAAAAAGGAACACGTGCTAACCTAATACAAATTGTAAGGCTCGTTCTAATATTTTAGGTTATGTATGTTTATATTATTATTTATGTAAAAGCGGCTAATTATATAGCGGGCTTTATTAAACAATTCTCAAATGTGTCCTTCTGTCTTCGTTTCTGCCCCTTGCCCTTTTTTTCTTTTTTTCTTTGTGTATTTTTTTAAACACAAAGAAAAAAGAAAAAAGGGCATTTATCTTTACTGTTTTTTTTTTACATATTAAATCTTTGCCTTAATTAGTTTATTAAAATTATTATTTTGGGCATAGCTTTTAGCCGATCTTTATTATCTTCTCACTTATTCCGCCGCCGCCGCCGCCGCCGGTGTCAACGGCCGCATTCTGTTGAGATGAACGTGGGTTTATAATTTCCTATTTGGCTACCCCACTTTTCTATTAAACGTTATCAAAATAACAAATGTGGATTGTTATATTTTAAAAATATTTTTAAAGGAAAGAATAATGCAAGTTACAAGCTTTATTAACTATCACTACTAATAAAAAAAAATTGATCGCGCTACCATAAAATGCTAAAATATGAAGTAAATTACGCACATATTGCTTGTAAATGCGTAAACAAAAGTGATTTTTTTCTAGTCGAAAACACCCACTCTCAGCCAATTTAACGCGAAGAAAGAATATTTACAGCGAGAATGCCGATATAAATGACACATAAAATGCAAACAGAATTCAAAAATGTTAGATACATAGTAGATTTCCGAGTGGAACTGTTATAAAGTTGGTAATAAAAGTAGAATATTTTTTTGATCCGTTTGTGTGACAACTTTAAGTGGAATATAACTCTAAAAATATTTGGAAAATCCATTCCAATAGCACAGTATCTATAAAAACTTGAACTTAGCTACATTAATAATTTAAAATACGATACACGTTCTTTTCACGATCATCAAAAAAATTGCCTTTGAAACTTCAGATTCAGACGTGTGACACGGGATTCTTCATATTTGAATTTTCAATTTTTTTCTGTGGTCGATTTTTTATTTTAGTTTTTCACTATTTTTAGAGAGAGTTTGAACTAAATATGCAGTTTTCATAAACAAACACAACTATTCTACTATTTTGAATTGATTATAGATCTTCAAATGTGACAAACCAAAAAGTGAAAAGGGCATTTTTTTTAGAAACGCTCATTTATAATTGAAAATCTTTTACGATTGGCGGCAAATTACTTTTCCGTTATTTTTATTACTTGTAGAATGAAGAAAAAAGCATAATCTCAAGATATCTCACCAAGGGAGGAAAGGGTCGAAAATTTGCCGAAATCACCTCACGTAATTTATGCCCCCAAACAACACATTTGCCGTGCGTGTCAAAATGCACTGTAGATGCATCAGGCAGGGTAGATCCTTGGCAGAATCTAAAGGTACCTACTGGTACCTACCGTCTCTTTACGAGATTGAAGAGTTGAACAAGATAGATGGAGAGTGATGTATCCGCCGGCCATGTTTGCCATTCGCAGAGGTCGCGAGCTCCCCTGCTCAATTATTCAATGCATTTAATTTTGTTCCCAACCTAATCTGGCTCCCTCGGTGACGTCAATGGATAGGGGTTTGGTTTTAAATTTGTTTGTACCTAATCATTCTATCACAACGAAGATGTGATTGAGCTTGAATGTCCTGAGCCCTGAGTCCAGTTGACGATAGTATCGAGACGTGATCGTGACGTGACGTCTCATTTTTGTATGTGATTTACGTAGTTCCCTGTCCGCACGATAGAGGCGCTGCCGCTGTACCAAATCCCATGGAAATGATGAAAAGTAGTTTTTCACTATTTTTAGAGGATGAAAAGTATCCTATGCCCTTTCTCGTAATATAAACTTAAATCATGCTAAGTTTCATTTGAATACCTTCAGTAGTTTCGGCGCTATGCGCAGCCAAGCCATTTTACTTTCATCCCCTCTCCCAAGGGAACCGTATTGAAATCCGAGATAAAAAGTATCCTATGTCCTTCCTCGTAGTATGAACTCAAATCCTGTCAAGTTTCATTTCAATACGTTCAGTAGTTTCGGAGCTATGCGCGGCCAAGATACAGACAGACATGATGAAAAAAAAAATCATTTTTGGCATCAGTATCAATAATAGAGTGCCCTCCAAAAAAAAAATTCTAAATATCTTCAATGTACAGAATTGGACCTGTTACAGTTTTATTATAAGTATAGATACTAAGTAGGCGTGCTACGCGGCTACGATTTCGTAGCATTTAAAAGCGTTTGTGCGTTGAAATCTTTTATACGGAGGAATGCGTCATCGTAGCACATTTGACGAAGTTCCTAACTAGAAGTCTACGTGCCTAAGTGTGATCTAGGTAGAGGATGCTGGCTTGGGGTATGGGTTCATTATGGAATGTTTTTTTAACTGGGACAGTACATATAGGGGCAGTGATGACACCCATAACCAAATGAGGTAGGGACATGGCAACTTTCTTATGAAACATCAGCTCTGTTACGGTGGCAACAATTTTAGTTTTTTTTTCTTAAAATTATTTTGAACGTAAAGGAAATGAGGTTAATATCCCATATTATATAATACATCATTTTTTCAAACAAAATTCACAAATGACAATATTCAAATAACTATTAACAAAGAAAATAACAATCAAATAATATAAAGAAATTAAACTAGTATTTACAATTGAAACAATTGAGCTAACTGCAGACTGTTGTAAACAATCTACAGATAGCTCAACTGGTCCATATCAATACCAGTCGGAAGCGTCCCCAAGACGCTGGCTGCATTGCCCCGCTGTATGGCAATGCTAATGCGCTGCGCCAGATACTATTAACGATTTATAATTTATAATTTTTTAACAATTCAACCCGTGGATGTCTTAAGAGCCGACTAAGGGAACCTACCAGAGGGAGGGCAGCAGCTTCCTTCTGAGTAATTTCAACACCAACACTGCGATCACCAATCCGTCTGCCAAGCGTGGTGATTATGGCAAACCCCCCCTACATGGGAGACCATCCACTCGATAGACCGACGACATCATAGCGGTCGCAGGGAGACGATGGATGGAGGCGGCTCAGGACCGTATTTGTGGCGTCGTATGGGGGAGGCCTATGTCCAGTAGTGGACGTGTATGGGCTGATATGATGATGATATTTTTTTAATGTGATTATTCCTATGGATCAATTTATTGGGTCTGCAATAAATGATTTTTATTTTATTAATATTAAGTAGAAAGAAAATAATAATCAAATACTATAAACAAATTAAACTAGTATTTACAATTGAAACAATTTAGCTAACTGCAGACTGTTGCAAACAATCTACAGGTAGCTCAACTGATCTATATCAATACCAGTCGGAAGCGTCCCCAAGACGCTTTATTATTATTATAAATATAGATCATTATTAGTTTTGTGATGAAAATACACGACAAGCTGACACGATAAAGAAAATATTATCATAACTGCGTTGGCAAGCAAAATTGTGCCATGTTGCGTGGTGGCCCACGCAATTTTGCTTGGCAAAATTTGTCAAGTAAGTGTCATGTTCATCATCAAATCATTTAATGATTACATTTTGTTCATCAATCAGGAATTTATATACTTGGTAGTAAATTCCTTGATTGAACGGAAAATCAATTCGATAGACTTTTGATAAAATGTTACATCCTGTCTGTATTAAGGTACACCTCACAGACATGATACTAGGTACCTACACCCTACTACAGATTTTGTTGCTAATACGGGTAATTTTTTCAAAAGAATGTCATATTGAAAACTAGCCTTTGCCCGCGGCTTCGCCGTCCCCAGGATACCGTTTACCTCCCTGCTATATTTCATTATGATCCGTTCTGCCGTTTAAGCGTGAAAAGGTAACATATAGCATATTATGATTAGACAAGAACATACTAGAGCGGAAACTTCCGCCCCGGACCCGCCCGGTATACCTAAACTATATTGAATCCATAGATACCATCCACTCATCCAAACCTTGGTAATCTATAATAGGTACTTATTTATTACTTTCTGTCAATAGTGTTAATAGCTCCTTCCCGCGGATATCGCACGCGTTTTTCCAGGATCGAAGTAGTCCAGTCTAGATGTGGTTCTAGGAACCTATTCAAAAATTTCCGCCTGATCCGTTCCTTTTGGCGTGAAGAAGTAACAAATTAGCCAAACGTCCAAATGTTCGCATTAATAATATTAGTGTGATAATGTGAAGACAATACGAAGAGTGCATTTTTGAATAACCATAGCAAATTGTCGAAAGCCTAAAGGCTTATAATAAAGCTGACTATGAAACGCGACATCTGTTGAGGAGTAGCAAGACTAAATCTTCCGTATTTAGTCTGTAGAAATCCCATCTCGGGCAGAGACAATAGTTTTATTCTCTGTGGGAAACGTCTTTCCAACTTTCCATTTTACACTCATTCTTTTGACAGAATTCTTTTTGTCATAAAAATGGATTTTCATTTCGGATTCTGTTACCAGTAATTTACTATTTTCTCTGAATAAATGGTCCCAACCATTAGTTTTTCGGTTGAAAAGTACTTTTAAATTATCTGTGCTTGCCGTGCTTCACGTGTGTATAACATATTCACTATTTTCATGCATATTGATCGGGATTTGGGTTCTTGTTGCAATTATCGATCTTTGATTTTGTAGGGCACGCGTTTATTTTATCAAGTGGTGGCCGGGATACATATGTGAAACATGATTGAACTAACTGTGAAAACGTTGGATTCCAACAACCACATATTTGAAGTGGAAGCTGAGGTGAGTAGGCTTTTCAACAAGCAGGTTGCTTTGCTGAGAGTGCGGCCATTCCTTTGGGAGAATAGTGAACCGTCATACTTTCGGTTTGAATTACTTATGAATCGAAAGATTTCGTATCATTTGAATTAAAGGGCTTGGTTTAGGATCTGTTAGCAAAAAAAACGTGTTTTACACGTTTTTTATCAAATACCCTCATTTTTGATGTGAGCTAATCCTGTCCAAACTATCATTGCAACAAAGAAAATTACTTATTTACAATTGAAATAGTTGATTGAGCTAACTTCAGAACAATGTGAATCAGCTTTATTGTTCCAAATCAATACCAATTGGAATCATCCCCAAGATGCTTTGCCCCACTGTGTGGCCATGTGTTTTATCAAATACCCTCATTTTTGGTGTTAGCTAATCCTGTCCAAACTCGTATTGCAACAAAGAAAATTACTGATTTACAATTGAAATAGATGATTGAGCTAACTTCAGAACAATGTGAATCAGCTTTATTGTTCCAAATCAATACCAATTGGAATCATCCCCAAGATGCTTTGCCCCACCGTATGGCCATGTGTTTTATCAAATACCCTCATTTTTGGTGTTAGCTAATCCTGTCCGAACTCATATTGCAACAAAGAAAATTACTGATTTACAATTGAAATTGTTGATTGAGCTAACTTCAGAACAATGTGAATCAGCTTTATTGATCCAAATCAGTACCAATCGGAATCATCCCCAAGATGCTTTGCCCTACCGTATGGCCATGTGATGTGGTGTGTCGCATCCACGTAAGTTTGGCATGGAAGAATGTCTTTCGTAGTGTCTTTTTGTCAAAGGGTATCTTTCATTTCTTGGTTTTTACTTTTTGTACAATAATCACTTTTATATATTGTAGGTAATATATATCTATTAAGAGAGTATCATGTATTTAACCCTTCAAGTCCTTTATATCAAAATCTAAACCTATCCTTCAAGGATTTCGGCGGTAGGGGGGGCAGACCATATTTATGACCTACAGCATCAAATCGCAAAAATTACTAGGTCTCGTTACTTGATTTTTTCTGATTTACAATCTAGAATAAATACACTATCAAAATATGTAAATAATTTCAATTTCTAAGAATTGGACTTACCTTATTTCATTCCTAAGGAAGTAATTAATCACGCCTTGAACTAAACAAACCCATAACTGTCGCATTTGATTACAAAAGAACAGTCACAAAAAACTAAGCACCCACTTGTCATGCACTTGTAAACAAACCTCACCTCAGACTGAACATGATGTCTGTAAACATTTTTTATTTTTTACTCTGTTTCTCTTGTCTCTGATTTTTAGTATGTAGTATTTTTCGTGCGGGATTGATTGAAAAAAACACGACAAGCCAATACAATCCCTATTTTAAACTTGAAAAAGATAAAATTGGCTTGCATTTTCTGGCTGCCTGCAGCCCATTGATCCTTGATGGCACGGAAATATTACCGGCTGCCCGCAGCCGCTTGATCCTTGAGGAGCAGGTTCCCTGTCCTATGCATCAGAGATGATATGATTTTACTGGTACTAAATAAAAGCAAGTATTTAGGAATGTAATGTATGGATTTATTTAGGAACATAAGTTGTTTTTAATACAGAACAATTTGTAATTGCAGGAACACTTACTTACGAACTAAACGAAATTACAAACTACCCTTATTATTGCTAGTGTTTTTGAAACAAGGTAGGTAATAGTATTTTCCACATTCCGTACATTCTGTATTCACCTGTTTTGCTTGCAGATTTCCTCCTGCTCTCTTTTAATACATTTATAGTAAACAATTGATGCATATCTTTCAAATTAGCTTTCCCTCTTTTCAAGGTAATAGTGAAAGATTATTTGCATTATATTTGATGCACCGGACATGTGATACTAAAAACTCATTCCATAAGCTCATACATCATCTACACTTATAAAGAGGAAAGATTTGATTGTTTGTTTGTTTGCATTGAATAGACTCCAAAACTACTGAACTGATTTGATAAATTCTTTCACTGTTGGGAAGCTACACTATTCCCGGGTGCCATAGGCAATATTATATTTTCAAAAAAACACTGATCTTGAAATTTAGTACCCGTGCGAAGCAGGGGCGTGCCGCTAGCAAATTATAATATTCTACAAAATATACTTAAATATGCATTTATGTTCAAAAATAGGTCAACAAAAACCGAAAAAACGTGGGTCATGGGTAATGCTCCAAAATCCTATGTATGGGGACAGGGAATCTGTTAAGTATGCTTTGATTATGATAGGGTTCTGTATGCTGTATCAATTGTCCTGCATTATTTATTTATTATTACAGTCCACTGTCGCACAGCTTAAGGAGAAGATCCGTGAGGCCTTGGGCCTTGAGTTAGACAGACAGAGGCTCATCTTCTGTGGGAGAGTTCTACAAGATGACCAAATCCTTCATGAATCTGGTACCTGACATTATTATTAACTTAACTCACAACAATATCAGATAACCAAGTTGAAGTCCCGTCAAAGTTATCATTAAGATATTATTAATTTTCTTAGATTTAGACCCTGAGTTTGAGGGCTTTAATAACAAAAAGCTCACAACAACATATAATATGTTGAATTATATTTCCAAAGGGTTCTTTTTTTTTAATCATTTATTTACAAAGGGTTTGTTCACTAAGGCGAATAAGACACCCTGATAATTAAATAAACAGGTTGATGTTTAAGTTCAGTTTATTGCCTATAACTTTTAAAATTTCATAATTAACAACAATTATAATGATTTATTGTGGTTAAACTATAAATAATTTCAGGTGTTGAGAATGGCAAGTGTGTGCACCTTGTACAACGTGCACCGCCAAGTCCACAATCAAGGCGTAGAGACAGAGATAGGATGGAAGGAGGTAATGCAGGAGACAATGGGGGCAGCGGCCCCAGACCTCTTCGCAGCCTTAGAAACTTAATGGTAAATACTTTTTTAACATAACCATGAAAAGAATAATGGAATAATGGCTCATTAAAAAAAAATATGCAACTTTACATACACATGAAGGATACTTAGTTTATGGTTATTTGTGCTGCAGGATTCTAATGACCAAAATGATTTACTTATGGAGCAACAAATGGCGTCCATTTCACCAACGGCTGGAAGGCTTAATTTTATCCACGGCATCATCAGGGAAATCAGAAGCTCATTGGCTGCTCTTCGAGATAGAGCAGGACATTTGGTAAGTCTAGAAATTATGTTTAGTTTTAATAGATTATTCATAAATAAAATCAATCATTAAACATTATTTGTAAATTCATTTATTATTCAAAAAGAGAAGTTTGACCTGTATCCTCTACTTTCCGTGACTTAATTGTAGATACCCTCTGGAGTTTCTAGAAACGATGGAACCGTAAATATGGACACAGACTCCAGTGGCGAGGCCCAGTCGCAGGCAGAGGTAAGTTGTTTACTTTTACGCCTATTTATATGTAGTTCAATTATTGCATTAAATAATAATAATTACTTCGAACTGGCGGTAGATTTGTGAGATGTGCAGAACATCTGATCCCACAATTTGGACACTTACCGGTACATAGTAGTTCTCAAACTCACCAGCACACTACGTATTTATTTTAATCACAATGATAAAAACTGTATGTACCTACTATATTGTCTTCAACACCTTACCTATGAAACCTAAATAGTTTAATTAGGTACTAAATAAGATTTCAGCAATGTTTACTTAGCTAAATCTTCAAGTATAGCATGTAAGTCTAATTTGTATAAACGCCCCCTCTCGATGTAGGCCAAGATAGTCTTAAATTCTATATTATTTATGACAAAAGTCTGAGCTGGACTAGATTTACTTGTTACGAAGAATATCACGGAAATATTTACCAATCTATACCATATTGAACAAATAATCAGATTCCATGTTTGACACTTCATGGACATAGTGAAAAATAAATAGTGATGTACCAAAATCAAGATTAAATCATGTGCAATCACAATTAATATTAAATACTGATTGTACTTCGCCGTATAATGTTTCTCGAACCTTGTTCATCTCGACTGGCCATAAGAGGTATTTTTAACCGACTTCAAAGAAGGAGGTTATCAATTCGTCTATAGAAAATGTTCCTGAAGGGGTTCCATAAATTTTTTATCCCCAGGGGATTAGTATTTATCCCGAAAAACTTAAAATAAGTGTAAAGTCGGTTTATCGTTTTTTAAAACACGCCATATTATGTATCAATACAATGCCTTTGTAAGACTCTTACACAACTTTAGCATATTTTCTATTTATTATTAAATTGCATAGAGATGGAATATTTTATTTGGTTCAGATATTTTCGTATCTATGTATAGCACTAGCAGTCTGCATGTAGCAAAATTATTTCGGGTTTTGACGTAGTTTACGTCATGTTGGGAAAATGATTATTTGTTCGAGTACCTGTAGGCTCGAAGTGTTTGAAAATCAATACCGGGCATGCGCAATGCGAGAGATACCCCTCGCCGGCTGTTTAAATCAGAAGTTGGTTGCATCAAATTATTTTAACGAAGTTGAATGATGAAGATGCATTTTATTGTGTTCAAACATGTCGTTGTGTTAGTTGGCATTACATTGTAAAGACAGACCCCGAGATGCCCCTAAAAGAATTAATCTTAGAAAAAAGGACGCTCTGCAAATGACAACATTTGTTGAAAATCTGTCCCTATAAAGTCGGTACTTATTCTACAACGTCCGTTCGTTTGTCTGTCTGCTCGCTTTTCCGTTGTCCCAGACGGAAAACCGAGCAACTATAAAATATGTATATGGTATATACATATTTAGTAGCTCATTGAAATGATCAAAGAATAAATTCGTGATATTCGTGGATTCGTGGTAAAATTATATGCCTTCTATCATTAGGACAGCTGTATTAGAGATGATCGGCATTTTATCCTTATTGGTAAAGGTTTTATGATGATTCCGTCGAGACTTTTTAACTTAACTCAAAATTTTGTTTCTTAGAACAGTGATGAAAGAGATGACAGCGACGACGAAGAAGAACTCTCTGCTCATGTTCCCCGATTCCGCAGGTTGGTAACAAAATTGGGTACACTATATATAATACGTGACGCCCCTGTCGCCCCGTCGTCGAATAAAGTAAGCAATAAATTAAATGAAAACATAAGAATGGGAACATGCAAGTACAACGATTAAGAAACATCCTTATTTATAGTTCACTAGCCTCAGATTGCGGTTTCGCACGCGCTGAAACAAATTTCAGTAATAATGGAATGTATAACAGCCATAACAATTATTATTGGTCCCGTCAGAATCCATTCCGTGTACGCGAAACCAAGAATCAGGTCAGATTTTCCTTAATGTTTGGTGCGGAATCAAAAGCATTATGGTAGTTTTGGCGCACATTGCAAAATACATAAAAATATTAGACCTTTTACAAAATCAATTTAACCTTCTACCGGAGGAAGAACGAAATGATATTATTTTTCAACAAGACGGTTGCACCTGCCTATAAGAGTATACTACCTACCGCTACCTAATTTTACCCTATTTGTAATTTCAGACTACGCGCCATCCGTTCGATGGGACCCCGTTTCTACGCAAACCCGCGCGACCTGGGTAAAATGCTTGAGGAGCTGGAACGTTTGCACGATGACTTTGCTCCCTTTCGAATGCATTATGTGGCCATGCTCCGTACCCTCATCATACCTGACGTGAGTAGCTAGATCTATGAGCTGTCTACCCCCCTCCCCCCCCCCCAAGGGAGATGAGCGGAGAAGACATTTGTTATATATAATATAACATTTCATCGCCAACACGCCAACGCACATGCACATAGTTATGCGAGTCCTACTAGCTGTAGCTTGCCACTGCAGGTCACAGTCCCCGCAGTGAATGCGTTAAACAATCAATAGAAAGTCGTTATTCAAACATCAACACTGAGCGGAGATATATCATATTTGTATGCGAAGAAGCAAAGAAAGATAAAAGTGTAAATGTGAGCTGTGCCTCGCAATCTGGCGACGATGTCACGCAGTGGAGACGAGAAGAGATCAGCGGAGATGCGAGTTGTGCCTCGCTAGTGCATTCATCTCCACAAATATCTGACACTCGCCGCACGCAGCTCAGCCGCTCTAACCAGCACACATCTACGCTTAAGCCAGCATGCATCTCTGAGCCTAGTCAGTGCGCATCTCTGCACATCTCTGGCAGCTTCGGTGGAGACATCCTAGCTGAAAAACGTCTGTCTCGTCTCCGCTACGGCCATATTCGTACATGTACACTTTGGTGGACCTCTGCCCGGAATTCCGAAGTATATTGTTACCTCATTTTCAAATATTGCTTATGCCATTTGTTGCTTAATAAATTCACTACCGAACCACTACGGTAATGCGAACCGAAGGGGCGCGCTGCGCAGGTAGGCCAGCTCGTTCACGTCCATGTGCGTCATGCGCAATGAATGTTTATAAGGAAAGTCAAACACATATATATATATACCCTATATTTCATATCCTTCTTTTTATTTAGTTTTAAAAATTTTAATTTTTCTAGTTTCTACAGTTCCTATGCTAATAGAAATACAGCATTAATGAGTTTCTTTAATTAACATTTTTTCAAAATTTCCAGTACCAAGAACCGGAGAGGCAGCAGTGGCAAGACGTGGTGCGCCTCATTAGTGATATCATGCACAGCTTCGCCCATTGCTATCACTCAATCAGTGACATCACGTACAACGTGGGCCAGCGCTACCCGCGGCTCACCTCTGAGCTGCCCGCCCCCACGCGGCACACCATCCCAGTGCAGGTAACTATAAATACTCTTTCAGCGACATCACGTTCAACGTGGGCCTGCACTACTTGCGGCTTACCTCCGAGTCGCCCATCTCCACGCGGAACGCCATCCCAGTACAGGTACCATACATAAAGTCTGCTCTAGCTAGCAAGTCCGAGCAGTCAACTAGGAGTTTTCTATTTGGTACATTCATTCACACGTTTATCGAGGAATATAGTTCAGTGAAGAATCGCATAAATATCGTCGTTGCACTCCTTATAGTGTAAGGGATCGCAGAATCATGCCTGATTCTGCGCTGGTGCAGAATAGAAATACAATTTAGTCAATACCTTGCAGGCGCACATCAACGTCGTAACAGCGACCGGTCCCCACTCCATGTCTGGTGACCGTCGGGGAGCTGGCGCGGGAAGTGCGGGTGCAGCAACGACCAGTGCAACCACTGCGACCGGCGCAACCGGGAACACTGCGACCGGCGCGACCGCGACCACAGGCGCGACCCACACGGCGTCCGCCAGCCAGGCATCGACCCCCAGGCCAGCCGCCCCGCCGCCCAGCGCGCCCAACGTAGACCTCCAGACCACCTCAGAGACCTTCAACGTGCGCCGCACCTCCTCCACCGACCGCACGCCCATACACACTACCACGCGCACCTTCACGCGTCCTGCCACGGAAGGAACAACGCCCTCGAGCTACCAGGTCGAGATCGAAACCAGGGGCCACATCGCGATACCCCTCGACAACAACCTGCTTAGCGGCCTCGCCGCCGTTGCTTCTAATTTGCGGCAGGCTCAGGGTCAGCACGATCAAGCAATTGCGGATGCTCAAGCTGCACGGGCGGCTGCTACAGCTGTTCGCCTCGAATCTGATCCGATAGAAATTCCAGTTTCAAATCTACAACGATCGAATTTGCCACCTGGACTAGTCGCACTTGAGAACCTAGAAATCTGGAGCCCGGTCGGCCCTGACACTTCAACCGCTCCAGCCGCTTGGAGCGCGCCATCCGCGGCGGCCGCGCCTTCCGCGCCGGCACAGTGTCCGGTCAGAGATCCCGTGCGAGAAACCGTACTTCGTCGCGTTCAACAAGCCGAGCGTCAGTCCGCGAATACAAACGTAGAACCAGCAACTCAGGCCTCTACTCCGGTGACGCCTTCCGCTCAGACTGCCAGTGGCTCCACGTTCCTTGGCTCGATACCGATAAATATAGGGCCTAGGAGCTCGCCCATACAAGGAGCGACCTCAGCGGCGGCGGATTCCTCTCAGAGGGGGAACAGCGCATCCACAAACGGCGCAAGCAGGCCCATACGCCGCAACGCGCGGATGAGCACGGGGGGCGTCTCGCGCACGCCGCAGGCGCACGGTCACTCGCACGTTCACGTTGCCGGCCAACCTGCCGACGGCTCACGGCCGCGCTTTGTCATGGGTAAGTGCAAACTTCAACTCAGATAGATCCATGAAGTGCAAACGTCACATAATAGCCCCATAATGAGTGTATAATCTTAAAGTAGCAGGTGCGGCAGGCCAAATTGAAACAAAAAATAAATAAAAAATCTTGACCTGTTTGGGAGATATAATTTTTTTTTATAAACTTCTATAAATTCGTCCCTTTGTTCACATTTTTGGGCATCATACCCACAATTTAAATAATTTCATAGGTTTTATTTTTGGAATGTATTACAGAATAGTAGTCTTTATCATCACCTGTAGAGAGTCACTAATATCATACGGGCTAACAAGCTACGGTAAAACATTCAAATCCTACCTAGACAAAATTTATAATATACAGCTGAGAATACTTAAAATAATAATACCCAATATAACTAAAATAAAACTATATAAAGATGACAACATTACTGGAATATACAAATACTTTAAAATATTACCAATTCATACAAAATTAGAATGAACATTTTGACAGAACAATTTCCAAACAAAGACTTGCTAATAAATATTACTCACAAGATTACCCACAAGGAAAATGACCTAATATAAACGTGTACAACCCAAAGTTAATAACTATTACGGCAAACGTACAAATAGATATATCATTCCTAATCTAATTGACGAAATGCCGTTTAAAATTACATCCAATATACAAAAATATTGTAGAATAGTTTTAAATACTACAAGTAATATCGGCAATAATGACGTCAATCGATAGATAGATGAACAATACTTATTGTACCACACAAAAAAGAGAATAATGCTAAGAATAGATGAAGCCTTAAGGAACTCACAAGTTGAAAAGTTGTTATTCACAAGTAGATCCTCTCGGCGTCCAGAATCACCCCATTCCGGCTTAGTACATAAATGTACGAATCATTTACATTAGCTCCACGTGGAACCTTGTAAATTTTAAATATTGTATGAATACGTCCCTCCAATTTTTTTATAAGTACATATTTGTATTGGTAGATCTGGAAAACCTGATGCGCAACCTATCGGGAGGCGTGGGCATGGAAGTGGTGATGAGCATGGAGGAAATGCCTAACTTCCTGTCCGGCGCTGGCCTCGACGCAGGCGTGAACGATCAGGCTGGTGGTGGTAAGTACCTATATTACAAACCGCTCGCTACTGGGCACGAGTGGTCCTTAATCCCACTTGAGCCCTAGGCCTGAGAGAGTGACATAAGTTACGCCCAAGTACCTATTTTATAATTTTTTTCAACAGTGTACGTCACTCCGCTTTTCGCCGCACACAATGTGGGAGGAACCCCCACTGCAGATCTGCTACAAAACATCGTTGCAATTGTTCGTAATCGCATGATGCCCCAAGACCCACCCCAAAATCAAGGGCAGTCACAAAATCGGGGTCAAGGTCAGGCCCAAAATCAAGGGCAATCACAGAATCAGGGATCTGATCAAAGTAATGCAGATCGCCGCAACCAGTGGCAAGGTATACGGTTAATTTAGAAAGTCATTGATTTGTAGTTCACTCACGCTTCCTTTTCAACTGAGTTCATAAAAGGAGGAGGTTCTCAACACGACTGTATGTTTTCTAATGTTGTTTAAAATTATTCGCCAATAAATATTATAATTTATTTCAAATCAAGCACTTACCATTGACCTAATTCTTTAACGGGGAATTGCTTATTTCTAGGTCATATGTATGTTACAACACCTGCATTATGTAATAAATAAATAATGCTGGACAATCCACACAGTTTCATCCAGGCCTAAACTAGTAGAGCTTGATGTGTCATGGGTACTAGATGATTGATATAGTTTGTAAAATATAATATTAAATAGATTCTATTATACATAGAAAATACCCAGAACACCCGGGACAAAAAAAGTGGTTTGACGTGTTACTTTCGATATTTTCATTACATTGATGCAAAATTATAAAGCTAGTTGCAAATATTGATAACCTATTTTGTGTTCATTTTTTAAAGTTAATAAATCAATTGAAGACCCATGTGTGGTGCTGGGCGAAGGTCCCCCTATGTATAATAAAAAATATATCTCGCAATACATTAAATGTATTGTATTATGTATGTCTATCATCATCTTGTACATCGTGACACAAGCTTTGCTTAGCTTGGGGCTAGATGATGCTGTGTGTATTATCCAGGATAATATATTTATTTATTGTCATCAGATTTTGAAGATGCTTGAATCTTTCGATTTTGAAAAAAAAAACTCAGTTTGTCTATTTGTCTCGTAAAATTTATAAATAATATAAAAAAATGTAAGTCAGTTTTAAATTGTCTAAAAACCATAAAATTTTAGTTATCCAGAATACGCCAGGGTATTTCAAGGATCGAGTTGATTACATTCACTAAACCTACAGCTGTTCCCGTCGTTTTTGTGCCCCCCCTCTCCAGAGAACTCCCCGCTCCTCACATGCTCCTACCACGACAAGACAAGCCATGTCCCGTCTTCAAACTCGGGTCTATGCATACTTCATCATCTTCATTAGCCGTACGACCACTAATTTATTAATAATTATTTTTATAAGAAAAACATACACGGTGCCACGTAATATAAGGGATAATTCTGGGTCTCGAAGGAGAACGATGTTTTGAGTTCTGAGCTAAAAATTATACATTTTCAGCCACGAGCAAAAGTATTAGGCACCCCTATTGTGTGTCATTATCTCTACAGATAGTGCTCAGGTAAATATTTTATGGTCTCGTTATTGAATAGGCGGCGTCTTTTGATCAAATTAAAACAAAGATAGGACTATACGACATGCAGGTGCAAGCGGTGTTGTCCCGAATTTGCTAATTTTATTTTGAGATTTTAGTGTGTTGTAAATTCTTGCATTGAACATACGCCTATCGTCCACTACTATTGCTCCCGTTTTCGAAGTGATTAACATTTTTCGCGTCAGCTATGCCTAAAATTACTGAACTAAGCGCAGACCAGCGCTTGAAAATTAAGATTTTAAGCGACCAAGGCATGTCTCAAGTAAACATAGTCCGAGAAGTGAAGTGCTCGCGATGTGAAGGTCAATACGCACTCAAACGCTTCGAGGAGACTGGTTCCTATCAAAATAGACCGACAACAGGCAGGAAAAAAATTACTACAGTTCGTGAAGACCGTTTGTTGATCAGGCAGTCTCTACAGGACCGGAAAAAAACTGCTTTAGACCTTGCTGCAAGTTTATCTGAAGCAAAAGGCCAACTGGTAGGCGTGCATACAGTGATGAGAGGGATCCGCCAAGCTGGATTAAAAGGTTGCAAAGCGAGGAAGAAGCCATGGCTGTCAGAGCGCAACAAAAAACATCGGCTGGAATGGGCCCTGCAACATAAGGATTAGACAGTGGAAGACTGGTCTAATATACTGTGGTCAGACGAATCTAACTTTGAGGTATTGTTAATTGCTCTATGTTTTTCATTATGATGTGTCAATATCTTTGAAATAACCTTCTCCAATGAAAATATTCAAAAACCGAAATAAAATGTTTTTTCTTTTTTTTTTTCAGGTCTTCGGAACACCTGGTGTGACCTATGTCCGGCGGAGGGTGGGTGAAGAATACAACCTAGAGTGTGTGGTGCCCACTGTTAAACACGATGGAGGCTCAATTATGATCTGGGGTTGCATGGCCGCCGGCGGAGTCGGTGAAATACTCTTGTGTGAGGGGCGAATGAACAGTACTAAGTACACTGAAGTGCTGGAAATTGCTTTGTTGCCGTCGGTTACGCACATTTTCGGAGACACGAACACCGACGGCGTCAAATTCCAGCAAGACAACGCCACTTGTCACAAGTCAACTCACACCATGGCATGGATAGCTGAAAATGGAATTAATGTTTTGGACTGGCCACCACTATCACCTAAATCCAATTGAACACATTTGGTCTATTTTAAAGAAAAACATCCGGAGACACATATACAATCGTTATTGACTGCGTTAAATCATGAGTGGCAACGAATTTCTCAAGAGGATTGTTTAAGGCTGGTAGAGTCGATGCCAAAAAGAGTGGATGCTGTCATTAAAGCAAAAGGGGGCCCTACAAAATATTAATTTAATAAAGTAAAATAAAGTAATTTAATCATATTAAGTTGTTTTTGTACATGTCCTATTATAAGTCTACTTAAAATAGCTTGTACAATAGGGTGCCTATTACTTTTGCTCGTGGCAGTATCGACATAATGCGTTATCCGTGTTCTATTAAGCGTAGTTTTTAATTATTTATTCTTCTTTTTTTTAAATGTATATGCAACTAATTTATTTGATAAATACTTATATATAAGCGCATTTTCTCATAAAACGAAAACCGAAATCAATTGTAGAAGCATATGCGCGACCTTGAGCCGGTCCGGGGCGGCATGGCAGTTTCCGCTCTACTATGTCTACTCATAGAATCCTTTTTACCATGACGTCTACTTAATAAAATATATATTGGCAAAATTATCTGTAAAATATTACCAATTAAAAACTATGCAAGTTCTTGAAATTTACGTGGCACCGTGAACCTATATTTGATTATATTATTTATAAATTGTAAGTGCGTCTAATGTGTTCTAGCTCCGTGGGGCGGGCCAAGGCGTCGCGCAACATTCACCAATTATCCGTACGCGATGGCGTGCCTCGTTTACGACCGCTATCTCAACTGTGATAGTGCTCATGCCCGGCATCATCTGCGAGCGCGCAGGTATTTACGAACTCAAAGTACTCACAGACTACGAAGATGGTGCGACCGTAACACCGCACTGTACGGTGCGCTCTGTGCGACGAACGCACATTAATGTCCAGTCGTTTCTATCAAACCAACCGCATAGATATTAATCATGTGCGGCGCACCGTTCGTCATAGGATCGAATATAGTCCGGAGCGAACTAAGGTCGCAGTGCGTAGCGCTATTACTTAACAAATTCACCGCTGAGTTACGGCTGTACGAAACAAAGCGGCGGCGGCGAGCTGACTTGCCTGAAGGAGCTCCAGGTGTTCATAAGCGTTAATGCATTCGCTATGCCTACATCATGTGCCTAGAAGATATTGACAGTTCTGCTCGCTTAGCGTTTGTCGAACTGCTTAATGAACGAATGACTATTTGGATGAACTGCGTATGGATTCTTGGCGAACCGCTTATTAGATGAAACGCGATTTGGACGAATCCCTTTTTGGACGAACTGAATTGCTAACAAATCTTAATGTCTTGTCATACTAATATAATAAGTGCTGGAAAACGCACATTAGCAGCCTGAAGTCAGCAAGTTGGCGTTGTTATAAAAGCGCTTTAAGCCGTTTGTCCTTCGACTGTCCTCTCTCGGTCGTGTCGGTCTTCCGTCCCATTGGATTGCCTGTTTTCTATGTATAATAAAAATACCTAGTACCCATAACACGAGCTCTGCTTACTTCGAGGCTACATGCTGCTATGTAGATTATCCAGCTTCATTTTATAATATTTATTTTAATTTTTCTAGGGACTTATACCAACGGCAAGCTGAAGAGCAGCAGAGGCCGCGTGCCGCCCGCCGCGCTGCGCCCGAAATAGAAGTCATCAGGGTCAGGAACCGGAGATTCACTGCTGTAAGTGCAAACGAATTGCCGCAGCGCGGTCTGCCTCCGACGCAGAAGTTTGCGGACAGATCTTTTTACGATCTGTCCGCAAACTGATGTTCTGGGGTTTTTTATTTATAACTTTAAATAATATGTCTATCTAGCCCCCAATACTCAAACGTTGTCCATGAAAATCGGTAGTCTCTAGACTCAGATTTAAGGTAGCCTTACCTTAAATCTGAGTTGTGTTCGAGTATTCGAACACAACTGGGATGAAGATCAGAGAAGTGATTTAATCTATTTTTAACCAACGACGCGACGTTGAAAAAATTAAGGGTTTCTATGTTCAGCTGAATGTATGTTCTACGATTTCTCAGTCAATTGTGGACCGACTTTTTTTAGTATTTTCAAAACCATCGTTTGTCTAAATCAGTTATCTGATACCCCATTGTTATAACAGTTAAGTGGGCTGAATAAATAATTATTAAAATATCCGCCCAAATGCAAATCAATCAAAACTTGTGGCTATAAATAGATCACGTTCTTCTATGGTGGCGCCTTCCAAATCAGATGGATCCACTGATGGTTTGCACCTTGATTGTCAACACTTGATCTCCCATGGGCATGGGTTTGGCGTGATACTCCGTTTGTGTAGGTAGAATACGATAAAAGGATGTCGAACGAAGGATTAAGTCGCAACTCGATAGATATCGGAATATATACACGAATTAAGCCAAGGACGGACGGTAACGTCGGATTTTTCAGCGCTCGTCCGAGTGTATCAAAGAATTCAAGGCATCCCCGATGCAACCTACGAAGGTCACGCGAGTGGTTTGACCACCAATTAACCAACTACAAAGCTATAGCATTATGTCAAGATGTTAACCTTCAAATTATGTATCTACTTTGGAATTGACCAGATGCTACTCTAATAATTAAAGAAATATAGACCACACATCATGGTCAGGAACAAAACAACATTTTATTATGAAAGTATTTGTCATATTCAGTCACAGAACAGTCTGCATTTATGATATTAGTGTGATCGGGTGGACTGTTTTCATCGCATTATCATAAGCGAATGTTGGGGGTCCAATTATGCTAACCAATCGCTCTAATATTGCAATGGTATCGTTGCTGAATCGTCACTTGGACGAAATAAAATTTTAATATAGTGCGTGCGGTGTTATTGCACGGAGAGATTGATATAATGGTTTCAAACTTGACAGTTTTGACACGCGTCCCTCCATCTGTAGTTTATTTCATGCAAAGAATTTGTAGTACAATTTTGTGGTGTTGGCACTTTACCATGTAAATACTAAATACCACAGAATTTAATCTAAGGTAGACCGCCAAATGTGTCATTCTGATAAAATACCATTGCCATAGATTTAGTGCGAAAATTACCGATGTCTAAACTTGAATAATATCTTTTTTTTTTGTATAGATTATACACAATTTTATTTTTATTGGTTACAGAACCACATGTCCACAATGAGGCGCCTTCTAAACGAACCCATCACAGAGCAAGGTCAAATGAATGCATTTATGCTTGTCATTGTAAGTAACGTGTTTTAAGACAACTCCTAGATAGATAATTAATTGTTATGATTAGTTAATTTTGAGCTTTATCTTTAAAAATAAATTAATTTATAACCTCAAAAGTGCCCAAAGTACAAACTAGCTTCGTTTTGGCCTAGATAATAAATATCCAACATTATCTATTTTAGTAAATAGATAATGTTGTATATAGGTTACCATTTGACGACCGATGTGGCGGGGCGGGCGAAGGTCCGCCTGCGACGCAGGTCGCGTGCTCGATTTCCGCCTTGGGACAAATGTTTGTACGATCTGAAAATATTTTTCTCGGATGTTCTGGCTATTTTCTATTTATAATTAAAAAAAAACTATCTATGTAATTATATTATTATGTATATCAGTCATCCCCATAACACAAGCTCGGCTTAGCTTGGGGCTAGATGATGTTGTGTGGATTATCCAACATTATTTATTTAAAGAATTTAATGATATCCCAAAAACTGCGCCACGGAGGCAAGTGCTTGCCTCCGTGGCGCAGTTGGTTAGCGCATCCTCGTATTCAGAGGAGGGTCGCGGGTTCAAGTCCCTCCGGAGTCGTAAAAAAAAAAAATTTTTGGGATATCTTTAAATTCTTTAAGATTACCCAAAGTGCGGGCATAAGCACTATAAAAACCATTATTTATTTATTTAATATTATTTAGATGAATGCTAGCACATCCAGATATCCTCCCCATCACTCCAATGCGATGTTTAACCGCATGCCCAGCTTGGAAATTATGCCATTACACCCCCCCAATAATAAGGCGAATAACAGGGAAGGCCTGTGCATGCATGAAGCATGTGCAGGTGTGGACTAGTAGAGGGGTTTATGATGATGACTTCCCCCGAAAGGCGTGAAGCTCTAAAAGTAGCACTTTTATGTGTAAGTAAAACAGGAATAAAATGCAGCGTTGCGTTCCAGGCTCGCCACGTGTTCCTAAATCCGATACTCGTGGCTCCGATCGACCCAACCCCAGTCCCGACAGAGTTCTCGAGAATTCGCATACAGCTTCGTGATTACGTACAGCGAATGTTGGAGCGCTCTGTAGACTCGGGGAGCTTCGAGACTTTCTCTGAACAGCTCATCACGCAAACCGCAAGCTTTTTGCGTGGCATTGTAAGTTACCTTTACTGTCTTTTATTATCCACTAGCGACCCGCCCCGGCTTCGCACGGGTGCAATGCTGATACTAAATTATACATATAAACCTTCCTCTTGAATCACAATATCTATTTAAAAAAAAGCATCAAAATTCGTTGCGTAGATTTAAAGATCTAAGCATACATAGGGACAGACAGCGGGAAGCGACATTGTTATATACTATGTAGTGATGATGCTCACGGTACAACATGGAGATTAAACAAATGACCCCCTTATGTGTTTAAGGCGCAATATGATGTGACACTAGCACCACTCTTGCGTTTGGCTACCAAAGCCAATAAAGCATTTTCTGCTAATTCGAAATGAAACAAAAATCTTACAGAGGTATATAGGTATATGGTAACTACTATACTGGAGATTATCAATTGGCGGCGAGAACTTTTAGTAATTATTTTCCATAACGATATTACAAGAAAAAATAAAGAGTGGCGCTAGTGCCACCTCATACTGCTCCTTAATAAATATTTAATCCATTAGTTTTCAATAAATTGAAACACATATCTGAAGATAAAACATTCACTATATTGTGTGTTGTATCGGTGTAATGATGGTGGTGACACACTAACCATACATGTATAAATCCATATATGTGTAGTATAATATGCTTCTGACGCGCCACAACAAACCATATCACAGTAGTCTGGCCCTAACTTAAGGTTTTAGTCGATAGAAAAGTGAATGGGTATGTTTCAGCCGAGCATCCAATCCTCGCGAGAAGCCTCGGTAGCTGAAATTGACCCGACTGCGTCCCTCCGCGCGATGATACGCGCGCGCCTGCCCACAGTCATCACCTGCATCATGTCTGAAGCCTCCAACGAAATGTTTGCAGCCAGGTATAATATGCAGGCTGTAGGTACAAGTATACCATGCACGAAGATAACAATACTAACAAAAGATAATACGTAAGAACCAAAACACTACCGAAGCCTCGCAGGGGTGTGGTACACCAAATAATATAGTAGTATATTATACACCGAGGGCTTAAAGCTGTGTCTTACGTCACGGGCGTCATTGAACCCTGAGCGCAGCACTGGATTGAGTTACTCCAGAGTGCGCGAGAGATTTAATCACGCCCAAGACGAAGACAAGTTTGTGCAGGAGGTAAATACTCTACTTTTCACACATCTTGCGAGTAAATATTAAAAGGTTGGTAACGTGTTTCTCGTCATTTGTTTTTATTCCGGCTTCTGGGGGCCTATTCACTATGGACAATCCAAACGCGTTACACAGATGACAAGACAGCGGCGTGGAATCGGACAAAATCGTATTCCCTGTCATACTTGCCATTCCTTACCGCGACACGGTGCGATTAAAACACGATTTGAACTGTCAAATAAACGCGTTCGCTCCTTGCGTGTTATGGCACAGATTAGCGTGTTCCTGCAATAGTTACTACGGCTCGTTTCTTTTTAGTCTCTGTGTATGTGAATTTTTGTTTACATTGTGTATTTGTACTGTTAAGAAAAAAATAATAAGCTAGAGGTAGAGATTATACATAGAGAAGATCAAAGAGATGAATCAGGCACCCACGAAGTGTGAATACACGGACGATTATAAGACAACTAAGACGGGTACGGGAGCAGGGATTCACCTCAATGGACCTCAATATCAATGTAACTATCAATGCAAAGAAGGGATACCTATCTATAGACAACCAATGCGTGCGTATCCTGACTACACTCAGGGCCTAGGCAGGGAACAGCTGCAACTCCAAGCTCATGCACTAATGTCATTTGGCACTTGAGAGAATCTCCTCTAAAACCACACACATATTGCCAATAACGAAGAGGTCAAGTTAAGGATCTCCTCTAGTAACAGGATAACCCTTCAATGGATCAAAGGACATCGGATAGGTAACAACGCCGCGGACGAATTGGAACGGAGACTCGGACACGCCGACAATTGGCCCTTCTCCGTTCCTCCCCTTCCTCAGAACATGGATAAGACTCAAAATCAGAGAAATGCATAACAAACGATGGACACGCCTGCAGGCATACCGCCAGGCTAGAGCAGCGCTTCCATCTGCATCACCAAGACTACTGAACCTGACTAGAACGGACCTACGCGTCCTAGTGGGTACACTCACAAGGCACTGTCCAGTGAACAAACACCTCATCACCATCGGAGCAACAGACAGTCCTCTCTGCTCGGGGTGAATCAGCGACGAAGAATCAGCTTCTCGCTTCTGGACAGAGGCTGGTTACACTAGCAAAACAAAACCGTGCAGAATGGACCGGAGTCTCAGTGCAGATAAAAGAGTACACACACCATAACCATAGTTAGATATACTTTTTTCAGGTTATATTAGATTAGGTTATACATATATATAGTATAAATTACCAGGATATAGGAAATAAACTTGATAAATGAAATAAATTTGCCAAATAACAATCTTTCTTTTATTTCGTTTTTATAAACAAGAGATGCACCTACAACAGAGATGCCTACACATAGACAATAAGACATAATTTACAGATTTGTTACAAACAAGAGATAAAATTTAACACATTACAATCATATTAATTTCTTGTGTAATAGTAATAACATGCATTGATTATTTTTGCACACTTTGTGGGGTAAACATCGCCTTTCAGGAGTTCTATGCACTGTTCAACACAGATCCATGTATAAATGTGCATATTAATGTAGTTTACTTCTGGGTCATACCCAGCTGAATGGAGCACAGGTGTCTTAACCATCGGTTTTGGGGATAGCCAGAGTCCCCTAGAAGCCACTCAATTTTCCACTGTTGTGCTCATCTTCGATGAACCAGCTTATGGACCATGATCGCCAAACATAACTATCATGAGAGGCCCTCCAAATTTTGCACATATGCCAATTATTTTCAAATCACTGTCACATATCTGAAACAAGGCAGAAATAATTTTCATTGTGTTAGATAGATATAAATAGGTGCCATCCTCCTCTCTTGGACAATCTTGCAGATCATCGGTGAAATGTAAGTCTGCATAACCATCAAGAAATACGGGCATGATGAACTAAAATGTAATGTACACTTACAATGGCAGCATTGATGGCATGGTATCCTTGATACTTACAACACTTAACGGAAATTAAGCTGTATCTAAAAAAGTTAAACAATTATAGGTGCCTACATATACTAATATCACTTTACTAGTCAGTTTTGTCAGCATTAAAAATAGATACAGAATAAAGGTACTATTACAGCATAGGTAGGTATGTACATAAGTTTCAGTATTACTATAATAATTTTATTGATGCAGTTACTTTGACGTCTGGCTGGTGTTGTTTGAGGAGTCATCCTGCTTGCAAGGATCCCGCATAAAAAAGAATATAATTCTTTGGTACAATAGTAGCGCACAAACAATTTAGGGTCCATTGATAGAGGGTCCGCAGAATCCCTGAGTAACCTTTTGCTATTTCTTGTGCTTTGTTGGTGGCGCCAGCATCTTACGCGTCGTCTTCGTAGAAGAATATCCATTATTTTTGCTGCTTCTCTCAATGGATATTGTTTAGAAATGAGAGATATTTTAAGGTTATAATAATCAAAACAAACAATGAAATGAAAACTATTCGTTCCGAAACTAGTCATGCCTGTTTGAATGATAATACAAATCATAATTTTTTGTCTCTAAATTTACTAATCACACTAAATTAATGTATGTTATGGTTGAGCAAGCTTATAATTCAAGATATTTATAACTTGAGTAAATAATTGGAAATAAAAATAGTTTATAATAAAACCCATATAAAATCGATAATTTCCGAGTGGACCAGTAGTAAAATTTTGAACGAATCATGTGAAATGATCGAAAAACAAAACACGGGGCATAGACAACTAGTCTTGTGGCATACAGAATACAATTTATTCGATTCCACACCAAGGCGCCTTTAGGAATCGTGTTTGTGTTTAGAACACGTTGTGACGTCACACGGTTTGGGCAAGGAATCTCCTATGTCATAGAGAATCATGCCCCTGAACTGACGTTCATTCGAAGACCTCACCGATAGAGTTAATTAAGATATACATATGACCTTACCGCTAATGAGATGCCGTTAATGTTTGATAATTTATTTGTTTGAGCATGGACATAGGAAATTTCTTGTTTTGCGGTTTAATTTCATATTTTGTGAGTGGAAAATTAAAATAAAATGTCTTTCAAAGATTGGAGCAGCCTACGTTCCGTATACTTTCTCTTAGATGTCTTATAGATATTTTGCAACTGTGTCACTCTCACAATACATTTATGCAAGTAACCCTTGACGCGTAACTAGAGGATTCGATCCCGGTCTTTATTTTCAATCCCGGGTTTTCGGGATTGGTTAAACGCGATCCCGGGATTATAGACTGGTAAATGAAATCGAAGTATTATTCTAAAATCTGTTTTTATTTACTTTCAAATACATAGTAAAAATCATCTAAAATCACACAAACTTAATTTTGACATAAATAATCAAAAATTTTATCTTTTTAAATAAATACTTTTACTACTTTTTAATAATACCGTCTATACCTATACAATAATTACGTGTCCATCCAAAGGTTAATCGCTATTAGCGATAAGGCCGCCCATTGTACAACTATTTCTGTGTTTGTGTTTTCCTGTCTTGTTATTCTATCTTGGTGTGCAATAAAGAGTATTTCTATTCTATTCTATTCTATACTTCTCTTTTAAGGTATACAGATAAATAATATTAACTAAAGTAACCAGATAATGGTTCCTTTATCAGTAAATAAAATCAAAATTTTACTTGAATTTCTAAGCACTTATAAACAACCCTCTACTTTTGCGTATATAATACTACTAACCGATGTGAACAGCGTGATCTGGAAATCGCGTATAAACAAACTCGACGGGCAAGGCAAAATAAGATGGCCGACAAAATGACAGGAGAAATAAGTGAGTGCGTTTCAGTTCACGCATCTATCAGTCAAACGTCCAAACAACGTCCACCGAATAATAAATGATTGTCAAAAAAGGCTGTTGTATGCGCGCTGTGAGTATGATCTCTGATGTTTCTGATAAGTTTGACGTTTTGTTTCAAGCAAAAAGGCAACTTGTAATTATGGAGAAAAAATAAATTTTACGATAAATTTGAACACGACGCGACCGAGGAGGCGGTCGATTACCTATTTAAGGAATGCTTTTGTTTTGTGTACAGGTCCCTAAATGGTATTGTTTTGTATAAAAAAAGAGCTAATACTAATATGATGTAAGTTAGCTTATAATATGAGAATATTCATTCCAGTTATTTAAAAATAATACTACGTTTAAAAAAACACTATACAAATGTCAATCAAAATGACCGGATTTGCCTTTTTTCATACGTTTATTATTTGTGTTTACATACATTAACGCGCTTCGTGTTTTATAATTTTTAACAATTTTATATGCTTATATCCTATTTCATATATAATTTTATGTCCTATAGCTACTCCATCCAGACGATTGGGTACTGACGATAGACACATTGTTTCTTTCTATAATTTTAGAAGTTCAAATTAAGCATGGTTTTATTCCTTTAGTTTTCGATATTTTTTATTTAGACACAGTATTTAATATATTTTTTCATGTATTTATTTATTATTTGCGCACTATAAGTGGAAACTATTGTAGCTTTATTTGTTCCTATTTTAATTTCTTGTTATTATATATACTACTATATATAGTAGGATTTTTGTTTCCCAAATAAATTAAAATTAAATCAAGAATTTTTTGTCAATCCCGAAAATCCCGGGATTATAATGTAATCCCGAAATTTACGGGATCGAAAGTCGACCGTGATCCCGGATCCCGGGATCGAATCCTCTACGCCTAACACACACAATTGCACGTGTACCGCAACACAGTTGCGCCCAGACGTGGCTTTTGAGTGGAGAAATGGTCGAGCGTCCGGTGTGTGCTTTAGATTAGAGATACATGACTTATAAAGATAATAAAAAAATATATAAATGTAAAAAATGAGCGTAGAATGTGAACAATAATATTTGTGTCGTAGGTTTTACAGCGTGTTGTACCGCTTCTTCGCGGATCTCTGCACACTGTTCATGTGCTTCATCGAAGACGGCTTCGACGGGCTCGTGCGGCGCTTTGATGAATTCATGGTGAGCTGGAAAACCACTCCATAAATATGATGATATCCTCCTAGACGAAGTTCGACTGCGGCGGCCTGTCTCAACGTAGATAAGCCGTGACATATTATAGTCATATGATTGCGGACAAGTGTGTGCGCAATCTTATGACTCTACATGTGCACTCTATATTCACTAGCATAATCCAATGGGAACGACTGGGGAGAAGTCAGGCGCAGGACCAATGTCTTAACGTGCTTTTCGAAGGGTCCGGTGTTACACATCACAACTTCCTGACTCCAGGCAGCTACTGCGATTTTTCTATAAATGTAGAATGCATATAATTATACTCCGGCCTTGTCATTCACTCCGCTAGCTGCATTCCTCAGCCACAATTAGCAGTAAAACGGTGGTTTCTGGCGCAGGCAACCATCACTGAGAACTACGGATCGTACACCCGCGACTGGCTCCGGGTCGTGGCTCACCAGAACCTCATAGCGAGTCGGCCCTACATCTTGTCAGCTCAATCCTTCAACGCACGGGAATACTTTAGGCAGGCGGACGGATCCATACCGCCACCATCCGTAAGTATATATCAATAATTTTATTTTTGGTTTTATCCGATCATTATGAGCCCCTTATTTGTTCAGTTTTGTTTTGTAGGTTGCCGGAACTGATCGCTACTGTAGTGCCATCTTGCGCTGTGACTAATATAAAAACTCAATACGTCAGCTAGCTAATCATTTCATGAATTATAATTGCGTTTTTGTAGTTCACACTATAAGATATCTTTAACAGTAAAGGTTTTGAGGTATTAATTATTGTATATACTATACTTCGTCCACGCGTTTATTTTATTTTTGATAAATGCACGCCTATCATGTACATACATATGTATCCCTAATTGTTGATAGGCAAGTGAATGAATACTGCATGTAAAACGAATTATTACATAGACACAGATTTATTTTAGAATAGGGATATTAGAATTTTTCAAATCTCCCGATTCGAGAAATTCAGAGTTTCGATTATTATATAATTCGATTTATTTATTAGTTGTTATTTCCATAAAAAAGTATTGCAAATAGTGTAAAAATTATAGTTACCAAGTTACACAACAACTTAGTCTGTCTTCTACTTTCGAGGGGAGAAGGAGCAAGTAAAACAAAAAATAATAGTATGTATTTTATTCTATTGAATATTTGGATTCTAAGAGTAAAGTAATTTAGATGCCTGTGTATGTCTTTAAAATAATAAAAAATGTTCAGCAAAAAGAACCAAATCGATTAGACTGGATTAATTGTCATAAAAAATTTAATCGGCAAAAAAAGCAAGCGGATACGACTAATTGATTGTCACTGGAGTTGGGAAATTAAAATAAATGCGTGGAAGGAGTTTTTTTCTAAATAACTAAATTCCCTTAACGCTTTGCTAGATGGAAACGCTTGCAATAGTGAAAAATTTGTATATGAATGCGAGCTTTCAAAGCGATTTGTTTTATTGCACCAATGAGTATGTTCTAACTATATACATCGCTTAAATTTAAAAAAAGCTTATATTTACTTTAATGCATAAGTGAAGAGAGTTAAAGAACGTTGTGTTGTGAACAAATTCACACTTTTAAATTTTAAACTCAAAATACTACGTAAATGATTAGAAAGTTCAATCCATTCAACATTTATACCGCAGCAGAGTGAGATGACAATGCCATTTGGTAGCAGATGGGACGAAACCTTTTTGATTCCTTTATTATTATTTTGCTATAATGTCACTTGCTTGTTTCCAATTGCATGCAGTATTAGCTGTAACTAGAACTTGATGTAACGGAATTTAAACTACAGTGGGTCATCACCCTTGGCTAAATGTGGTTCGCAAGTTCAGGTAGGCTATATACTGCCCAAAACTTAGACACAATAAATGTGAAAAGAGTTATACCTAATTTGATTTAAATTTAATCCTTCTTATCCTTTTTTTCATTATGATCTAAAATTAAAAACTTCGCGGTTTTTTGAGGATGTTTATTGTGTGATTTTCTGCTTGTATGAATGTTTTAATCGTACTTTCGATTTTTTGTTTCCGTGTTCTAGTGTGAAGCTTGTAGTTAGATGTTTGTTTTCATAGTCATGCCCAGCTTGACTGACAGTATATTATGAATTTCATCCATTAATCCATTATTACCCCTAGCAAAGCTTTTATTTTTGCCTTTCATGTTGTTAGTGTTCTTCAGGTAGGTTTTCCTATTCGTCAATAGCTGTGGAATGCAAACGAAACAGACATTTCATACTGCGTACCGAACCGAGGCGCTCAGGTTCTCGCGACAGAATACAGACAGACAGTAGAATCTGAAAAGAATAGCGAATCACGTTAGCCGCGGGTGGTGCTCGATGTCAGATAAATAAGTATACTTGTCCCAGTGCTGCCTGTATCAGGCCCGGCGCGAGGATATAGTAGTGCGAAACCTTTCGCTTCTGCCCCAGTATTGCGAGCGGCACCTCCAGCTGCTACGGCCGCTGCAGGCGCCGCCGCTGCTCCCGCCGCCGGCAGACGAAGACTCAAGCAGGGTACGACTAGCAAAGACCAATCGCCACGAATCGCGGCGAAACAACACCACACCACACTTTACACACGCCCACCAAAACATTCGCCATTTCCAAATTTGGATACTCAAATGAATTTAATTGGAAATGGCAGTATTCTGCACTAAAAGTAATGGAAAATAAACTATTGTTAGCAGCTAATACTGTGAAAAAGACTGCCTTCACGGCTAGCCTACCCTATCTGTCTTAATAGTCCAAGTCATTTGGTAGTTGGTAGTGTTACTCGTGAAATAAGTCAGAGAGGAGATATTATCAAAAACAGCTAATAGGCGCCATTCTTTCAATAAAGTGTCGCTAGCGGCAAAGATACGAAGTTGAAATTTGGAGAGAGCACATCGAACTTAATAAAATTACCCATGTTCAAAACTTACTGAAAACTATCCAACTTTCCTTATATCTTTCGAACGAAATGGACTATAACAAATATTATCAAACGCAGTAAATTCCATTTTTTAAGGAACCTCTTGTTGATGTGATAAAGCAGACGTAGAGTCATTATACAAGAAGTTGTAGTTGATATTACGAAGAAGCAAGGAATTTATATACTAACGTAACTGGAAGGATCACTGATACAAAAACCGCGGTCTTAAAGAGACTGAATACTAAGGTGGTGTGTCTCTTTCTATAAGGACAACCATAATTTATGAACGAAACAGGACAAGAAGTGGCGTAATAACGAGGAAGCCCGCCCACGTGTCTTCGTGATGGTGAAATCGGGGCCGCACCTCTCGACACCCCTTAGTCGTTTGCACCGATGTTGTTCCTTTACCGGCATTTAAGCCAATATTTTGAGGAACCCGTCCAGCATTCGACAAGCCACCGTCTGCCGCTTGTAACAGTATTGAGAGTATGTTTATGGCAGGCGTCCATAGTTTCTCCCATAGCCAAATTACCCAGTCCATCCATTCACCACAATAACATGGCTTTTTTGTTATTTTCATTTTCCTTTGCAATAGTCTCTACACCTGGCGGATATCATCTTCGGGTGTATCATATTGTGCAACCAAGGATGATATCCGCTATGTGTAGCTCTCGCCTTTAGATTAATTCTCATAAAGGGCCTCTGTGCTGTTGGCTTCGGCTCCACGCATGCCTGCCAAAGGACCGGGTCACTATATGGCCCGTGATCATGGAAATAATAAATTATTTATTTGCAGACACGAGATCCATATACGTACAGTACAATTCTACTTACTACTTAAAATAGTTAAAACTAATACACAAAAAAATTAATAACATATATAAAAAAGCGGTACATAGGGTACCAACGTCAGAACAAACTAAATTAAAAATGTTCTAGGTGGCAATAGCTACCCACCGTTTGTACATGTCTGACAAGATCAAACGATCTGCCATACTCATTATAATAGAGTTCTTACACATGTCAACTCTGGACATAAACGAGGCTATTCTCTTTCTCTGGATGGCATGGAAGGAGTCAACACGAGCTGCTGTATACATTTCTGAAGCACTACAATAGCGCTTCAGTCCCATGAGATGCCTGAAAACATTGTTGTAAGTCACTCTGATACCATCGTGTGGTTTTTTGGTATACTCTGTCCAAAGTTGACATGTGTAGAAAGACTGACAGTAGGATTTGAAAAGGGTGATTTTCACGTCAGACGAGTAGTTATAAAATTTCCGCGCTATCAGCAAAAAGGTGTAAAAAATATATTTAAATAAAAATAATAAAAGCGTTTACCTACTATTGACCTTATCATTTTCTTTTGATACTTAGGTACCTAGTTGGAGGCACCCACCGCCACCCATATACACCACCCACCACCTAGGGTACAAGTAGGAATAAATGCCTCCGACTACCTAAGTATCACAAGAAAATGACGCGGTAACATATAATACAGTAGAATAATCAGGAAATTTAAAGTTTTGGTGTATTTACGTGTGAAAAGTGATGCCCTGGGCTATGTTTATTTTTTGGACGCAATGTGAATGCACACTAAGGCATTGCTGTCTTTTAGTTAATAAATCATACAAAAGTACGTGTCGTAACAAGCACGCGCAACACAAACGCTGATCCCATCGTGACTGAGGTGGGTGAACCTAGTGTAACCTAGTTTTAGCCTTCCACTTTCAAAGAACTAGTGCCCAATCTTCCCTTTTTAGTTTAATCAGTGTATAGTGCTAGCAAGGGTGTGAAAGGGACACAGCGACTGAAAAGTGAGTCTCTCTCGAGACCGTTTTTCCTTAAATCTAAATTGAATTAAAAAATAACCTTTTCTAGTTGTGATAAGGTTCAAAATCCTTTTTACATTAAATGTCGAGTGAACTTTCCAGTTACGTTAGTATATAAATTCCTTGCGAAGAACTTATTGCCAAACTCTTAGCTATAAAACTTCTTCTTCTTCTTTTAGCTTTGGCTCTGCATCACTATAAAACTTCTTACACTAACCCACTAAAGTCACCTGACAAAGTGACAGGAATAAAATCTATCGTGTTGTTATTATTATTGCCAGAGCTAAAAGAAGAAGAAGTTATTATTATTATGTCATAACAAATTGGTACTTTCTAGTTATCTATTGTATATGTACTCTTCGACTTTCTCTGTTTTTTTGTTGGCGGTCAAGGATTACGTTAATATTGGACCGATTCTGGGTAGTCCAACTAGTAGTCTTTGAAATCACCCTTTGGAATGGCACAGAAGAAATTATACTGGACTTTATACACATCATCATCTTCCCTCAAATTAAGCACCAGATGAATAATAGACTGAAATTCTATAATCACTACATATTATTAAACAAAGTCCTCCGCTGCGTCTGTCTGTCTGTTTGCAATAAATTCAAAAACTACTGAATGGATTTTCATGCGGTTCACCAATCGATAGAGTGATTCATGAGGAAGGTTTAGGTATATAATGTGTCAAGGTTTTGTGTAAATTGATTGAAATAAACAATAATTGTTGGAAGTGTCTGTAAAGTCAAGTCGCCTGGGAGTTTAAATAAAAAACGCTGCCTTTGAGATATATATTACAAAACAATGCATGGTAGGATGTTCCTGTACTACCCGTGCGAAGCCGGGGCGGGTTGCTAGTTATACTAAAAAGGTACTATACTTAATTTTTTCACTTAGACCTATTTCACTATCTGTAAAACTACCTGCCTTAGGCTGCTAGCAGCAACTGTACGTATTTGACAAAAGAAGTAGACAGGCCTGCCTGTTTATCGAAGATGTTTATTGTTTTTACTGAAAATACTTAGTGGGGCGTACGTATACTAGGCAGTGTTTTCATAAACTTATGAATCATTTATATTGCCATTTGTATATCCATCAATAAATCTTTGATTTACAGGTCTCCAGATTATTATCACGTTTAAAAAAAGTTATTTCACCGACCTGCTTTCTGTATTTTGAGGAAAACCGATGTTGGTATTTAGAAGGCGTTTCAATACTCCGGTCTATTTAAAGCTTTAATTAAATCAATTAACTTTCATATTAAAATGTGTTATTCCCGTATTATCACCGTATATTTCTACAATAATTTACCACTTCATCTCTTCGCCTAGCTTGCTGTTCCTTTTCCATTTAATATAATAATAACCATCTACTCTTTCGCCATCTAGCAATAAAAGGATTTATGGGCTGCCCTTCAAACATAACAAAATAGATTATTATAGATGATAAAAAGATTTGCAATTGTTTTCAACCAGGTGTAAATAAATGTATTGTCAAATAATCAAATAACACGGAAAAACGTTAATGTTCGATGCGTACATACTCGCACAATTCAAATGACATGGGAAACGTTGTATGCGTACACACATAATTTAAATGACACGGAAAACGTTCTATGCTTACATACTCACACAATTCTAATGACTCAGTAAACGTTCTATGCGTACATACTCACACAATTCATGACACATTTCATGTTGTTGTCACAGGTGTGGTAGTTATAACTGTCAAGGGTGGTTTTATCTGAAAGATATAATCATCGGACTATCAGGTGTTTTGCGTTTTAACTATGATGTATGGAAACTTTGAACCCCCGCCCCCCACCACGTATTAATATTGCAATGCATTTATTCATGTTCAATATTATTCCTAAAATCTTTCTCTTTCAAAGTATTAAAAAACAAATATAAAACTGTCCCTTACCTCAAGTGGAAGTTCTATACGAAATTCATTGCAGGGTCTAACTATATTTTGAAAACCAGTTGAATGGCAGAAATCACAGCTAAAATACTAAGTTTATGTTCAGATGGGAAAATTTTGAGAAATATCCTGGTATTTACTTATGAATGCTTGAAGATGCGCGTGCGGTAACGTACCGCTCTGAGAAAGTCTACACGCAGGCGATCGCGCGTTGACGCGCGTTTTGATATCTACTTGTTGTTTAGTTGAGCGGGCGGTTTCATTGCGATTTCAAGTACTTTTTTTACCAGACCGACGCACAGTGGTCCCGGATCGCAAAAAAGCGGAAATAGGAACTTTTTTTGATATACCTAGGAACCAAAACTCAGAAACTTTTTTTATTAAACTTTTGACTAGGCCTTATATTTCAGGAGTTAAAGGCAAAAAACTACTTTTTGTATTGGGGCAATCTTTAAAGTTGAATAAGTACCCGTGTTTCACTTAGTTTGAATTTTTTATGATATGTTTAAAAAGAAAATTATTGGTCTGTAAGCGTATTTCGATAAATCTTATTTTTCTATTCGATAGTTTTATCTTAAATACGTTTTATTTTATTTATATATTTTATTTTATACCTTGACTTATTTTATTATTATTATATTACATATAACCTTTGTGAGAGAAAATAAATGATTATTTTATTTATTATTTATTACTTATAGATTAGGAGTTAATAGCAAATAAGTGATCTTAAGGAGAGCCAAATTTAAAACTGCTATAGAAGGCGCATTTCACCTTTATACGTTCTGAGACTTAAATGGGATAAGTATGGCACTGCGCCACATCATATACTCAAGGAAACATGTATGCTATATTGTGTACTTGTTAAGCTATAGCATTATAAGTTTAAAAAATCTAGTTTCGGTATAAACGTAATTTTAATTTTACAGAAAAATATTTTTGGTTATTATAATGTTGAATATATTTAGGATGTTTGCAGCGCGACAGATTTTCGAATAAAGGTGTCTATCATGAATAAAAAATCGCTTGAAGATGACTCGATTTGGTGGTCAAAATTAGTTTCGCTCTCATTTAAATATCATTATTTTTTTTCAAAAACTAAACCGCTGCAAACTTAGCTATTTCTCATCCGATTACGTACGGGAAATTTCAATAAGACATAGTTTCCAAATGAAGCGGAAAGTACGTTTGTATGGGGAATAAAACTATCCGTTGCGTTCTTAAGATAAAACTATCGAATACAAAAATAAGATTTATCAAAATACGCTTAGAGAACAGTGATACATATTTTTTTTCGGTTTTAGCGCTCTAACTCTAAATGGAAACATTTGACACCCACCTGTTTATGACTAATTGATGGCTAACTAAATGATACCACAAACATACCATAAAAAATCAGAAAGAACCAAGGTGAAAGACGGGCAAAAGTTTAAACAAAAGTTTCTTAGTTTTGGTAGACTTATCGAATGGCGAAATCAGAATAACGAAATTCCAAAAAAGTTCCTATGTCCGCTTTTTTGGGATTTGGGACCACTGTGCGTCGGTCTGTAATGTCTTACTAATAAAAATCTGTCAACTGATTTAAATAGCTAACAAGGGGGCTTTCCCTACTCGTCATCGCCGATTTTGCTCAAATTTATAGGACATGCAGGGCTTGGTTAGAAATGAAAATAGCCGAAGTGGGAATTATCGATGGCCAAGCGTTTAGAATACAAAAATGTTAACGCGCCCTAACAACTTATAAGGTGCAGGGTACATAAACATTTTTATGTTCTCAAGCTTGCTCATCTCGAATTCCCACTTCGGGTATATTAATTTCTAGCCAAGCCCTACATTTCCTATCGGTGACGACGAGTAGGGAATGCCCACATAGGGTGCGGGGTACGTTAACATTTTTATGTTCTAAATGCTTTGCCTTCTGGAGTTCCCACTGTGGGTATTTTCATTTCTAGCCAATCCCTGCATGTCGTATACTATGTATTTGAGTGAAATCGGTGATGACGAGTAGGGAATGCCCCCCTTGTAAGTTTTTGTTGAAATAAGTCAGAATGAGAAAAGCTATTTTTACTCATTTCGGAAAAAATAGTAGGTTCATAAATAAAAATGTTTATGTGTCTTTGATGATGTTATTTCTTGTAGGGGAGTACTCCCACGACGGCGACGTCGGAGGACGGGCAGGGCGAGCACGTGGATATGGAAGATGAGGCCGAGGCCTGGCTGTCGGAGTTCGACAGCCAGGCTACAGCGCCCGACGCCGGGTCAAATCTGCGCTCCGAGGGCTCCTCCACCATCGGCTCCCCTTCACACTCCAGGCAAGATACCGCACTCACCCATATCTATAGAACGAGTCGACCTTCGACAGCCAAGCCTCGGGGCCCGATTCCGAGCCGCTGCTACGCTCCATGAGCTGCTCCGCCACTGGCTCCTACGCCACCGGCTCCTCTTCACATTCCAGGCAGGACACTGCACTCACACCCATATCTATAGAAAAAGTCGGGCTCTGATAGCCAAGCCTCGGAGGCCGAATCCGGGCCGCTGCTGCACTCCGAGGGCTCCTCCGCCACTGGATCAGCCGCCACCGACTCCCCTTCACACTCCAGGCAGGACATTGCACTCACACCCATATCTATAGAACGAGTTGGGCTCTGATAACCAAGCCTCGGGGTGCCGGGCCGAGGGCCAAGGGCGTAAAAACATTTATTATACCTGATTAACACATTCTTGAATGTAATGCAAGAATTTCAAATTCAAGAGTTAATATGAGCAATCACAAGGCATGTATTTGTTTTGCCTATTGCAAAGACCTCCTTCAAATTCTACTCAATATATACACAGTTTAAGATAAAACTAAATACTAATGTATATCAATATATTAAGACTGTAGTATTACATAGGAACATAAGGAAAATAACACAATTTAACTATTACTTCTATTTAACAGCCTAAGACGAAGATTTCAGCATGGTAAAAAGTTTCATTCATACGTCTTATGAATTTAAAACGAGGTTATATGTATATAAATTGGCAAAATAAAAACAAACTGGGCCTAGCAGCTGACTTATTATGACATACCGACGGATACCACGGACGCCTTGCGTAACCATCAAGTTTATTAGGCAACATGGGCCGTAGAGTCCACGTACACTACATACATACGTTTACAGTTACATTCACCGGTTGTTCATTGACCCTTGTACGTAAACGTTTCTTCAGAGGGCGGAGGTCCACTTGCGACGCAGAAAGTGGCGGGTTCGATTCACGCTTCACGAGAAAATGTTTGTATCATCAGCAGTCAGTCCTGCTCCGCTACTTCAAGGAGCTGGGCCTGTTTAGGCAGGGGGACAATGCACAATACGCTCCCATGCGAGATGTCAGTGCAGATCTCAGTTCCCCCACTTAGAATTAAACACTTTGTCTGACAATATCTATTTAAAAAAATCTGGGACAGTTACGTTTACAGAATTTAATAAAACTTTTTCTAGGGCAAGGTCACCTTAAGCTCATATTTAAAAAAAATAGTATTTGAAATTGACACGTGTGTGTTATACTCTTGCATTTAAAATGCATTCGTTGATCAATTATTACTGTAAACCGCATAGGGTTTTTTTTGGTCATTTTGAATACTGCGCGCGGCGGCATGGGTATTAGTTTTATAGTATTGTAGTGATTAAAGAATTAACGCTATAGTATACGTACTCACAGGTCGGAGCCACAAGCAGAGGCGGAAGAGGCGTCCGCAGCAGAGTCGATGGTGTCAGAGTCTTCGCCGCGGCTCTTAAGGCGTTGGGGTCGGCAGTCGCCCAACGACTCGCAGAGCCTCGCCTCGGACCTGACTTCGGAGTCGCACCCGCCTGGACTCATAGCTATTGACCTCACCGACAACGATTCCTTGGTAACTATCACTAACTATAACTTCTCGTAATAACTCGACGGATGGCAGTCACGTAGGGAGTAACTGACGCACTATACTGCATTTTATCATGATGATTCGTTTGGCCCAGATATTTTTAATTGGGAGTCCAAGTGTGATATCAAAAGGCACTCAGGGATTCGAGAATTAATGCTTCAACTATCTATATGTAGGCGAAGGAACCTTTTAGTGTCTGTTTTTCAGCTATTCAAGGCTAACGGCTAAACGAATCTTAATGAAATTTTGCAATGTATTCAGGGAAAGGATAGCTATCTTTGTCTCAAAATATCTTTAAGCAATATAAAGCTGACGGAGTCGCGGGTAATAGCTAGTATAATATAAATGCTAATGTGACTTGACCTTCGTATTTATGAATGTATTTGAACCTTTTAAAATATTCATTGCTCACCTGGCACACGGCATTTTTATATAACAACGCCACTTCTGCAGGATGCCCGCTTCGACCCGCACTAGAACTATTTATTTCGAAATGATCCATCATGTAGATGTAGCTCTCGATCTGAAATAAATGAGCAAGGAAAGACTTTATGTTGCGATGTTATACTTAGCATTTATAATTTGTAAACTTTTCGTTGTTTTTGGTTAAAAAAGCTGTGTTTAACTGTGTGTTAGTATCATTAATTAATAGCTGCTGTAACGGATTGTACGGTAAGTTTATTATTTAACAATATTTCTTGGTTACTTGTTACTTAACTATTATCGTATGACCCAAAATCATTTTAATTACACATTTAAGGTTATAAAAGAAAAACGAGTTGATAACATAAAACAACATTTGAATTCAGTCGTTATGGTTATAGCATGAACGATCATTTCACTAAACATTATTTTTTTTTTCTTCACTTTAACCTAGTTGAAATTACTTAACAGCCGATATAGCCTTAGACGGATTCTATCAATTGGTGGGTATAAGTCTTGCCATTCGGTACGTTCAATAGCGAGACATTAACAGTGGAATTCATAGTCAAGAAATGGTTACCAGTACGACACCACGTACACACCTCACAAATTGATCGACACAGCTTAGAAATAAAAATACGGCACCTGTCCTATACCTAAATTGGGAATTATTTTTGGTTCATCTACTACGCCGTGGTGTGGTTGATTTTTCCGAAATAGGGTTCTGTTTCCGAAATATGCTATAAAGTGATAATATTTCCTGAAGTCAATTTAGTCCCCCTCTTCCAGCTAAACAAACAGTTGTTTTTGAAAATGTGAAATATTTTATTGTGCATCATGCAGCAAAGCTGTTATTTAGTACCCATAACACAAGTTCTACTGGTTAGATTATTTATTTATAATTTTTTATGCCACGTTCCGCGAATGCAAATAAAACTACAAAAATATTAAAATTTCATTCTATCGAATATTCTAAATAATATTATAAAAATAAAATAATATAAACGCCTGAGGATGTCAGTGAAATAATACAAGACGTTAAGTATAACGAAATCGATTGCCATAAAAAAATCGAATCGCTAAAGCGGTATTCCGACATAACTATTTTGGTTATCAGTTAAACCGACAGAAAGGTATTTAATAAATGCGTGGTAATATAATACGTAAGTTATCTTAACATTCAGTGTACCTATGAATATTTTCTTGCACAAAGTTATCAATATTTTGCGTGAATCGGATTGTAAATTATTCAGTTCAAGTGGGAATTATGAATTCTACTGTTTACTTATACATATGTTTATCCAGAAATCAATACCCATGCCAATTTGTCAACTCGTTTATCTCCTCACAGCCTGCTGTTCCAACGCCGATTAGTTGATGAATAATTTAATATGGCTTGAATGTTCACTTATGTATAGCGTTCGCAAAATGAATATTTAGCGACCTACATATTATAATCAATTAAGAAAGGGATGTTGATGTGTTTGATTGACAACATTTTTTTTGTACAATGCCCTTTTATTTGACAATAAGCTGAACCATGGGTTGGTTCAATCTGCATTCGAGCAACAGGAGGTTAATAATATAAACTATGTAATTTTCGTCTGAAGAGTAAATGTTTGTCCATATTCGGGGTTTGATAAGGGTAGAACAGGAAAAGCCATCAAACATATGTAGGTAGGTACAGTGGGATACATGGTATGGTGGTAAAAAAGAATAAGAATCTGTGGTATCTACCATGAAGATGGTGTCCGAATGTCAACTTAACAGCCATACAATTTAAAAGTCTGTACAAATTGACTTGTCAAATTAAAAATATGTCAAAATACCAATCATACGGTAGTGACAACAAGACTTACGATAGGTTTCCTAGATTTACTGTGGCTATATTGATGGAATGAGACACAGAGGAGTAGGTCTTAGCTCGCGTGTCTCTGTTCCAGTGCGATGTGGAAGAACTTGACGTGGGTGCGCTCGTGGACGACATCGACCCCTATGTATGTGATTACACGGAAATTCGCAGACCGGTGGTGCACTCGCCGCTGAACATCATAGAGGACGACGCTGATGATGCGGTCAATGAGGACGATGACGACGATGAGGTTGATGTCGAGACCATCGAGGACGACTCCTCTCTTATGGCTGAGGACTTAAAAATCCGTAAACGTCGCGAAAAGCGCGAACGGTCCATTCGTAGGGATGTGGCTCGACGTCGGCTAGAAGGCAATGTCCGACATAAAAAATTCATTACAATGCAGGAAGCTGAAAGACGTTTAGACCTAAGGGCGATGCAACAAACAGCCAGGGAAATGGATTATGACAGTCGTCTACATATGGCTCTCGATCGTGTCGTAGAAGAAAGAATACGATTAGAAGAAACAGGAGAACAAACTCATGGTACCGATGAAGAGCATGAAGAAATTTCTGAGGAAGAAGAACCCTCAAAGCAAGTAACAATTTCTGAGGAAGAGGATTCCTCAACTCTAGGAAGCGATGAAGATCCCGAGGATCCGGAGCTCGAACGCATGCAACAAGAGCTTGAACGTATGGATGCAGAGCTCGAAATTTTAAATGAACATCCTTTACTGCGGTTATCTCTAATGGAAAGTCTCGCGAGCTTGAACCGAATGGAGGAGACGGAGGCCGCAAATCAGCTGGCCGCGATCATGCGCAGGGCCGGCTTCCTGGACGATGAGCCGGCTGAGGAGCTTCTGGACCCGGAGCCCAGCCCCGCTGGAGTTTGTACTCATGAAATGCCGGATGAGTTTGAATTACTTTATCTAGATCCTATTATCATGATGCCCTTACAAATGAGCCAGCTGAATATAAATGAACCGGAATTTCTGACACCGATCTCGGTTCCCCGATCGAACGATGCTGTAAGAAATGGTAATGATTTTCAAAGCGATGATGAAAGTAGCAACGAATACCTATCACCCATTCACCGCGCCGCCCCTGCTGAGCACCACCGTCCGGCGCAGGGTGTAGATGATGATTGGTATTCGTTACCCCATTATCGCTACCCGTACGCTGAATTAGAGAATGATGGTTATTTCTCGCCTCAATTAAATATGTACCATGAAAGACCTGGTTTTTTAACACCGCAGCCTATTAGAGTAAACTCTGCTGCTAGTCCTTCTACTGCTACTACAAAGTCTGTGTCGGATCAAAGCGAGGAATGCAATGACGAGGGCTATGACGATTTCAATCGCATGGTTCCACAACAGGTCGTGCCAAAAACTTCACAACCTACCAAGAAGGATGATACGCAGCAAGCTACTGATATTGCAAAAAACGGCGCACAGACAAGTAACGCTGAGACGGGACGCAAAGATATACCTCATACCTCTGATGATCTTGATCTTGCGACCGTAAGTATATCGAATTCGAGCAGAGCTCTGGAACCTGCGATTTTGTCGTGTTGTAAACAAATCGAAATCGGTTTTATTTTCAATCGGCCACACCCATTGCGAGCGAAAAATTTAGTACTTAACAATAACACATTTGTCCAAGTTTTACTTATATCCAATCCGAGATGTCATGAATCGTAACTCTCAAAAGCGCGTGGCGGTACTCAAAGTCGCGTGTTCCAGAGAGTTAAGCGGATGCATTTCTCTGAACATGGGCGCGATTACAGTTCTCGTTAAGGAGTGATAAGTACGGATTGGTGTCGATGAAACTCTGTAAGAAGACAAAATCTGTGCTTATCCTTATCGAGAACCGTAATGGAGCTCCAGGGATGTACTCGAGCGCAGCGAAAGGCGTCCAGATAGAACTACCAAAAATATAATCTTCTATCTCGTATCTCGAGTATTTCCCGTGTTTGCAGTCCGCAAGCATTTATTACTGTTGTAAAACTTGCCACGAACGTTTGCCCAAAAGACGATTCAATGGAATATAAAAGAAAGAAATGCCTATACCGCAAAGGAAACTATGAAGACTTCTTGTTAATTGATGAAAATAACATAGGGTATGGCCAGTTTCAGACTACGATTCTGGCACTAAATAGCACAGATGAGGTTTAATCGTTTTGTTATCTAGATTTCTATAATCGGGTACCATGTTTATAATGAAGTTTGGTCCTTACTTTTTGTTACGACCTGTATAAATCAATGACCTCATTATACCAAAACCCTGTATAAATAAACTGAAATAATGTATTGATTTATCTACAGATTTAGGTTCACCGCGAATGTGTAACTTAATGTTTTTCAAATTTACCGACAGCTGAAATTTGGGATTTTTATTATTTTGAGGCAGTAAGATCAGTCAGCAAGGAAAGATGCTAAACTTGAATGCGAAGTTTTCGATTTGCCTAAGACAATTAGTTCCAAATAGCTCGTAGATGGCATTGGCAATATGTAAAAAAACGATTAATGAAGTTCGCATGGACCATGGATGACGAAACTTACTTATTCTCTATAGCACATGTTTGAGTTTCAAGGAACTATCATAGATATAATCAAAAACTAATTTAACTTCGAATTTTTTTACTGCCAGTGCCTATTCTATGCCATCTTTCGAGCTACTTGGAATAGTCATAGATTATCTAATAGTTTTTTGCCAAATCGCAAACCGAGTTTTCACCAGTTTATTGGATGAAGTGCTTTTGAAAATCTTATGAAATCGATATTAAAATCATGTATTTTAACCTTATACCTTAATCATATCGTAATATACGGTCAGTTACGGACAGGAATACGTAAATATTAAAATTAAATCGAGATTAGCGACGTTCCTTACTGACTGGTAGTTCTCAGAAATATCCATCTATTTTAAAGTGTTTAAGTGCTTTATCACTGTTGCATGAACATCGAACCTGTGCGCGATGATAATCCGCTGTTTATGTTAATAATTACTTCTTGAGATTGTGTTATATACACCGGGCCCTAATTCCACTGAATTAATCGCTACACCATAACAATGGTATCGTCTCAGAATTACATATTTTGTCATTTTACCTTTGATGAATGAAACTACAAATAGAGGGACGAATGTCAAAAGTGGCAAGGTTGAAACCATTCTGTCAATCTCTTCGTGCGAATAGCACCGCGCGCACTATCTAGAGTTTCTTTCATCTATGGACGATTCAGCGACGACACCATTGACATAGTAAAGCAGTTAGCAGAATTCGGCCCCAGGTTAAGGACAATAAGTCCCATGGTTATTATTATTACACATGCGTCAGTATATCTGAAAAAAGTTGGATACTTTAGAGACAGTCTTAATTTTTTTTACAAAATTTTAGCTTTTATGTGAACCAGACCTACATACTACTTTCAGTATTATAATCCTTTTTTATTATTTTGTTCAAATTTAATTTGAAACTTTTCGTTTTTATATTTTTTCACATAATAATGTATGTAGAACATCCGAGCTCATTTCTGGAAGATTTTTTGTACAGAACTAACACCTACACTGTATGTTATGTATGCGCCCAATAATAATCCTATGGCTCAATTCTATAAGTTATTGCCAACCTCTTCTTTAGAAGAGATGCCACAGACCATTTTAGATCCATTAATGCTGTAATGATTGGAATAACATATTTAATGGCCCAACCCATTGTTATTTTCAATTAAAATAACAAATTCCTGGTCCTATCCCAACGTGTCTGAATCGATAGGCTCGCTGTAATGCGACATTAATTTTCATCGCAAATCAATAATGGCTTTATGCATTCCCATCACAGATAACAGTTTTTTGGACAAAGCCTATTCTCGTAGCATGCATATGGTGCATTTTAGTTGTCGCACAGTAGCAATAGGAATTGTACGCTTTATCGTGCTACCACAATATCACGAGTAAATGCGCACGAATAGATTGCTTTAATTGTTGCTCTAATGGAGTCTACACACCAAATTCGACGCCAACAAAGCTCGTCAGGTTGTTCCTGTTTTCTTACCGCCGACCATGTTCAATCCGTCGAAATTACCCGGCGGCGGCTTTGGTGTACTGACATCTAGATGTGAAGCCGCCAACATCCAACCCGCCGAGCTATGTTGGTAGCGTTGCCTACTTTGGTGTGTGGACTCTTTAATTGTGGCTGCGTAGTCCTGAATGTTGTGTTGTGTTGCAGCAGTTGTCAGCGCCGTTGGAGAGTATAATGGAAAACGAGGAGTGGCACAGCATCATGGGCAGCACCTGGGAGCCGGTGCTACGCGAGGACGGCGCGGCGCAGGCGAGCGGCGTTCGCCCTCAGCCTCCCTTCAGCGACGCCTACCTGTCCGGCATGCCGGCGCGCAAGCGCCGCTGTCTGCGGGACTCTAGGCCAGAAGCCACGTTCGATGCGTTAATGAACGGTAACTACTTATCCTTGATCATGTTCTTTTACACACATTTATTTCACGATAATAAAGTCGCGTACATTCATCGGAATCCTTTTAACTATCTTAATAGAAAATTGTGCTTTGGGTCTGTGGTATACGGTGGATAGTATACAGTTTTATATCAAATTTTTTAGAAAAATCCTTAGAATCGGTTCCAATATGCCTTGGCCCTCGCGAGTTAGCGAGTGCGTCATAGTGGTGTCACGTGCTAAAAGTGTTAACGGTATTCAGACAGTATCCGTGCGGTGTCGGAGGCCGTCCCGGGCGGGCTGCGCGGCAGCGAGGCGGAGCTGACGCAGCTGCTGCGCGACTCGGTTAGGGGGCTCGTGGCGGCGCGCACGCGCGACCAGCCCGAAGACTACGAACCGACTCGCTTCCCCAGTACCGCCGCATTCCTCGCCAACGCTGATAGGTAACGTATACTAACACTTTATTAACCTTTGTGTGTTACGTCCAGTATAGTCATTTGTGTTGATTGCCCTGCCCCACTGCCCAAAATCGTTACTTCTGAAAATAGCAATCAAGTACTACCCGCCTCACCCAATGCCACGCTGATACACTCCAGCGACATAGACAGTATCATGCCTGCTGAGGCAAGTCATCTCGCTCTTTCTGTAGCACTACTATATCCAACAATAATAATCAATAATAATTTCGTAAATTACAAGCATTACACGTCACATTTATCCTGATATAGAGGGGCTACAGAAGGAAAGAGATGACTTTCATCAATAGGTATTGTATGTTTTCTGTAGCTACTAGGTCTGGACTCAGGGCGCCCCCTGATAAGCGCCTTATTGGCTTTTATCATATTGGGGGTAATGCCCATAATCTAACGCTAATATATCTCATTATTTATTGAAATATCTCTTAAATGACGGTTTGTTTCCTCTTTTGCAGGACTAAGACTAAGGAGCCGGAAGAGAAAAACCCGACCCCACCCTAAAGTCATGTACCGGACTCAGTAGAATAAACGACCACCCGCGCATATTACGTTCTCGGACATAGCAGAGAGATGCTATGGCTTAAATTTATTATTTTATTGCTCATTATTAAATACTTTGCTATTTGTGTTCCTCTGGGCTATGTAAAGATATATCTTAATGTAAGCAGTTTATTTAGTATGTATTCAGTTTGCTATATTTTTTTTATTATAATGGTTTAAGTGGAAATTTTATAGATGCGGAAATTTGGTGGCGCTACCAGAATTTGGAATAGTTAATGACACTTCATATTCGAAAATAACGTACCTAATTCAAGACCGGGTGCTCCGATTCCATGCCATTCTAGGGCCTACCGTAAAAGCTTAAATTTTAAATGAAAATTGGTGGAAATTTTGCATGTGAACTGAAATCGACTTTGTAATTTTGTTCTTATTTCACTTTTCGGTTAGGCATCATAACTTTGGTTGACAATAGCTATAGGAAGTATTTATCACTAAGGGCTTTTAGAAACCATATGTACCGTTGCGATTCATTCAGCTAGACACACTAACTAGTGCATACTACGACTATCGGATACTTAGCGAGTTCTAGTTGATTGTAGCGTGCGGCGTAGAAGCTTTGTTGTAATAATCAATGTTAGTAGTTTTAAAATCTTTTTAATGTCTTGGTGTTTAATCTATACTCCATGGAATGGTTATTAAAGTGCAATAGAGTTAAAATCATTTGCGCGATATTTGTTTGGGATCCAAGTTGCCAAGCGCAAACACGCGGTGATAAGATACGAGCTAAGCTGTAAAGATTTGGGGTAATATTTAATATAACGTTAGATACCTACATAATAAATAATTTTTCGATTTGTATTTAATGTAAACGCAATGTTCATAAAAAGGAACATCGTTAATTCAAAACCATCTTAGTACGAAGCGTGGCTTTGTATTGTAGACAATTGTCACAAATGTCCTATTCGGAGGATACGCCGATCAGAACGGAACTTCCCGATATTAACCATCATTAAAATTGTCAACTGGGTATTAGACTCTCTGTTTATATGGATTATATGATTATTAAATTCTGGCACAACATAAAAATTCTAACTGTTAAAATTTTCTAAACTCTAAACTTTTGAGTTCAGACAACAGGGGGAATCAAGAGCAATAAATAGCTGGCGGCTTTTTTAACCTTAAAAAGCCAGCAAAGCTTATTGAACTTGGTTCCACCTATCACCTGTGTAAACTTTTGGTACATTTCGTATATCATTTACCATATTATCCTACTAATATTATAAATGTCTTAAGTTTGTAAGGATGGATGTATGGATATTTGTTACTTTTTCACGCAAATACTACTGAACCGATTAGGCTGAAATTTAGTATGGGTATAGGTTAGGACCTGGAATAACCAGGCAATTTTTTATCCCGATAAAACGCGAGCGAAGGGCGGGCAGCAGCTAGTTTACCATATAAATATCGTACTACGCTGCTCTCTTTACAAAGCGTAACATGTTCCTATTTATAAAGTGTATTGAGTAACTTATAACAATTTTTTAGGTACTCAAAACAGGACTATTTTATCGGTTTAACCACTAGCTCGTTATCAGGTCTTAGTATAACTCTTTTCAGAACGGTGGCATCCCTAAAAGTTCAAAAGAACGACGACGATTTAAGCACTATTTTTGTTCCTCTTAGAAATACCTTTTCTATGAATTATAATGCAAGGTTTTGTTTCGCTAAAACTTTGTACCGGGTGTTTTTTATATGTATTATAAAAAATATCAATCTATTTAACGTATTGTTATACGTATATCAGTCATCTAGTACCCACAACACAAGCTCTGCTTAGTTTAAGGCTAGATGATGCTTTGTAGATTGTCCAACATAATTTATTTATTGGTAAACTTAAGTTGAAAATATTGATTTTAAATCAGTTTGAACGATATATTGAGCATCAGATTGATATTAGGACGAGCAGTTTATAAAGTAGGACGAGTGCCTAAAACATTGCCAGTAGGTTGTACAAATACTGTAGATTACTCGAGTAGTTACCTCTTGATGTGAATAGTAAAATTTATTTGTCTACTTGCTGCTGCCCGCTCCTTCGCCCGCGTTTTATCGGGATAAAAAATATATATGTTATTCCAGGTCCCAAACTATAACCATACCAAATTTCAGCCTAATCGGTTCAGCAGTTTTTGGGTAAAAGAGTAACAAATATCAATACATCCATCCATACTTTTTTTTCTACATTTATAATAATAATAGGATTTCAATCAAATACCAAGGTACCGTATATATACATATATCCACTCATAGACAACTAAGCATGTTACAATAGGATTCATATCAGTAAAACGGGGTGTCGTTTTTTATATCACTTTTTTATAACGGCTACTGAGGCATTTAGTCACCTGTGCTAATTTCGTAAAAGAAATCTTCTAAATTTTAACTAGATTATAAATTGTTGATTTATATAAATTATACTACTGTAAATATAATAGAACGTGACTGCTTTGAATATAAAGCGTGATGCAGTGTTGAAACTTCAAATATAGTTTTGTTTCAGTATTTTAATAATTTATTCACGTGAAGTACTATATTGATGTGAGAAAATAAATTAGTGTCCGCACCGCCAAGACGAGCTTACCTTTTAAAATACCTTTGCCAAGAATAGAGATGCTGCCTTATTCCCGTACCAAGTTCGAAGGTGAACAGTTCACACTTCATCACGTCATATCACCTCAAAGTATTCTTTAATATATTTTTTCATTCGCTATATTTTTTACCATGATGTTTATCTTGATTAAACAATATGCACTGGTTCTGTATTATATTTTTGCATGCTTCTATTCTATATGAATTCTATACAATAACTCTTTATTATTTATATGCCTCTTGCATATAATTCATAGAGAGTGAGCTCTATATGATTTTTTTGTCTTCAGTGACCGTGCCGCAGTCTATTTGCATAACGCTAATTAAAATTTCCCCTTTAGAGATCGTAATACGTTATAAAGTAATTATATAAATACTTACGTTACGAAATTTTGAATTCTCTTCGAAAGTCATTAAACATATTATCAGTAAATTTGTTTAAATACATATAATAAGTGTCTAATGTTAACTCTAATATTAGTTCATCATTAATCGATAATATAACGTTCTCTCAAACGTAGAACACAAACAAAAAAGTAGACTAAGATAATATGCAATGTCTAGAGCTGGTTTCTGAGTAAATCTAATAGCAATTGAATTTTCGACCGCATTTTTTTTCTGATATCTTAAAGGTCGTAAAGACCTTTATGGTCAATTCCCTTAGTTAACCATGTACACTGTTAACAACGGCACCATTAATTAGAATATACCATTCTAATTGGTAAACGAGAAACATTCACAGTGTAACATTACTTGCATACCTACTAGCTCTAGATAATTAACCCTGTACACTTTTGATATCGAAATCTTTGGTTTGTTCAAATTTGGCACTTGTAAGCTTCCCTGAAGATACTGGTAGGTAGTACACTGATAAAATAAACTGATATAATGATTTCGGTTTCTACCTACCAAACGCATTGGTATATTTATACCAACAACTAAAGTCCATTAAAACAAAACATTAAATAAATTTCCTGTTGTTATAAAAGTTACTTATAATTTCATTCTCAAAATCATGACAAGCAAAGATTTCAGATATCCTCCGATATTATCTTTCAATAAAATGTTATAGGTACGTCATTTTTATTTAATGTGTCACTGTTTTGCAGCCATTTGTCCGCCACACGCAGACCAACAATTTAAGTTGTATTCCTTTTTTTTTTCATTTATAGTTATAGTTCATTCTATCTTATTGATTGTTCAACCTAAGCCAGACACGATGTTATAGTTTGTTATTGAGTTATATATTATATGACTACTATAATATTTTTTGATGCTTTATGGGTACAATGTTAAAATAAACCTCATTATATTGTAAAAATTTGGTTTTCTATGCAGTTATTTTGAAATTATGATATCGGAGTTAAACTAATCACATTTAGATTAAGCGAATATACCTGATATTCAAGTAGATGAATTTTGGAATTGTAATAAAAAACTGCAAAATCAAATATTTTTTTCATTCTATTCTCTTTTTCGATTATCTGCTATATTAGAAACATTACACCACCCTTAATACTTATAGGTACATATAAGAAATATTAGGATATGTTTTAAACAACCAATAGACATCATTATTCACTCGCACATCTCGTCTTCGCTCAGGTTCCGTGGAGACCACCGTGAGATGTGAGCTATGCCTCTCAAGCTGGCGACGTCACGCAGCGGAGATGTGAGATGCGCCTTGATAGTGTATTCATTTCAACAAACATCGACGCTCGCCGTACAGTACACAGCTCAGTTGCTCTAGCCAGCACATATCTCCGCTCCAGCCTAGCTATCTGATCTTAGAACATTATATCATTATATCAACAGAAACAACTTTAAATAGGTACAGACGGCATCACAAAAATCGCAGCTCAAAAAGTATCTATGCGAATACCCCGTATGCGCCGCCGTATTCTTCGAAGCAAGTTTGTGCGAATCGCTCCTCTCTTCTGTATACCTACTCTTCTACGACTGTCGTTATAGAAAAACAACCTTCGTTTCAACAGAGAAGGGGACGTTTCTCCACTGATCGAGCGATCAATCGCGATGGTCGCCAGAAAACCGACAGTTTTGGCCGGTCTAGCCTACGATTTTTTTTCCCGTAGTCTTCCCCTAACCGTGGAGTGGAGAGTGGTCACTGAAGTTCTACGTGCTGCTGTTGAGTTGCAACAGCACATTCTGTAGCAAAGCATTTTCTTTTGTGTATAATTAAAATGCTTATTTATGTATGGGAAATTAAATAAACTAAAAAGTATATTAACCTACCCGGAGAGAGAGACAACCCAACGGGGGATTTGGCGAGGGTGGTCGACTACGCCGCCCGGAACAACGCCGAACTTCTCGTTGGATGCGACGCCAACGCGCACCACACAGCCTGGGGGAGCACGGACGTCAATGCTAGAGGTGAGTTACTTTTTGACTTTCTTTTAGCTAACTATCTAACCACTCTTAAGGCGCATACAAAGGCAAATGACCTTGGGCATTTGGCAGCCTAGCGGGGATACCACGCGCCATCTATGGAGCAAGTAAAACGCGCGCGCGGTGTCCTCCACTGCAGTTAGATGGCGCGCACTAGTGTAGTACATACGTAAACACAGTACACAGAGTAATGATGATCAGAGATACCCCTTGAGAGAAACTGTCCAAAGGAATAATAATTGTCTTAAAATATTATATGATGTATATGAATATAGGTAGGCTTAGGATTAAAACATTACTACACAAAATATCTTTTTAGTAAAACAAATATTATTAAATTTATTTTTGTTGAAGTTTTTATTAATATTGATGAGAACACTTGGCATGATAAAATAAATTCACTATCTTGTGTAAAAAATTATATTCGTCCTTGTTTTCAGTGCTAGGTAAGTGGTTGGTATGGTAACTAGTTATGATGTGGTAAGTTGATCTGGAAAGAAGTAATTTAACGGAACCCTTAATCTTCTTTTACTGAAAAATAAAGACATTTATATATTTAATGGCCCGCAAGAAAAAATATTCTCTAAGTGAAAGGTAGTAGGTAGGCAATTGATAGAATATGGTTGGTAAACTATGTAATAATAAGAAAAATACATAACATGGTATCCAAATATAGGAAAAAAGGTATATATGAAAAAAAGGTCCAAATTACACCGAATTTCAGTTTTTTATTAAAAAGGGGGTCAAAGGGCCAGGGGGGAAACATTTTGTTTTCGAAATTATTTTGATCCTCTACAAGACCCAACAAAATATTTTCTTTCAAGTCACTTCGCTTGGGAGATACAAAAAGAGGGGAGTTTTTTTTTTGGGGAAATTGGGGTGATTTTTTTTTCCAATTTGAGTAGAAAACCTCTATACGGTCCCGCAATCGATACTCCTCTATCACATCGGCATCTGGGAGCGAGATTGCTCCCAGATGCCGATGTGAAAAGGAGGGATTTTTTGTTGGCAAGGGGGCAATAATTTTGTCGCATTCCAAATTACTTGTCCTCTTCTATAAAATCCCCATAAAAAAATAGCTCTGCTTGGGAGCCGCACTAGAGGGGGGAAGAAGGGGGGCAAATCTCGAAAAGTCGGAATTTTCCCTAGGTCCCATAAAATCCCTTTATACATTTTCGCAAAAAAAACATACTTACCTACCCCTCCACGATCAAATATCAAAGTGCTTTATTTCCTTTAGACCTTATAGGGTACGTGGACTGTTGGACACGTCACAAAATTAAAATTACATAAGTAAAACAGGGAAATAAAGTGATCACTTTGATTTTTTGTTCACTTCAATCTTTTTAAGGAAAGAAGCGAACAAGAAACCTTTACCTTGTTAGGTTGTTAGATTTCTAGTTGGAGCAAAAGTCGTCCGATGCTCTTTTATCCTCAAGATAATCTGATATTTTGTAATAAGCCTTTTTACAAAGGATATGTTTGATAGTTTGTTTGAATTTATTTATTGATAATTTTTGCAACTCAGTCACTCAGAGATTTGTTGTAGAAACGTATACATTGCCCTTTAAAAGATACACTAATCTTGTGCAGCCTAGTTTTGGGCAAAGCGAGTTTATTCTTATTTCTAGTATTTACATTATGTATGTCGCAATTTTTAGGGAATCGATCGATATTTCTATGAGTGTACAATAAGTTTTCATAAATATTTTGATATGGTACGGTCATTATATTTATTTCTTTGAATTTATTGCGCAGGGATTCTCTAGTTCCCCCACAGTAATATGCCATAAGACATAATACTAGACCTGTGTCGATCGTGATCGATCGTATCACAAAGACTCGATCACGACCCGTGAGTGATTGATCGAATCGCTAGTTTTAAAAGGATTCGATCGTTCAGTCGATCATTCTGGCTTGATGCTTGTAAAACAAAAGTGAACCTTATGATGGGAAAGTTAAGGTAGTTTTTCCCTGACAAATACGAATGATCGACCTATTGATTGAATTAATGACAGACTGCATGACAGTCAAAAAACTGAACCTTATGTTGTGACTATTATGGTAGTTTTTCACGAAAAAAAACCGTGACCCGCGACTTTCAAAACAATCGGGTCTTTCGTTCGATTGATTGAATTTGGAATCATGTTCAATTTGCTTGTAAAAGAAATATGAACCTTATGACGTAACGGTAAGGTAGTTGTTTCCCGACAAATATGAACGATCGAGTCTTTGAGTGAGTCAATCAATTCATTCATGCAATGCAAAACACAGTGAACCTTATGGCGTGACTGGAAAGATAGTTTTTCCCGACAAATACAAACGACCGATCGATCGAACGATAGACTGCACGCACCGGCGCGGCATGGCAGTGGCAAGTCATGGGTCTTCGCGACCCGCGAAACGATCGAGTCTTTTTGATTCAATCTTTCTGCAAGTTCGATCGTGATCGATCAATTTTGAACATAGGCCTCCACCAAACGACGTCACGAATAGCGGTCCTGAGCCGACTCCATCCAACGACTCCCTGCGACCGTTACGATATCGTCGGTCCATCGAGTGTGAGGTTTTCCCACGCTCCGTTTCGCATTGCATCGCGGTCGCCACTCGAGAACCTTTACTTCCCAACGGTTATCGGTTCTACGAGCTATATGGCCTGTAAGGATGGGAGTTATTGGATATTTTGGCTACCGGTTATTAGTTGGGTATTTTGTTTCAATACCGCTAGTACCAACTGGTACCCAATAACGGTACAATACTCTATGCCTGTCCTGATTTCTACCCAATATATAATATTTCTAACCGATTTGGTTAGAAATACCAAATATACTTGTTGCAGCCTAGCGGTATGCGGATTTAACAATAGCGTTAGATATTTTAGGACCATGCTAACTAGAGATGAGTCCGGTATTCAATAACTAACTCAGTACCTGTTAGCATGGTCCTAAAATATCTAACGCTATTGTTAAATCCGCATACCGCTAGGGAATAACTGTGCAAAGCGAGCATCGCGCCTAACCGACCGTGAGCCATAACTACCCAACGCTTCAATACCTATACTTACCTAACTATCATCTACGCATAGGTACTAGCGGACCGTTCACCCGTAAAGTTATGTAGCTGCAACAAGTATTTGGTATTTCTAACCAAAACGGTTAGATGGTATTTCTAACCAAATCGGTTAGATGGTATTTCTAACCAAATCGGTTAGAAATATATTGGGTAGAAATCAGAACAGGTATAGAGTATTGTAACGTTATTGGGTACCAGTTGGTACTAGCGGTATTGAAACAAAATACCCAACTAATAACCGGTAGCCAAAATATCCAATAACTCCCATCCTTAATGCTAACAGGTACTGAGTTAGTTATTGAATACCGGACTCATCTCTAATGGCCTGCCTATCGCCACTTCAGCCATATATACATATATATTATAATAATTATAACAATTACGTCAATAATTAGTAGGTACCTAACCCCCGAATACTCAAACGAATCTCAGATTTAAGCACGACTCAAGTGACGATTTTTTGACAGATTTTCATTGAAAACTGTCAAAATATTGCGACATAAGACGTGCTTACATCTGAGTTGCGTTTGAGTATTCGGCCGTATGATACATAATTATTAGGTACTTAGTTAAAAGTTGCGCCACAGATTAGGAAATGTTACTTCGGTTGCGTGTGTAAAAAGTTGGTATTGAAACACGATGCTAATAAGTCTCTGTAACGGCACTACTCTATGCATCGATGCATCGATATTAGACTATGCCTGAGAACTTGACTAGGGGACTAAGCAATTATTATTTATAAGGGCCACCATACCAACCATACTACACGGGTACTACACGGACTGCTTGGAGCAGTCATTCATACACACATACACGGAACCACTCGAGCAGTTGAACTGCTTCGGAAGATCGTGCGGTCAAGCAGTCGCCAGTCCGTGTATGTTGATCAATGGCTAACTGCCCGAGTATTCCGTGTTTGGCGGCCCTCAGATATAGGTAGCATGGTAGGTACAGGTGTTTCAGCCCTTGTTTACTTCCCATATTCTTATTGTTTCACTAAAACACAACTCCAGAAGAAATACTAAAGACAAAACACAACACAGAATTTTAGAAAATCAATTAGGTAGGTACCTACTTCATTACTTTTGAAACTGCTTCAGATGATATTATGTAGGCATGATAATTCAAAAAGAAAAACGCGTGACGGCTGCGACAACGACGAAGACGACGGCACGATTGTTTTGTTTGGTCTGGCAACCTCGCACTCGAGCCGGCCGCTAGTTAGAGCTCGCAACGTCGCGTCTTTGCCTAGCGCGCGCCCTCGCTAACATTGCCTAATCAAATTTTGCGAGCAATCGTTCGTGGGAGAGAGACGTTTTAGTAGGCGTAAATAGTTTTTTCGTTAAAACTTCTTATTTTGAGTTTATTTCAAAACAAATGGACCGGCAATTGAAGCATACGAGCTACATAAATAACTATACTGAGTTTGGTAGTAAACGAATAAGACACACCGCCAAAAAGTGTGCTCATTCACCTGAAGATATTGTTTCTCTAAACTTTTTCTGAGTGTTTACTATAACTACCGGCAAGCATTTGAAACCGGCACATAATACTTTAAGATATGTGTTACCGGATATATAAATTTCAAAGGTCCACGATCTATATTTTTGTCAAATACATGTTCGAAAAAGACGTCGTTTTCGTCTTTTCCCCTTATAATTCGCCCGACCTTTGTAACTCGGGTTAGACAAGAGGTTCTGGACATAACCTTCGCCACTAACAACTTGGCAAGGCATATAAACGACTGGCATGTTAGTGGCGAAAACTCCATGTCCGACCACAGACACATATGTTTCGAGATAAAGGCTTCCCTGGAATCTCAAATCATAACTTATGAACCCTAGGGCAACTGCCTGGGATGTCTTTAATGACAAACTAAGGCAAATGCTCGAAGACTGCCCTAAAAGCATAAAAACTCGCGACAGTCTTGAGATTGCGGCAGCTGTCCTTACAAAGGGCATCCGTATGGCCTATGAGATGGAGAGCTGTCCACTAAAGTCCAAGACCACAAAGCGACAAGTCACATGGTGGAACTCTACGCTTGGCAAGCTTAGAGGTAAAACCAGGAAACTCTTCAACAAGGCTAAAAAGACTCGCGTATGGGAGGCCTATCATAAAGCCTTAACGGAATATAACATTGAAATTAGGAAGGATAAGAGAGCATCTTGGAGAAAGCTGTGCGAGGAAATCAAAAGCACGCCTCAAAGTGCCAGACTTCACAAACTGCTATCTAAAGCCAATACTAATCAAATAGGTCTCCTTAAGAAAGAAGACGGCACCTTCACAACAAACGAAAGGGAAACCCTAGAGTTGCTGGCTTCGATCCACTTCCCTGGTTCGCGGAATAAAAACTCGTCCCAACTGGCACCTGCCAACACCTACAAGCCTCGGAACGAGGACTGGAATAGGGCGGCCAGGATCATAAGACCGAATCAGGTAAGGTGGGCCGTTAACTCTCTCAAAACAAACAAAGCATATGGTGAGGATGGTATACTCCCTTTTTTCCTACAGCGGGGTATCGACGTCCTCACTCCATATCTGGTAAAAGTCTTTAGGGCGAGCCTCGCCTGGGGACATGTGCCAGAACCATGGACTACTGTTAAAGTTGTCTTCATACCCAAGGCTGGAAAGAAGGACTACAGCCAGCCAAAGTCCTTTAGACCAATAAGCCTCTCTTCTTTTCTACTCAAGACTATGGAGAAAGTGGTAGACAGACACATAAGAGATGTAGCTCTTGCCGCATCTCCCATCCACCATAGCCAACATGCCTACCGCAAGGGAAAATCCACAGAGACGGCGCTTAGCAGCCTCATTGACAGAGTGGAGAAGGCTATGGAGGACAAGGAAATCGCACTCTGTGCGTTCCTTGACACTGAAGGGGCTTTTGACAACTCCCCTACCTCTGCTGGTGAACGGGTTGAAAAACAAGAATGTTGACCCGACCACCACCAGATGAGTGGAGGATATGCTAACACATAGGGGAGCAATATTAGACCTTCACCAAACAACCATTGAGATATCCACTGCTAGGGGCTGCCCCCAAGGCGCCTATTTTACCTCTGCACCCTCGCAGTGGACGAGCTCCTGTGTGAATTGGCGGACCTTCACATCGATGCCCAGGGTTATGCAGACGACCTTGTGATCGTTGTTCGAGGATTCTGTCAATCCACAATCTCCAGCATCATGCAGCGAGCTCTCAACACTGTCAGCGACTGGTGCAGCAACAGCGAACTCTCAGTCAACGCTGACAAAACTGTGATTATACCTTTCACAAATAAGCAAAGGCTTGACAAGCTTGTAAAGCCTAAACTTAACGGTAAAATCATAACCTTTTCTACAGAAGTAAAATACTTGGGCGTTACAATCGACCAAAAACTGACGTGGAACACTCACCTAGCCAACGTCTTGCATAAAGCTAAGATGGCACTGGGTGCCAGCGGCAGACTGATGGGCAACAACTGGGGCATCAAACCCAGAATTGCCCTGTGGCTGTACACTGCTCTTGTGAGGCCGATAATCACATACACCTCCATGGTATGGTACGACAAGGCCCTTCAGTCGATCGCAATCACCAAACTAAGCAGCCTGCAAAGGACTGCTTGCCTTATGGCCACGGGAGCCATGTCCACATCCCCGGGGCTGGCACTAAACGCATTGCTGGGACTACCTCCACTTCACATGTACATACATAAAGAGGCAAAGACCAGCATGTATAGGGCCAGCACCCTGGGCCGAAGGAACTGGCTCTCCCAGAAACTAAGATCTCTGAAAGACTCTACTCTGGAATCACCCATCCTAAGCATGACCACTGATGCCATGCTGCCACGACATGTGTTTGAAAAACACTACACAGTGGAACTGCCTTCCAGAGAAGACTGGTCAAACAACCAACTACTCTGCAAGGACGGGAGCCTATCCTGGTACACAGACGGCTCCAAAATTGGTCAGGACGTAGGCTTTGGAGTGTATGGAGAGCGACCTAGGTTCAGCAGTAGCACTAACTTGGGTAACTACGCCTCCGTCTTCCAAGCAGAAGTATTTGCCATTCTTGAATGCGCCGATATAAATCTGCAAAAGCGATACGCCAACCAAAACATTTTCATCAACTCTGACAGCTAGGCTGCCCTCCTAGCACTGGATTCAAAGGTCATCACGTCCAGGTTAGTCGAGGACTGTTTGTCACGCCTGAACGCTCTGGGCCTGAACAACAGAGTTGTCCTAAAATGGGTACCGGGACACGCGGGAATCAACGGCAATGAGTGTGCCGATGAACTGGCACGTTCCGGGGCCGTTTTGTGGCATACCAAAAAGCCTGGCTCAAAGAATCCTTTTGAACTCCTGCTACGAGGAATCGACCAAGCTCTGGATAAATTCCAACGGCATGAGACATTCAAAAGTTCTGATCAAAGCCTTCGATAAACGGTGCACCAACCAAATCCTAGCGCTAAGCAGAGACAACCTTCGCATCATGACAAGAGCCCTAACCGGACACTGTCGCCTTAACAAGCACATGTTCAATTTGGGGCTATGCGACACAAAATCCTGCAGACTCTGTGAGGAGGCAGATGAAACGCCCCTCCATCTGCTAGGAGAGTGTGGATGCAAAAACGTAGCACTCATCTGGGCAAGCACCTGCTCAGCCCAGACGAGCTACGAGACACAACTCCGAAGAAAATCCTACAGTTCCTCGCAGCTGCAAGGGTAAGTGGCGAACTATAAACGCCGCAGCTTCCAAGGGTGAACACTCGAAGTGGCGATCACAATAGGCCTACCATGGCCGCTGTGACACTAAAGCCACACTAAGCAAATAAAAAAAATAAAAAATAAAATTGTATTGGGACCAACATAATTTTTTCGAAAGTTCAGGGTGTCATGTACTTAATTTCTCCGGCAAAATCAATGGGTGCTCATATTGCTTTTTTAAGTTTTTTAAAATCACCCGAATACTTGCCATTAAATCATCATATCTTTTTGGTTTGTGGTTGTAATGCCACAAATTAACTTGTGCTGTATTTAATAAGCACATTTATTCTAAAAAAAATATTATACCATACACTTCAATTTAAAGAATAACTTATCATAATTTATAAATTCAATAAAAAAAACTAAATGTCTTATTGAAATTAGTTTTCTTTTAAAAAGTTTTAGTTATTACCCTTCTAAAGATATCCTACATGACATAATACATCATTTATTAGGTAGTCAAACTAAGAGATACTTAACTGCTAGGGTCATGATTGAGCAGACAATTTTTATGTTTTGTATGTGTGAAGGCAAGATTTAGAGTGATTTTCAAAAACTTCAATCATATCTCGGCAACCATGACACTTAGACATTGATTTTACAGGAGAAATGTAGCTCCCAATACCAAACAGTACCAACCACCCTGTGTAGAATGACTGATGTGATGAGCGATCAGTCATCGCGTGACCACAACAGAGAGTAAACCTGTTGAGACGTCGTCGGGAAAAATAAATAACTAAATACGATAAATAACTCGAAAACCGTGAGACATTTATGGGGTACAATTTTTATTTTCTTAACAGAGCTGATGCCCCTACCCGTAGGTAAAGGCTTGACCACTCTTTACGCCACACCTGTATACTTAAACCTTCCCCATGAATCACTCTATCGATTGGTGAAGATCCGTTAAGTACCTACCTAGTTTTTGAGTTTTTCGCGAACAGACAGACAGACCCGGCAGAGGACTTTGTTTTATAATATTTCGTGATTCTGCAGTATTACTTGAGCTCGGTAGAAGTAACGCTGAAACACCTATGGCTGAGTTCTGTAATGCGCAATCGTGGTTTAGTTAATAGATAGGCACTCCATTTTATTCACATGGGACTTTCAGTCAAATGAAATGTTATTGTAAAACGTTCACAATGATATTTTTAGGGGTTAGGGTTTAGGGGGTAGTGTTATGTTCATGAGAGTTACATAATAATTTCGTTTGGTTCTTTTTGCCAGCCCCACCAGTGTATAACACTATTACTACTATTTGTACTATAAAACGCCTCACGCAAGCAAATAAAAACTCTTTGTCTTGTCTACAATAAAAAAATCTAAGAAGAATTACATGCAAATCCAGTACTATCCAGTTATTCACAGCACAAAAATTGTTTCATCCATTGAGTGCTACGATGTCACAGACAGACAGACACACACATGCTACGTCTCTACGCACGTTTAGGAATCGAATTCTTGAACAGTTCAACAAAGTAGTAGTTAAATTAAATTTCCTATTATAAAAAAAAATCCTAGTTGAAACCCAACCAAAGCAGTAGGTTTTAAATTTGATTGGTAGAAAGGACTTGATCGATGATGTATTATTGTATTAAAACTGCAAAAGTGTAGAATCGATTTAAAATATAATACGTCAGGTAACTTTTCCAGATACCTTTTAAACAAACGCTTAAAATAATGAGCCGTAACGAATTGTGGTAGCTACGGGGGTCATCGGGTGCGTCTTCAATGATTTGAATTTAATTTGATTTGATAAATACGTATATTCCTAAAAATAGGTACAGAGGTGTGCTTGCATCGAGACGTCAGAAAGAATACAATTTTTAAATATGGTGGTGATGCCACCTAGATGTGTTTATATCGACGAAGCTTTTCTTCTCTGCTTAACCGACGTAGGTAATTCTTCAGAGACGCGCGTGTATCGATATGTCGTGCGTCGAGCTTCCTAGTTCCACCAGTAGATGGCGCTCTTCAACACTTCCTTTTGCGATTACCGGCGCGAACATACCGCCCGCCTTGGAAGCACCGGCTTCCAACGATGGGATAATCATGGATCACTGGCTGCTGCTGTCGGTTGGCTCCAGCGGCAGAGGGCAGATTTTGGAGAACGCCCTTCGTATCGTTCCGGTTGCCGTTCGTATCTCGGCAACACGTGAGACACCATCCGTGCCCGGGAACACCTTCGTGACGCGACCCAGACGCCATTTCAGCGGCGGCAGGTTGTCATCTTTGATTAGAACTAAGCTCTCTAGGCTTATGTCCTTCTGGTTGGACTTCCACTTCGTTCTCTGTTGAAGCTCCGATATGTACTCCCTTGACCACCGCTGCCAGAAGTGCTGACGTAGTTGCTCTATTCGATGATACTGGTTCAACCAAGACGTCGGGACTTCCGTGAGGTTATCGTGTGCAGCTGGAGCAGTCAACGGTCGGCCAATAAGGAAGTGACCAGGAGTCAATGGAGTGAAGTCGTTAGGATCTGGAGACAGAGGGGACATAGGGCGGGAATTGAGGACAGATTCTATTTGTGCTAAAACTGTGCTCAATTCCTCATAAGTAAGTTTCGCGTTACCTGCTACACGACGTAAATGATATTTACAAGACCTTATGCCACTCTCCCACAGGCCTCCAAAATGGGGTGAATATGGTGGAATAAAATTGAATTTAATTCCATCGTTAGCTGTATAATCTATTATTTGTTTAGAATTTTTATCTAAAAAAGTATAGAACTCTTTTTCAGCTCCTACAAAATTTGTTCCGTTATCAGAATAAATAGAATCAGGTTTACCTCTTCTACTAATGAAACGTTTTAATGCCAAAATAAAGTCATCAGTGGACAAACTTGAAACAAGTTCTAGATGTATCGCACGTGTAAGGAAACAGACGAAAAGACATACATACGTTTTACTAAGACGTGCTCCTCTGCCCCTTTTGTTAAGGACATAGAATACACCTCCTAGATCCATCCCTGTACGATAGAAAGGAAATCCTGAGTCTAATCGCGTAGAAGGTAAATTGCCCATTCTAGGCTGTAAAGTTTTACCTTTGATTCGCGCACAAGTAACACATTCACGCACAATTTTTCGAACTAAGTTTCTTGCACCCAGTGGCCAACAACATTCACGTAATGAGGATAAAAGTAGTTGTGGTCCACTATGAAGCAAACGTTTATGCTCGTATTGCACTATGAGCGCTGTCAAATAATGTTTATTGCACAACAACAATGGATGTTTCTTTTCATAGAGAAATTCTGTTGAATTTTCCAGTCTACCACCGACTCTAATTAGCTTATTCTCGTCTAAAAATATATTAAGACCAGAAATACGATTTGCAGATTTACTATTTGTTTTTATGGGAATATTATTTAGCAAATTACTGTATGCGTCCGGAAAAGAATGCATTTGCGCTAGCCTAACTAGCATCATTTGCGACGCATTGAGCTCGGTTACTGATAAGGAACCGGTTTTACGTTTCTTGGACTTCGAGCGCAAATTTGAAATGAATCGTAACACATACGCACCTATACGTTTAAGTTTTGTGAATGATGAATATTTATTGAATTGTATGATTTCATTTGGACAAGAATTACATGTTAAATTAATTGATTGCGATTTTAATTCAGGCAGCTCGTTAAGATTAATCGATTCATTAATTAATTTATTATTTGAGAAATTATGATTGTTATTTTGTAAACGCGATGGACCGTTCCACCACAACGTACAATCGATCAATGAATCGAGCTGCAAACCTCTCGACAATAGATCAGCTGGGTTGTCTTTGCTACGAACATGTAGCCAGTCTCCGTCATTTGTTAACTCATTAATTTCGGAAACACGATTTTGTACAAATGTTTTTAACAAATGCGGTGACATACGTAGCCAACCAATAACAATAGTCGAGTCTGTCCAAAAGTATACACGAGTAAATGTTAACCGTAATGAGTCGATTATCTTTTTATAAAGCCTCGCACCCACTAAAACACTTGAAAGTTCTAACTTCGGGATGCTGAGAAATTTCAGTGGAGAAACTTTGCTTTTTGCACACAGCAATCTAACGGTAACCGGAGAATCATCACCATCATATGATCGTATGTATGCGCAGCCACCGTATGCGTTTTGAGACGCGTCTGTAAAAATATGAAGTTCCGTGAATTGAGCTTTATTACCGATTACATGACGAGGTATGCGTAAGTTCTGTAAACAACCTAACGTACTTATAAAGTTATTCCACGTCGACGCGAGATCTTCCGAAACGGCGGAATCCCAACCTATCTTACCGAGCCATAATTTTTGGATAAGCATTTTTGCTATTATGACTACAGGCGAGAGTAGGCCTAGCGGGTCGTAAATCTGCGAAATTACTGATAACATAACCCTTTTTGTCAATTTAACATTTTTGTTATCGCAATCTATTTTTGTAGTGAAATGTAATTCGCCTTGAACGTTTTGCCATCCTATACCTAGCGTTTTGTTTTGTGTATGTTCACCAACAAAGGTATAAGCGCAAGATTCGTTAGTTATGTCAGCGTTGAATGTCCACTTACGTAATGGAAAGCACCCAGACTGTAGGACTTGCGACGTCTTTTCGCATATAGCTAGCAGCTCGTGATAATCATCGTGACCTGTACAAAGATCGTCAACGAAGAAATCCTGATTTATGACCCTAGCTATGACGTCATCCCTACACTCTAACGCTAACTGACGTATGCAACGCATGGCAAGGTACGGCGCTGATGCGGTACCGTAGCTTACTGTATTCAAGGACCAGATACCTAAAGGTTCTGCTGGTGTATCCCTCCACAGCAAAAGCTGGAGTGATCTTTGATCTGGTTGTACTAAAACTTGTCTAAACATTTTCTCAACGTCAGCGCAAGCTACGTACTTATACTGCCTAAAGCGTAACAGTATTGAAAATATATCGTTTTGTAGTGCTGGACCTGAATACTGTATATCGTTAAGCGATTTATTCGAAGTTGTCACAGCACTACCATCGAAAACAACGCGTAATTTAGTAGTAGAACTACTTTCCCTAAATACACCGTGATGCGGTAGGTAGTAATTAGGTTCATCGACTTTGTTGACTCGACTCATATGGCCTAAAGCCACGTACTCACTCATAAAGTCGGAGTACATTCGTTTAAAGTCGGGTAAACGCTCTAGCTTACGTTCTAACGACAAAAACCTATTTTTTGCCGAATTGTATGAATCACCCAATGCTTCAGGTGATTCTTTCAGCGGGATGCGGACTGAGAATCTACCATCTGATTCGCGTTTAGTTGTAGTGGTAAATAATTCCTCACAGAATTGCTCATCTTTAGAAAGAACGTTATCTACATGAGGTACATTCTCTATTTCCCAAAAACGTTTAAGTTGCTCGTCTAAACCTATGCCTAAGCCTAAGGTTTGATTGAAATTGCAGTGAACTTTAGAATAGCTATCTAAGTTCTTAGAAACGCATAAAGGACCCGAAAGTAACCACCCTAGCTTTGAATTCTGAAGGAATGGTCCGTTTATCAATCGGATTCTAGTTCCTTCAAGTATTTCCCAAAACAAATCCGCACCTATCAATAAATCGATTTCCGAAGGAATATTGTAAGTAGGATCGGCTAGGTATACATTGTCCGGTATTCGTATGAGCGCAGTATCAATGCTTGCCGTGGGTAAACTGTTTGTTATACGCTGCAAGACAAAGCATTTAACCTTTGCACTGTAATCGTTTATTTTTGAACGCATAAATAATTCGCATGAATGATTTGATTGTGTCACAGATTGTGCGACACCTGAAATCTGTATAGTGGACTGTAATAGAGGCGCATTGATTCGCTTTCGTAATTTATCTGAAATAAAGCAGTGTTGAGAACCATTGTCCAGAAGGGCTCTGGCTGTATGGAAACGGTTATTACTATCTGCTACTTCAACTAACGCCGTGCATAACAAAACCGGTTGCAATACGTTACATGGTGTAAAACTAGCGCCGCCGTTGCTAGCGCCTTCGTTTACACTGCCGTGGTACGTACCTACACTACCTACTGATAAGGAGTGCAACGCGGTCGATGGAGCGGTCCGAGACGAACTCTCAGCTGCTGACTCCTCGTTACCCGACTGAAGGTGCAAAAGTGAGTTATGTTTATTTTGACATTGTTTGCAGGGACCGAAAATGCAATCGGTAGGTGAATGACCTGCACGCAAACAATTTCTACATAACTTCCTATCCTCAACTACCTTTAACCTATCTTTGACAGGCATATTCAAGAATTTGAAACACGTATAAATCGCATGATCACCGTTACATAATTGACAAGTAAAGCCTTTACGCTTAGGCTTACTTTTAGCTCCCGACTCGCTTGTTGATACATAGCTATGTGCAGAAGTACTATTCTTTTGTGAGTTAGGCTTTGATTCATTTTGCGACCTTTGTTGCGGCTTGCATTGATTTGAACTGATTGAATCTAACATGTCTGCCTTTTTCTTTAGAAATGAAAGAATATCGTCTAATTTTAACCTTCTATCGGAACTAGCATGAATAGAACCTTTTTCTATTTCCCACTCTCGCTCGGTAGATGCATCTAACTTCGTCTGTACTAGGTAAATTATTATCGTATCCCAGGTACTAGTGGGTTCGCCTAGTGAAGTAAGTGAGCGAATGTTTCGCAAAACGGTATCTATTAGCTTCCTAATCTGTGCAGACGATTCCTGTTTCAAAGCTGACATTTGAAATAAAGCTTTCATGTGATTCTGAATTAAAAGCCTAGTGTTGTGAAACCTATTCTCCAATAATTCCCATGCGTGAACGTAGTTCCTAGGCGTGAATTCGAAGGAACTTATTACTTCTAAGGCGGTACCAGAAAGTGAAGAACGCAAATAATGAAACTTCTGGATTTCGTCTAGATCGGGACAGTTATGGATCATAGTAACGTATGCATGTTTGTACTCAAGCCAATCATCAACTTTCCCACTGAAGGTAGGTAGTTTGATTTGTGGTAACGAACGGAAACCGCTATTTTTTGCAATATTCGTACACTTGTTTTCAGTTTCTACACTTTCGACTAAACTTTCGGCTATTGCTAGAGCTAGAAAATATGAAGATTCAAACGTTTGAACATATTCATTATTAGAATCGGCATCTGACACTGAACTCAGAGATTCGACTTTACTTTGAATTTCATTGAACTGTTTGAAATTATCTTGACACGCCTGCATTCTAAACTTTATTTGTTTTACTTCTAGTTTAGATGGTTGTGTATCCCTAAAGAGTTCTAGATAATTCTGAAACTGTGTCAACCTGCCTTTTAGGTTGCCACGTTGTCGTCTGAGAATCGAAAGTTCATCGTCAGAACGCTTATTTGGAGAAACTTGAGGAGTTTTATTACAAGGGACACTTAATCTATCTTCACTACTCATTATGAAGGCCTATGTAAAGAATAAGATAAGGTACTCACGGTTTTTATTTGCGCGGGAAATGTAACGGTAACTGCCACGCGGCACTTGATATCTTCCTGTAATGCACAAACGACACAATTTTAGCACAAATGGGAACGTATGGAAGGAGTAGACGGGATCAATGACCTGACCGTTGTCTAGGGTGCTGGTTTCCAAGATCCTTGTGATGTCTCTGGATGACTTGGGACTTCTCACGAGCAGGCTGAAGATGGATTCTTCTCCCAGCATAAGCAGCATTATCCGGCTCGAAGGACCATTATGGTAGCTACGGGGGTCATCGGGTGCGTCTTCAATGATTTGAATTTAATTTGATTTGATAAATACGTATATTCCTAAAAATAGGTACAGAGGTGTGCTTGCATCGAGACGTCAGAAAGAATACAATTTTTAAATATGGTGGTGATGCCACCTAGATGTGTTTATATCGACGAAGCTTTTCTTCTCTGCTTAACCGACGTAGGTAATTCTTCAGAGACGCGCGTGTATCGATATGTCGTGCGTCGAGCTTCCTAGTTCCACCAGTAGATGGCGCTCTTCAACACTTCCTTTTGCGATTACCGGCGCGAACAAATTGTAAGACTCGAAAAATGTAAAGAGACTGTACCTATGGATGTCGTCTCTTTGGTATTACAATCTATGGTTTGGTTGACAGTATTGTATTCTCTTTGATAGTTACTTGGTGTTATTATTCCTAGAACACTGAAAATATATATTTGTTTTAACTGCTAACTTGTACTTCTTAAAATTATAATAAAACAACGTTTTATATGCTTTAACCAAGATGTTTATATTATTCTTATCGTTTTAGAACTTTTCCACATTACAAAAGTTCATATGGTAGCAGAGCGTGGTTCCGAACAATGAAAAGTTGTCACGACGCAATATTATAGCGAAAATATTTTCGTAAGTTTTTTTTTTGCTATAAATATGTCTAAAGCAACATATCACATTGATCCACTTGATAAGGATAACTATGATACTTGGGCAATACAGGCTGAAGCTGTATTGGTAAAAAGTAAGCTATGGAAGTATGTCTCAACTCCGCTTGACGAAAAAGCAGATACGACTGAGGTCGAAGCAGATAAACAGGCCAAGGCAGAATTAATTCTAATCATTGCTCCTTCCCAACTAAAAGAGGTTAAGAAATGTAAGACTGCGAAAGACTTGTGGTACAAATTGAAACAAATACATGCGAGCAAAGGCCCTGCTCGTAAGGCCACATTATTAAAGCAACTTATTCTGACCAAACTAGAAAGCAGTGATGTTCGTACACACTTAAACAAGTTTATGGACACCATCGATAAGCTCGCTGACATGGATGTCACCATAAATGAGGATTTGCTAACTATCATGATGCTCTACAGCCTTTCCTCAGAGTACGAAAACTTTCGCGTTGCTATAGAGTCTCGCGACATATTGCCAAAGCCGGAAGAACTAAAAATAAAAATCATTGAAGAGAGCGACGCTCGTCATCACAATGATAATTACGAACCTGGCCAACAACAACAAGAAGAAAACGCACTTTTCGCTTCTTGCAAAATATGTAAAAGAACGGGAAGAAGAATCTTTCAGAAGAAGACACACAAAGTTTGCTCTGACTGCTGGAAGAAAAACAAAAACACTAACAAAAACGCTGATTCCCTATTTGCTGAAGAATGTTTTCTTAGTTCAACACGAAACAACCAGGATGACTGGGTACTTGACAGTGGTTGTACCTCACACATGACCTATAACCATAAGCATTTCAAAAACATGAAGACTGTGTCAAGAAAACTCCAATTTGCATCAGAAAATCACTCTACAGAAATTTTGGGTGAAGGAAGAATTACATTTTCTGATCAAGAACGAAAACGACGGGTACATCTGGAAAACGCCCTGTATGTACCCTCCCTTTCAGCCAATTTACTATCGGTACCTAAAATGACTTCACATGGAGCCACCGTCTCGTTCAACAACAACCGTGCTTTAGTTCGCAACGAGTCAGGTGAACTTATACTTTCTGCAGAAAAGTCGAGCAATGGTCTTTACTACGTAAGAAAACCAAACATTGAACAAAGCTTCGCAGCAACGCCTGCAACTGGTTCGACAAACACAAAACAAGGTTCCATACTAGACTGGCACAGAAAACTTGGGCACATGAATTACAAAGATCTCCAACTGGCTCTCAACAACGAGACAGTGACTGGAATGTGTTTTAACAAAAATGAGATTTTGTCATTGCCAGACTGTGAAATTTGCATTCGAGCAAAAATGACTCGAGTACCGAGCCCTCCACAACGAACAACTCCTCGAACTACTGAACGTCTAGAAATTGTCCACAGCGACGTGTGCGGCCCAATAAGAACACCTACTCATGCCAAAAACAGATACTTCGTTACTTTTATTGACGATTACAGTAGGTATGGACGGGTCTACTTCCTGAAAAATAAATCTGAAGTATTAGATAAGTTCAAAGAGTACAAACAAGAAATGGAGAAGTTTACAGGCAATAAAATTAAACATTTGCAAACGGATAATGGAACAGAATACGTCAATGCGAAATTCCAAGCCTATTTAAAAGAACACGGGATTTCACGACGCTTATCTGCACCCTATACCCCACACCAGAACGGTATCGCTGAACGCAAAAATCGGACAATTGTGGAGAAGGCTAGAGCTATGCTTATTGATGCTAAAGCACCAATGCACCTATGGGCAGAAGCAGTAAACACTGCTAATTACCTAGCAAACAGAAGTGTAAACAGTGCTATAGAAAATAAAACACCATTTGAGAAATGGGTGTTAAGAAAGCCCTGTCTTAATCACCTCCACCCTTTTGGATCGAAAGTTTTTATTTTGAAGAAAGGACCAAGAGGTCATAAATTTGCTTCAAAAGCAATACCGGGGATGTTTGCTGGATATTCTGACACCAGCAAAGCATACAGGGTTTACGTTCCGAACAAGATTTTTATATCCGCAGATGTGAAAGTAGTCAAGGCTAATTACTACAAAAGCCCAACTGATGTAAACAACTTTGAATACAATAAAAACACTAACTGTGATTCGGTTTCAGAAACGATGAAAACGCAAATAGAAATCGATGATGATGACGAGACTCAGCAAGAACTTTCTATTGAAAATAATGAAACTGAAAGTCAGCAAGACGACAGTATTGATGAAAACGCAGCTGATTCTACTCTGCAATATGAAAGTGTTGACGAAAACGTTGATGATGAACAAGATTCTTTTAACGAAAGTACTCTTCGAGAAAGTCTTAGTCATGAACACGCTAACACGGAGCCTGAATCTGAACCGAATAGCTACAGTCTACGAGACAGATCAGCAATACAAAAACCACAACGGTATGATGACTTTATACTAGCTGCTGTTGCTGAAGTTCAAAATTTACCTAAAGATCCTGTGACTTACAAACAAGCATTGGAATCTCCTAATAAAGGACAATGGATTAAAGCCATGCTGAGCGAGATAAACTCTCTGAATGAAAACAAAACGTGGGACTTAGTGAGTTTGCCTGCTGGAAGAAAAGCACTACCATGCAAATGGATATTTAGATTAAAGACAAATCCAGATGGCTCAATCGATAAATTCAAAGCTAGACTAGTTTTAAAAGGCTATTCACAGCAAAAAGGAATCGATTACGACAAAACTTTTAGTCCTGTGGCTCGACTCAGTACTATACGAGCTATTATCGCAATTGCTGCTAAAGAAAATTTAAACCTACGCCAATTCGATGTAGCTACAGCCTTTCTGAATGGCTCAGTAGAGGAAGAAATCTTTATGAAACAACCTGAAGGTTTCCAAGATGGGACAAACCAGGTATGCAAACTTAATCGCAGCCTTTATGGTCTGAAGCAAGCACCGCGATGCTGGAACTCATGCATTGCCGGTTTCTTAGAAGTGACGGGATTTCAACAAAGTGAAGCTGACCCTTGTCTGTACATTAGAATCAGAGGAAAGTCAAAAGTTTTGATTGGACTCTACGTTGACGACGGGCTTGTGGCGTCGAATACGTCAACAGCAGGAGACGAGTTTATCAAGGAATTGAAAACAAAATTCAAAATAACCACTCGACCTGCTTCCTACTTCTTGGGTATGGAAATCAAAGCTGAAAAAGGCAATATAACATTATGCCAACAAGCTTACATAAAGAAGGTTCTTGAAAAATACGGTATGACTAATTGCAAACCTACACCGACGCCAATAATCAAACAAAGTATCAACGATACAGAACCTGATGTTGATACCATTTTTCCCTATAGACAAGCCGTTGGAGCCCTTACATACTTAGCTGTGGGTACAAGGCCCGACATAGCATACGCCGTGAGCGTTGCTTCCAGAAACCTGGAGAAACCTAGCACAAACGATATCATGCTAGTGAAACGGATTTTCCGTTACTTAAAAGGAACGACGGATAAAGGTCTTGTATATAAGCAATCAAAAGAGTCACACCAACAGCTTTTATGTTACTCTGACTCAGACCTCGCCGGAGATCAAGCAACATGCAGATCAACAACTGGAATGGTATGCTTATTATCAGGAGCTGCAATCAGCTGGAAAAGTCATCGACAAACAGTTGTTTCTATTTCATCCACTGAAGCAGAAATTATTGCAGCTAGTGAAACGGCGCAAGAAATTATATGGCTAAACAGCCTTATGAAAAGTTTGGTGGATTTGAAGAAACCAATACTGTATTTGGACAACGAGTCTGCTATAAAGCTATCGCACAATCCGAAGTATGAATACCACAAACGTACAAAACATATCAAAGTTAAACATCTATTTGTGCGTGAATGTGTTATCAATGGTGAACTTGAAGTTAAGCAAGTACCGTCGGTGCGACAGCTGGCTGATATGCTTACCAAGCCGCTCTTTGGTCCAAGATTGGAAGTTTTAAGCGGGCAGATTGGATTGAAGAGAATTTAAAGATTCTTATAAGTTCCGAGGGTGTAAAGAGACTGTACCTATGGATGTCGTCTCTTTGGTATTACAATCTATGGTTTGGTTGATATAGTTACTTGGTGTTATTATTCCTAGAACACTGAAAATATATATTTGTTTTAACTGCTAACTTGTACTTCTTAAAATTATAATAAAACAACGTTTTATATGCTTTAACCAAGATGTTTATATTATTCTTATCGTTTTAGAACTTTTCCACATTACAAAAGTTCATAAAAAACTATGTCGGTCATGTAAGGAAAAAAGGTGGTTGCACCGGCACGGTGCGCGCGGCGGCGGCGCGTGGCGCGGCGGGGCGGGCGCGGCGATGTTTTCATATTAAGATACTTTCTATCAATTTATGCTAGTTGTATATATTTTACTAAGTAATATATATTCCAATATTCCTATTCATTTTATCGATGGCCTATGCTTCTCGACCATCATTATCACAAAGTTTCCATTCACTTTAGGTCGTTCATTATCAATTACCTAGTCATGAGAGAAGGTTATTTTTCAATTTAACTTGAATAAGTAAAAGTGTAAAACAAACATTGCAAAATAGATAGATAGAATGCAACCGAGACGGCACAGGAGCCGTAGCAACATAAAATTAAATAATGAAATGGAAAATTAAAAGATGCGGCCGGCGACCGCCAGCCTTTCGACGATGGCGTCCTGAGCGTTAACGGCGATGGCGGTGGTGCGGTCGGCGGCGTCGCCCACCGAGCGCGGCTGCGCCGGGAGACAAAATCTGCCGCCCTAGGCTCCAGCCTACTTAGCCTGCTGGTAAATCCACCACTGATTTTATATCGTTCTACCTTATTTTTGCGTTCCTCTTTTGTCCATGAGTGTACTTTTCGGGGTTAACTGCCTTCTAGTTATCAGACGGTAGCGTAGGCGCTCGGTACGTGCTCGAGTAACCTTTTTACTGATGATGCTAAATACCTACGTTAACGATGTATCTTGCTACTTTGACGAAGCATCAATTTTTTGAATACAAAACTTCAACGATCACTTTTGAATCGATAGCAGGAAAACTCAGCCTATACGGTAGCGACGAGCTTGAATTGTGTGCAATCTACAGACCGCCTTCGTCAAGTAAATCACTATTTTTAAAAGAGTTACGTAGTATAATAAGTTGTTACCCCACGAACGATCTATGGTTATTGGGCGATATAAATATCGACCTGAAAACATGTAATAACATCCAAGAGCAGTATTTAAACCTGATGTACGAGTATGGTCTTGTGTGCGGGATCAACGATTATACTAGAATTGAATCACGAAACGACGAAATATCGAAAACTTGTATTGACCACGTATTTATAAGATCCCGTTCACAAGATATCTACTGCGCAGCGATCGGCACTGTACTGGCTGACCACCGCGTCATACTTGCTTCGGCAAGAATAGGGAGTCGAATACAGGGTGTGCCGAAACTAATTGCCCGTTATAATGCAAATATACTGAATAATGAATTAAACAATATTAAATGGGATGCGGCTGAGAGTATGTCAAATCCTTGCGATATTTACAACTACATAAAAACTAGTATAATTAATTGTTATAACAAATCTAAATACACAACTAAAATTAACAGTTCTCACAGAAATTTTAAGCCATGGATTAATAAAGAGATAATAAACACGCGCAACCTACGAGATGCTTTGTTCATCGAGCTTAAAAAAGATCCTTCAGATAAAATACGTAAATTAGAATACAATAAATTAAGGAATCAAACCAACAAACTAATAGAAAGAAATAGAATTATGTACCATAAAAATGAAATAAATAAAAATAAGGGAAATATGAAAAAACTTTGGTCTATCTTAAACAATATGACAGGGCGAACCCAGTACTCACTGGACGAAATTATAATAAAAGCATTTAAGAAAAGCTGTCAAACAGAAAAGGAAATAGCGAACAATTTTGCTACCGGATTTGATGACGCAGTAAAATCAATAATTCCCTCATGCCCCGTTAAACTACTCAAATCAGAAAAGTACACTAAATATACTAACCTGTCGATGCGTTTAAAAAAAGCAGAACCTAAAGATATCTACAAAATAATCAATAAATTTAATCAAAATAAATCTCCTGGTATAGACCAATTACGTCCCATAGATATAAAAACCTTGTCGGAGAAAATTTCTTCTACTATAGCTAAATTAATTAATACGAGCATTGCGACAGGCATATATCCCGAAGAATTGAAGACGGGCATTGTTAGGCCCATACATAAAAAAGGGACAAAGGATGATTATAACAATTATAGGCCAATTAAATCTTACCTATCTTAGACAAGGTTATGGAAAAATACATTTGCAATGAAATACATAGCTTTTATAGAGATAACGATATACTCTCCAATCAACAATACGGGTTTCAAGCCAAGAAAAGCACTTTAGAACTTCTCTCCCACTTCACTGACTACGTCAATGACTGCCTTAACAGCAAAAAACACGTTGTGATGGTATTTGTCGACTATACGAAGGCCTTTGATACCCTTAAGCACGATGTACTTAAAAATAAGCTTGAATGTAGTGGTATCAGAGGACCACTACTTTCGTGGTGTGAGGAGTATATTAAAAACAGGTCCTACTGTGTGAGAGTAGGTCCCAGTCTAAGTGACAAAGTGCGCATAAAGCAAGGGACAGCACAGGGTTCAGTTCTTGGCCCGCTACATTATTTGACGTATGTCAATGATCTCGAAAATGTCATTGAACATTGCAAGGTTTTCCAGTACGCAGATGATACATGTTTGGTTGCAGAACACACTGACATTGATGTGGCCATGGATAGATTACAAAAAGACCTTACTAATCTAACTAAATGGTCACATGATGTTGGGCTTGTTATTAACCCACAAAAAACTCAACTACTGCATGTGTGTTCACACCAAAATAAAAGTCACCAAAACAAAAACATCAGATTACTTGCTCATAACCATAGCTGCCTGCACAAAAGAAGTTTAAACAACTGCAAGTGCGAACCTATAGAACTAGTCAAAGAAGTAACTTACCTAGGTGTATTAATAGATAACCGGTTCAACTAGGGTAGGCATGTAGATAATGTGTGCAATAAATTAAGGGCCATATTGGCAAAAATATTCATTCTAAAATATAAAATCCCATACACAATTTTACTAACCTTATATAAAACTCTCGCGGAGAGTATCATGCTATACGGCATAAGTAGCTACGGTCGTACGTATAAATCATATCTTGATAAAATCTACAACCTACAAATAAGACTTTTAAAAGCCATAGTACCTAAAAGCCTCAAAGAAAAACACAGTAAAAATTATGAAAAACCTCTGAAGGAAATCAACATACTTCCTGTCTACGAGAGAGTTGAACTAGCGCTACTGGTTGAAAACTACTTCAACTGTACAAACTGTAAAAGCCATTATATAACTACAAGACAAGTAACCCAGAAAAAGCTCGAAATATTAGACGCCAAAAATGTCTACGGACAAAGAAAAGTGGACTATATAGTTCCTAGATTGATAAATAACATCCCTTTAACTACTAAAAATAAATTAACGCAAACGAATATAAGATATCAACTAAAAAATCACTATATACAAAAACTGAAAAATCATTAAGACATAACCAATCAAAGAAATTATTATTTACTAAACAAAACAGTAATTATGTAAGTACCTATTAATAAACTATGATAAAATTAATTTTATTGGAATTAATGTTTGTACATCCTGTATCGAAGCGCAATCATTGCAATCCACAGTGTTCCGAGTACTTGGGGAGGCTCGGCCACCCGAGGAATCCCGAACACTGCGTTGATAATTTGCACACCTCGTATCGCGTTTAGCACCTACCTTACTTATCTCGCTTTTTTTATCTTGTTGTGTTATGTTTACGTAATGCATGCATACCTAGTTTAGAGAGGTACTTCTATTTTTAAACTATTTGTAATAGGTACATACGTAATCGCAAAAAGAAACGTACACTTCTAAAATTGTATTTAAACTGAGGAATGCAACATTCTACACAAATCCTGTCGGGTTTAGAGAATGTTAAAATGTAAAATCTAGAATAAGTTTTTATAAATAAATAAATACAATACAATACAATCTAACATGCTGCCGAGGGCGGGGTACGAGACAAGAATGATTGGGATGATAGATGATCAATGTTTTGTTTAGGTTAATAGGCCGATCAAATTCGATTTTTAGAATCAATTTCCAGCTAGTTGAAAAAACTTTTATACCTACCTTCATTTGGTCCTCAAGGCGTGTACTTAATCCGAGTTTTATCAATCCCAGGTGTCCATAAATTTTAGGAGCCAAGTAAATTTGCGAGTTTGCGGGCGGTCTCAGCATACATTTCTCCATTTTCGTAATGAGATTTCACAATGATAAACACATTCTTCTTTTGTGTAACGCTCCATCTTTATAAATCGGAATAATCATAGGTGGGAAGCTGTGAGAGTTGCCATATGCACGAAAAAAAATTACAGCAAATTTAAAAAGTGCATTCTTATTGAGACACCCTATACGTTATATATATATTGTTTATTGTATTCTTATAAATCGAGGGCATGAATCTTTTCACAACTTTTTTCTAACTCTCGTGGTTTCAGACTTGGCCATGACCTGATGATCTGCAGATCAGACTTGACATGATTCTCAAAAAATCACCTGTATAATATTAGTACATATTTGTACCTAGTTATTGGAATTGATTGGATTATTTTAAGTAAAACAAACGATTAAAATATAATACCTTTATTGATCAATTAAATTCTACGTCACATCTTGCAAAGTACAGAGATCATTTCACATATATGCGTACTATTGGCTAAGTTGAAAAGGTTATGGTAAGTAGTCGAAGATTACCTAATCTGTGGTAGAAGTAGGAAATACGAAGTTTTACATTCTGAATGCCTTTTTATAGGTATCTACATATTCAAAGACATTATAGCGCAGTACACAGAGATAGGCAATTAGAAATAATATTATTTGTAAAATAGATGATATGTACATAAAAAACTTTGTTTATGTATTTATTATGTTGTACTATACTATACTTACAAATCACATCCCAAAGTCATATCGAGCAAACGATTCAACACATTCCATTACACAAAAATAGGTACACATCCTAATCAAATAATTAATCAAAGCTCTGGGTAATTGCCTGCCTATTCGCTTCACATTAAAATACCAATAAAATATTGTATTCTTTGTAACATCAATGTAATTTTAACATCAATTCTAACATATTCCTAGATATTTTTTATTAGTATTTTTGTGCACTCATCGTAGAAGAATATATCACACTTATATTAAAAATACGAAAGTTCATCAGTATAGTCATAACATAAACATCCAGTTTAGATGGATGGATTGTAGTTTGTTACTTCTTCACTCCAAAACAACTGAACGTATGAGGCTGAAATTGCATACAGGTAGTTCTAGGCCTAGAATAAAACATAGTCTAATGTTTATCACATAGGATATAAATAAACTTAAAAGGTTTCTGTAGAAACAGGGCATGCGAAGCCACAGGTAGAAACTAGGTTAACATAAAACATATTTGTCAGATAACCATAGAGAAGTAGAATCATTTATGATACGTATTTTTAAGAAGAAGATATGTCTTGCTAGGTTTTTTGGTATAAACATACATTTTGGTTTATTAAGTTGTACCTATTACCCATTGGACAATATTGAGACAATAACAATAATAAAATTCAACATCTATTACAACACTTATGTTAACACATTATATTATCTTGTAGCAGGTAATTTGGTAACTATGGTATGAGCTTAGGTACATTGCATAGCTATGTACTTACATAGATATATTCATATTATAATAATTCGACTACGAGTAGAAATAAGTATGAAAACCTTTCTATACAGGTGTAAACTGTATTATGTAAGTAATGACAAAATAGCAAAAATTTTTTGTGGCCGCAAGTTGGTAAAAGCTCAATAGTTTTTGTTAATTAAGTACAAGTCAAACCCTACAGTACATATAATTATTTAATATATTTTTGTATACAATAACATTAATACAATTTCATAAAATTTTACATCCAAAAAAAGGTTTAACTATAACAGTTTTACTTTATTTTATTACAAGTACATATGTACGTATATGAGCATGTTTTTATAACATAATTATTGATAATGTAAATACTTTTAAATTTGGTACCTGGGACCCAATTAGGTACATTTTAAATATAGTGATAATTTTAGGTCCTTTTCTATCATATTATTTGAAATACCTACATTAATACAAGTTTGCTCATGTTAGTCAAGTTGAGCAAACGCCACAACCGCAATATATACAATGAATACGTACTAACATCATCACATCGTAAATATCGTCGTAGAACTACGTCGTAGTATGAAACGAATAAATAACTTTATCCTCAAATTATATTTATTATTTACATAGGTATAGATTTCAAAAGAATATACATTATTTATGTAAAAGTAGGTCAAAAGATTTATCTACAAATAGATATAGTTTAATTTATACCTAGCGAAGAGATCACAAAATAAGCGCACGTGTTTAGGGAACATTCATTAAGTGTCTGAGTGTTTACTTTCTTTTGAATATTTTATATATTCAGTAAGTAGTTCTTACTCTCAATTTTAGATATATTACAGGTTATGTAATTTTAGGCTTGGTACCAACCATTCTAATAGAAAAACTACTCTAATAACTCCTGAGTTGTAGGTACACATAATCCGATATCCCAGCATAATTTTATGGGTTGGTAAACACATAAGTCGATTTTAAGTTACTAAGTAGATTTTAGTCTCATTCCATTTAACTACAAATACAAATTTTCATTATTAAGTATTCCGAAAGTAGATAAGAATAGACTTTATTAGTTAAAAATCCACTACAAGGCAGATTAAGGTCAGAGATTATTATTATTCATAGGACACAATGTGTAAAGAATGATCACAACATACAATAAACGCTAGGTATACTTATCGAAGAAATATGATCTTACATCTTTTAAAACTAGTTCTCACTTCTGGACTTTCTTATCAATTACTTTTTTATTATAGTTTATCTCTCCTATACACTGAAAATCCATATCACTCCATAATTAACTTGACAAAGATTTTATATGAAGGTATGGCTGATATTGATCACTGATCAGATATCGAATAAATATGTAAGCATATTATTAACGATATGCATTATTACGTAACTTTTCTGTTTTAGCCTTTTAAATAAATAGGTATACCCTAACTTTTGTTAAAAAAGGTCATTTAAATATTGATAACATGACCATCACCGACAACACCAAGATTTTCCCTAATATAATTTCTTTGGCACCAATTGAATTTTATACCTAGCAGAACTGACAAACGTCCCGCTAAGTATCACAAATCACAATCTTTCGAGATCACCACCAGCGCGGTTCTATTCTACGAGACGCACGTAAGCGTACGCAGATCGCGCCAATCATAAAACTATCAGTTCCCGTAGTAGGGTGCAGTTGAATTGGTGGTTCCGTTCTGTCTAGTCGGGACATCGACCTTGTCTGACCCTTGCTTGGGCCCTGCGGCATCGGCGCCAACCTTTTAACTTTTTCTTTTAATTGCGTTTGTTTTAATTGCGTTTAACAAATTCAATGGACATAACAGTTTTTCCGTGCTATGTTGTTTGTTTTCTAATCATCATCATCATCAGCCCATACACGTCCACTGCTGGACATAGGCCTCCCCCGTACGACGCCACAAATTTTCTAATCTAATGGTTACTTACTTTTTAACCGACTTCAAAAGGAGGAGGTTCTCAATTCGTCTGTATGTAATTTTTTTGTATGTATGTTATATCTCCGCCAATTATAGACTGATTTTGAAAATTCTTTCACTATTGTATAGAAAATGATCCCGAGGGGGTCCCATAACATGTGTATCCCCAGGGGATTCGTATTTATCCCGCAAAACTTAAAATAAGTGTAAAAGTAACAGAATTTGAAGTCGGTTTATCGTTTTGAAAACACGCCATATTATTAAGTTCAGTAGTCTTATCAGTGATTATTTTATTTTTGTCCACAATGCAATCAGCTTGTCAACTGAAACACAGGATTACCTAGGTCAGGCTAATTTGTTATATGTACTTCTACGTTTATTGATTCAGTGCTCTTATGTATCGTTTCTATATGACTTTCTTTGAATAAATTTTATAAATATAACATTTAATAAATAATTTACGGCAGGTATAGTTTTTTAATTTAAAATACATTAATGGGTTTCTAAAGGTACCTAATGTTTTTTTTTATTGTGTTAATTTTATAATAAATTAATATAGGTCGTATTTTAGATACCTATCTGTTTATACCTGAGAAGAGGCTCGTATCTCGTATGCTGGAGCCGAGGAGAGTGGCCAAGCGCGCGCCTCCGGACTGGGAGGGAGCTCTCGCATCGCACACTAGTAGCATATTATCTCGCACGTACCTACCAGTAGCATATTAGCTTTCACATCATTTTGTATAGTATTATATTCAGACAGGAAACATCGGTGGTGTTTGGTGCGCGTTTCCTCCGCGGTATATCGCTCTACCAGTATTCTGCGATTACGTACGCCCCGCCAACAGCTGAGACTGGAAATAATGAATAGAGCCAATGAATAGAGGAAGCGTACGGGCAGTTTTCTATGTATAAGACGGCTACGGATATCTAGTCTACAGTGCAAGATTTCTCGCGGGCGTTGAGCTAAGCAGTGCACCGTACCTATCTACTAACAAACACAAACATTTGGATTGCTATACAGCTAGTCGAGTCGGCGGGCCAGAGGAATCTTTTAGTCATTCAACTTTATAGCAGTAAGTTTAATTATTTAAATTTAGTTAAATTATTTAAACCAGCTCCGCCGCTGCTGTCTGATTGCGACAATCTATAAAAAAAAGAACGGATTTTCCTACGATTTAACAAACGGAAGTGATACATTAGAAAAGTTTATATGTGGGATTAGGATTTTGTGTAAATTGGCTGAAATATGACGATGATTGTGAATAAGTCGGAAAATAGCTTGCCAACTAAGAGCTTTATCGGCGGTCGCCGCATAAACCGGTTACTTTACGAGCGCTCTCATTGTCAGTAGCAGCTTGGGCAATTTGGCAGTTTGATGCATAAGTTTATCATAAATTTCGAACTGTTGATCCGATTTGCATAAAATTTTACAGTACTATAAATTGGATTTGTGAAATGTGCTCGTAACATAATGAGACCAAATCGATCGAGGGATATTTTAACATAGGTAGGGAGATTTCAAAGGAGATTTAGATATAGATACTATCAATCAAATACTTACATGCTTATACAGGGTGCTTAGTATTGGGACCAACATAATTTTTTGGAAAGTTCGGGGGGTCATGTACTTCATTTCTCCGGCAAAATCAATGGGGGCTCATATTGTTTTTTTAAGTTTATTAAAATCACCCGAATACTTGCCATTAAATCATCATGTCTTTTAGGTTTGTGGTTGTAATGCCACAAATTAACTTGTGCTGTATTTTATAATGCATATTTATTCTAAAGAAATTATTACACCATACACTTCAATTTAAAGAATAACTTATCATAATTTCTAAATTCAATAAAAAAACTAAATGTCATATTAAATTCGTTTTCTTTTAAAAAGTTTAATTATTACCCTTCTAAAGATATCCTACATGACAGAATAAATCATTTATTAGGTAGTCAAACTAAGAGATACTTAACTGCTAGGGTCATGATTGAGCAGACAATTTTTATGTTTTGTTCTTGTAAAAATTGCTCAAATGTGAAGGCAAGATTTAGAGTGATTTTCAAAAACTTCAATCATATCAATCATATCTCGGCAACCATGACACTTAGGACATTGATTTTACAGGAAAAATGTAGCTCCCAATACCAAACAGTACCAACCACCCTGTGTAGAATGACTGATGTGATGAGCGATCAGTCATCGCGTGACCACAACAGAGAGTAAACCTGTTGAGACGTCGTCGAGAAAAATAAATAACTAAAAAAAAATATAGTTAAAAACTAAAACCCGACTACATAAAAGTCTTAAACAAGCGTTCACCTATTGTCCATAGCATTTTCTTTTGATACTTAGGTAGTCGGAGGCACCCACCCCATATACCTAGGGTACAATTAGTAACAAAGGCCTCCGACTACCAATAGGTGAACGCTTGTTTAAGACTTTTATGTAGTCGGGTTTTAGTTTTTAACTATATTTTTTTTTACCATACATATATCGATACAATATATGTATAGCGATACATTTTTTCATTTGCCCATCCCTAGATGACCCGTTGCCATGGTAACAAATAAACAAGAGGTCTCCATGGCAACGGGTGTGTCATCCTTCACTCATCACATCAAACTAAATTAGACTCGAACTGTAACTAGATGTCGTCTCTTGCAAAATTTTATCGCGCTATCGAAGTGTTCCAGGTGTAATTTAGACCCAGCTATCTCTTAAGACCCTCAGTTTTGTCGGACACCATATAGCCTATAACCATCGGGGTAATGAGACGAATCAATCGATACCTCACTTGTTGAAATCGAAGTAGTAGTTTCAGCGCTACGTGGGAACAAAGAAATCGGCTACATACATACATATACATACATACATAGGGTGCTAAAATCATAACCCTCCGGTAGTCGGGTAAATACGATAAATAACTCGAAAACCCTGAGACATTTATGGGGTACAATTTTTATTTTCTTAACAGAGCTGATACTCGTAGGTAAAGGCTTGACCACTCTTTACGCCACATCTGTATACTTAAACCTTCACCATGAATCACTCTATCGATTGGTGAAGATCCGTTAAGTACCTACCTAGTTTTTGAGTTTTTCGCGAACAGACAGACAGACCCGGCAGAGGACTTTGTTTTATAATATTTCGTGATTCTGCAGTATTACTTGAGCTCGGTAGTAGTAACGCTGAAACACCTATGGCTGAGTTCTGTAATGCGCAATCGTGGTTTAGTTAATAGATAGGCACTCCATTTTATTCACATGGGACTTGCAGTCAAATGAAATGTTATTGTAAAACGTTCACAATGATATTTTTAGGGGTTAGGGTTTAGGGGGTAGTGTTATGTTCATGAGAGTTACATAATAATTTCGTTTGGTTCTTTTTGCCAGCCCCACCAGTGTATAACACTATTACTACTACTTGTACTATAAAACGCCTCACGCAAGCAAATAAAAACTCTTTGTCTTGTCTACAATAAAAAAATCTAAGAAGAATTACATGCAAATCCAGTACTATCCAGTTATTCACAGCACAAAAATTGTTTCATCCATTGAGTGCTACGATGTCACAGACAGACAGACACACACATGCTACGTGTCTACGCACGTTTAGGAATCGAATTCTTGAAACTTGAACTGTTAAAAACTTAGAAAAAATAATGTTAATTACTACGAGAATAAAAAACTAGTGAAATAAAATGAAAATATCAGAAAAAAACGGTTCAACAAATTAGTATGTAGTTAAATTAAATTTCCTATTATATAAAAAAAATCCTAGTAATTTGAAACCCAACCAAAGCAGTAGGTTTTAAATTTGATTGGTAGAAAGGACTTTAAATTGGTCAGATGTATTATTGTATTAAAACTGCAAAAGTGTGGAATCGATTTAAAATATAATACGTCAGGTAACTTTTCCAGATACCTTTTAAACCAACGCTTAAAATAATGAGCCTTAACGAATTGTAAGACTCGCGAAACTATGTCGGTCATGTAAGGAAAAAAGGTGGTTGCACCGGCACGGTGCGCGCGGCGGCGGCGCGGGGCGCGGCGGGGCGGGCGCGGCGATGTTGTCATATTAAGATACTTTCTATCAATTTATGCTAGTTGTATATATTTTACTAAGTAATATATATTCCAATATTCCTATTCATTTTATTGATGGCCTATGCTTCTCGGCCATCATTATCACAAAGTTTCCATTCACTTTAGGTCGTTCATTATCAATTACCTAGTCAAGAGAGAAGGTTGTTTTTCAATTTAACTTGAATAAGTAAAAGTGTAAAACAAACATTACAAAATAGATAGATAGAATGCAACCGAGACGGCACAGGAGCCGTAGCAACATAAAATTAAATAATGAAATGGAAAATTAAAAGATGCGGCCGGCGACCGCCAGCCTTTCGACGATGGCGTCCTGAGCGTTAACGGCGATGGCGGTGGTGCGGTCGGCGGCGGCGCCCACCGAGTGCGGCTGCGCCGGGAGACGTCTTACCGCGGAAGGGGCGCACTGGGCGAAGTCGGCGCCCTGTAGCGAGGCAGCGGCGGCACCTGAGGACGCGCTGGGTGGGCAGCCCGAGGGCCGGCGCAGTGCGCGCACCGTGCCTCGCGGGCCCAGCGCCGCGCGCACCGCCAGCGCGCTCTGTGCCGAGTGTACGGACGCCGCGCTACCCTGCTGCGGCTCCAGGTGCGCCGTGCCCGACCCCGGCAGCGACCCACCCTGTATACCACCACGAACGCAACATTACAATCCAACCACGATTAACTGCTTCACTGAAGATTGCTTATCGTGATCGTGTATTGTGATTGCTGTCACTTAAATGTCAGCCAGTACTTTTCGTGGAAAAAAATGGTTTATGGACAACAATAACTACAAGCAATCACGACAGCGATCCTTCCTAAATAAGCCTACCAATCCACGTATATGACCATGGACCTAGAATATTTTTTTCTCAAACAAACCTTCGACATTCCTTCTCGAAATTTTTATAAAATTTATTATGATGATCCTGTGCTAGGTAAGTGCCTAGCACCTTTTTTAATTATTGCAATGAAAATCTCCAGAAAATAGAAAAAAATTTTATTTAGAACAAATGCATTAATTAAAGTTTGTAGGTCTCGGTTAATTGTTACCTAAAATATCCTTTAATTATGTTGTTTTTAGGCTAGTACTTAGGTATTTAAGTAATATCGTTATTTTTCTGATTATATTTAGCAATGAGTTTGTGGCGGTTATACTTCAACTTAGATAAATGGGCATCTTATATTATTGCATGCGCTACTAAATTAATTACAATACCTATAATTTAGCGAAAGCGTGTTGGGTTAGAAACTTTGTGACACAGTTTAGCATTATAGTTGAACAATCTACTCTATTCGTATATAGACGGTTACAGATACAAGTGATTTCTCACGGAGATGTTGCCAGCCCATTATTTATGAATGTAAGTTTAGTTCAATGTTTCTAGAGGCAACATCTGAGTGTAAGTTTATTAATGTTGTATAATGATAAATGTGATGTATAAAATCAGAGAATAGTGTTGGTAATCGCGGCGACAAGGCGCCCGATAGAAGGAAACCATACTCACGATCATGCTCCGTGCAAGCTGCGTAGAAGAACAAATAGCAACAGTGAATGAAGTAGCGTCTCTTTCAGCGTGACCCGGAGATAGGATGTATATATCAGGCCTGCGAGTGCTTACGTTTCAGCTTCATCAAAGAATACACATCTAAACATTTATTAAATTTACTAGTGCAGTGACGTGACATTACAAAATCGAGAGTCGTTTATTAGTTTAAGACCAATGGGTATAATTTAGTGTGGTTATTATCAAACTTAATCTAAGACCGAATTGAATTTTGAAATACGACACTTTGGGTAGCAATGCCGCTGCAATAGACGAGGCATGGAACGGCGCGTGAGTGGACGGTGGGGGTGACGCGGCGTGATGTTGTGGTGGGAGGTTCATGTAAGGTGGTGGGGAGGCCACTCGCGCGCAGTCCGCAGCCTCGGCCGCACATGCTCGCGGCCTCACATTCACATGCGCGCGCCACGCCGGAACCGGACGCGGCGCCATGACGACCAACTAATGGCGGATGGAGTCGTTCGGCGGCCGGGTTCGTGCAGACATATCTTTAGCCGGTGAGTATGTGTGATGCGACGGTGCTCCCAGGCAACTTGTGGGAGACGCGCCGCGTAACATTACAACTGGAAGGCGATACACAGATGGTCGGGGGAGGGGGCGGGGCACGCTAACGTGCGGCGATACCACTTACGGCTGGGTGGGAGTGCGCCGGCACGGACAGGCTCGAGCCCGAGCCGGCGCCGCGCCCGCGCCCGTACTGTGCCTGCAATAGTAACATCATGTAGCGGGCGGTGTGGTGTGTGGGGCAGGGGAGCCGTGGGTGAGACGGCGGCAGCAGGCACGTACCGTGGGCGGAGAGAGGTTGGCATGGGACGGACGGCGTTCCTGCGGGCCGATACTGGAGTGGCGACGCGTGGGCAGGCCGGCTTGCGAGCCGGCGGGCGTGCCGCCAGGCGAGGAGGCGCACGAGGGCGCGATCTTGATCTTGGGTGCCATGAGCGTGTTGTCGGAGAGCCGGCGACCCGGTAGCAGCGCCGCCACGCGTAGGAAGTTCCCGCCGGTGGACGGGCCCGCGCTCGTACTCGCCCCCGCGTTTATGTTGTTCGAGTTTGTCGAGTTGTTGGACCCGAAGAACCACTGACTTATCCCTGTTTTTTGGACGGTCAAGAAAGCTGTCTTTTTAGTAGTATACTTAGTTCTCAGTGAGTTTGTATCCTACCTGCCTAGTGGCAACGAAATATAAATTTGGATTATTTAACCAATTTCAGTGTGTTTCAGGACATCTTGATCGCATATCTGATCTACTAGACAAAAACGTACGCTTCAAGTTGAAATTCCACCGATGTGCATCGTTGTTTTATTTCTTAAACGGCATTCGTTGTGAACAACGGTGTTATCAATAACATTGTCACGGGTTCCTACATTCGTAGTTATTGTAAGTACCTATATTATATTGTTAAATTAATAACAACAATAGAATTTTCATGGAATAGAATTTTGTAACTTCATAAGTTTTCACACACTTTACCGTAAGAGCAAAATTTCGATAATTTCCGAATGGATTCGTTACCTCCTACATGTATCCTAGGGGCTGGCGACCCTAGAAAGATCAATAGATATGCGGCTATAATTCAGATCAACATTTTGAACGAATCACCTGACCGTAATTGGTCTTGGACCGTAATTTCTATATTTAAGTATAGCTGTTTAAAGTATAAAATTGTCTAAGTAATAAAGGTATTGAAAACTGAAATCTGAAATTTTTGGGAGTACTTGAACATCTCAAATTTCTCTTACAATAAGGATTTTCTGCTGGAATTAGTAGAATATATTAATATAATGAACCTTAAACCCTACAATGGAAAAAATAAGATACCTCACATAATACTCCGTGCACGCATCTATTTTCTCTTTGATAGATCGAGTGACAATCAATTAGTCATGATGTTTTTTGAAGAACTCTGTGGCGCGGCAGGTGAAGATCCACCAATTCCGCAGGAAGTTGCAGGTTCGATTTCCACAACTTCCTCGGGACAAATATTTCCCCCGATCTGCAGATATTGGTTCTGCATGTATTCTATGTATAATAAAAAAACATCTATCTGTTTGTTTAGTGTATTTTATTACGTATATCAGTAATGTAGTAACTATAACACAAGCTCTATTTAGCTTGAGGCCATTGCTATGTGAATTGTACAATATTATTCATTTATTTATATTCATGTCATTGCTGAGGGATATTTTTTTTGGGAGTTGTAATCGATTTTGTTATATTTGCTCAACTAATTAACTATAAGTTTTATACTATTTTCATCCTTTCCATAGAAAAATTAATATGAATAATTTTCATTAATAATTTGTCGGTTCGATAAAACGAAACTTTCGTAAGTTTGATATTTTTTGAGTCGACAAATTCACATCACTATTGTTGAAAAGTACCAGTGCTTTGTGTATGAAATATTGCACTCTTTTATTTGTTCTTCATTCACTCAACTGTCAAACATCAGGGAACTTCATAATCTTACATGTATCAAAAAGAAAATAACGCGTATACGGAGTATAATTGAATGTAACACCATCCGTCATAATATTAATGTTGTTGATATAATATCGCTCGACTCTAATACCAAATCCATCGACACCTCATTCATCTAAATCTGATAGGTACCAAGCTTAGACGTTACAGTCCGTAAATACAAACGTACTGCAGCTTTGCAAACCGTTTTTTTTTTTGGGAGAAATAGTAGCCTGTCTTTCTCCGGGATACTATCAATATTGATTCATGCAAAGTTCATTAAGTTTCGGTTAGTCCGCTGTTAAAGCGCGAAAAGGGGCGAAAACGTGATTAAAATTTTAGTTTAAAAAAGAAGCATAATTACGTATATATTCTGATTAAAACATACATCATACAACTACGGAGTAAAAATTTATATTCTAGCAAGCCCAACTCATGATTCCTGATACAATAAAGGTGTATAAAAACCTTTAAAATCACTTTTGTTCATATGTTTTTAGATAGAATTTGCAATAGGTCAATTCGTGATCGTTCATACTATGCATACCTAATGCACGCTGCTCAAGTATTACGTAAGGAAAATTTTGGTCAATTTGGACCCCATCCCTCTTGTCATCAAAAGTAAGCAAAGCTCTTACCCCCTATGCTTACGTAAACATTGGGTGTGTGTCAAAACACGTCAAATCCAATGATGCATAATGAATGAATCGTGTCGAACCAACATGTGACCGGACAAAAGACATGTCAAAAGCGCTTGTTTAGGGTTCCGTAGTCTTAAGTGTTGAAAATAGAACCAGCATGTTTCTGTCATAGACAATAAAACAGAGAACTCATCTATGACATGACTGACTCTAGTTGTCTGTAATTAATAGAAATAAAAATTAGAAAAACAAAATGTACGTTTGAATAAATAAACGTTTCCTACTGAAGTCAAGTTCTCTAATTGCAATGTTTACAGATTATGGGCCAAGAGGCTCCAGACGCAAAATGGAGTGCACAATTAACAAACACGTTTTGTGGAAAAGAATTTACTAACAGGGTGTTCCGCATGAAACTCATCTTAGAAGAACTGTTGGAAACTATGAAGAAAAAAGAAAAGGTCGGAGAACTTTGAGTGAATGAAAAGAAAAATAATGTAAATCAAAAAACATAATAACTCAGTGAATTGCCGATACTCACTTCACTTTGAATTGATCTAAGAATGTAAAACAATTACAAATCGTCAGAAATCTTACATCGTAGAATTGCTTACGATTTGAAATAGAAAAATGTAAAGGCGCAGCTACACCTATTTAATAAGATCTAAAACTAAAAACGGAAGAAAGGAAAGCCACAGAAATTTACGAAGAAACAGAGAGTCGTCAATCAGGCAACTTATCCAAGGTTGTCTGATGTATGTATTTTGTGATGGGTATGTGGCCAGATTTAAGTTACTCAGTAAATTTCTTTAGCCGCTAGTGCAAAAATAACCATTGGAATCATTTAAAACGTGTGTTAAAATATTTGAAATTTGCTATGGAGGTAGGATTATGTTACAAAAATAAGTTTGTTGGAGAATTTGTCAAAAGTTCAGACTCCGATTGGGCTTATGATTGTACCTAAACGATAGAGAGAGTCTTTCGGGTTTATATGGCTCTAAGAATAAGAATAAGCATAATAATAATAAAATAGGGTACAGGGGGATCCTAGAAAATATTTTCAGGAAGATGGTCCTTCCTGAAAACCAGTGTTGCTCAATTTTTTGTGGAGCAACATTAAGCTGAGGTGGCCTATTGGTTCACTGGGCAGGCACTTGTTATTTATAAGCTAGATTTTAAATTATATCTGAAAGCCTTTGTGTATTTAAGGGTTTGCCTTTGTGTTTCTATAAATGAATTTTCTTTCATTCTTTCTATTTTTTTTGGAATTATTACTAGTTTCTCGGTGTCATTAATATTATGTACCTATGACAAATTGCACATTTCTAGTACTACGTAAATAGTCTCCGAGCTGAGCCAAGCCGTCGACAGACACACGGGCGAGCGAACATGGCGAAACTTTATGGGTTAATATTTAATATGAAGGCTTGTTCATGACGGAACCCTAAAATAAGTACATACAAAACCGTGCAACTACTTCCGTAATTGCACGTATCGAGGAGCGTACATTGCGCGTGGCCGGCCCGACATGCACTTTGAGAATTTACTTTCTGTACTTCTGCTACTACGACTTTCTTCTGCTACTACGACTTTCTATAATCTAAATTAATCATAAAACACCACGTAAGAACTACTCGTTCTTACGATATTATTAAAATTATTTCGAAAATTCCGTCACTTTCGAGCATAAAGAAGTACGAGTAACATGTTGACATGTGTTCAAATCAGTATACTTACTAAATTTTTCAGAAAAATGATTGCTGATGTTATCACCATTCAGACCCCGCGTCTCCCATGTCATCAAAAATAAGAAGGCAAAGACGCCACCCCCCCATGATGCTCTACAGCAATGTCTACAGAAATAGTCAGCATTAGGGGTGCTGACAATTACTCTATACATTTCTATGTTGTGGCTTGTTAACAAACGCTTTATCTTGGAAAAGGGTTGATAAGATACGAAGAGCTCATTGTAAAGTAACATTTTCGGCGAGATGTGATAAGAAGTGAGTGCGAGGTGAGGTATGTAACTGCGAGTCATACTTCTGATATTCCCGGCGACGGTTGCAGCACTGACGCTGGCTCCGCCGGCGGCCGCGGCGGCGGCCTCGGAGTTCTTGCGTGCCATCTCCTCGGCACTCGACACCTTGCGCTGGACATCACAATACAATTATTATTGCATAGCTTCGGCGAGCCCCTTCGAATGCGTGTATCCGGGATAAACATTTTCCAAATTCCATCCCCGTATTACCATCTAACTCGTCGCCAAATTAGATGGTATCAAGGGAATGGATGGTATCATATATTTCAAAAATTTCAGCCATTTACGCGTGAAAAGGTAACAGACTGAAAGATACACGGAATCACTTTCGAATCCTCATTCTAATCAGCACATAGATATTGTACGTCCACTTTTCATTTTGGAATAGTACCTAAGTAATAAGGATTGGTGTAGAATGGATAAACAGAACGCAATGTGTCAAGTTGAAGCGTGTGCGAATAAGGGCGCAGATAGAACAAAAACGAGCTTCTTTAAATCTTTCATGCATGGCCCATAATGCACATGGACTTCTTCCGTCTCGTGAAACTGCAATGCATCCCATCGGTTCGTCGCACCGCAGAGGCTGGGCAGTGATCGCGTTAAGATAAATAAAAAAATATTTAACCTGACTTATTTCTTTGACCAGCGGCGTATCATTTTAATAGGTGTCATGCCATCTTCCTAAATACTTTAGTGTCAATCCCCTTACCCTGAGCGCCGGTATGACGAAGGCCGGTGCTGGCTCGTCTATGCTGATCTGGCGGCTGGCAAGGTTGACGGGCGGCGAGGGCGGCCGGTTGCGGTGCTCTTCGATGGCGATGCGTTGGTTGCGCTCGATGAACGTCAGCATGTGGTTTAGCATCTGTTCGAACAATGTCGTCGTCCATTGAGTGGGAGGCGGCTATGTCCTGTCCTCATATGCATGTTTTTAATATTTATTTACCAGTTAAAACATGCTTATGAAGACAGGGCCCAATTTGAGTTTGTTTTAAGTTTAGTTTAGTGTTGTTAGTGTTCGATATGAATTTGGTTAGTGAGTAAATTTATTGAATCCTTTTTATTGAATAAATCAACATTTCTATATATTCGTGTGACAATAAGGTTTCGTGCCGTAATCCCATGATAAAAATCTCAAAGATAATGTCACTCTTTATGTCTACGCTTTGTCCGATGAAATTAAAGTTACATTTCTTTGATAACGTGTTTCGTACTTTCGTAGATCACCTAAATTTATGCAAAATTGTGCTCTCAAGCGACGATAATCGTCACCTGGGAAAACTAATTAAATTTAATTTATTGTAGAGCAAATGTTTATTGCCTCGGAGTTCGGAATCACCCCTTGAAACCTTGAATATTAACTAATTAGTCTAATTAGCTTCCGAGGCTTCGCTCACGCAATACATAGATAAATCATAGCCCGGGATAATGTGGCTTTCTAGTGCAAGAATTATCAAAATCATACGATGACTAAATGAAAGAATGTAATATATCAATACAATATAAACTCTTGTTTACTTACTATGTAGTTAGGTAGGTAAACAAGAGATTGTATTTTATTGTAGTCACGGTTAACGCTCCACGAGGCGTGATTGCCAGTCTCACGTTATGCCCTATTGTCTGATCAAACAGTAGGAGTGGATCAGTCGCGCGTACAATTTAACACGATTGTACGGAATGCCTAATTATAGGTACGTGTAAATTGCCTTGAGGAAAATAGTATATTCTCAGTTTTAAAAAACAGGTGTCCCCAGCCTTGTTGATATCATTAGCTTCATGTGTTATTGATTTTATCTTCACTACAATTTTTTGTCCACTAGTAGAAGAAGTGAAAAAGAAACCACTGGTACATTTATATATAACTTATGTGTCTAATTCATGTTTTGCTTATCCAAATCTAGATTTAATGGGATTGACGGCCCAATACTCAAACGCAACTCAGATGTAAGCACGTCTTATGTCGCGATATTTTGACAGTTTTCAATGAAAATCTTTCTTTTTAATTCAAATAAAATTGTCACTTGAGTCGTGCTTACATCTGAGATTGTTCGTGATCGTTTGAGTATTCGGGAGTGAGATACATGTCATATTTATATTAAGTTAAGCTCAAATCAAATTAGCGGGAAATCGCTGGATGCGGGCAGCGCAAAATCGGTCATTGTGGAGATCCTTAGGGGAGGCCTATGTCCAGCAGTGGACGTCGATCGGCTGATATGATGATGATGATGATGAAGCTCAAATTTGTTACATACGGAACGGAGTGATATCTAGCCAAGCATAAACATCATTGATGTAATCATCTATGGAGTAAAAGGCCTTCCTGATAAGGTTTTGTTTAATGTATTGTTAAGATATTGAAGTTAAATTTACGAATAGGGAGTTCAGTTGCTTCAGATGGAAGCTTATTATAGTAGCGCACGCAATTGCCCATAAATGATTTCCCTACCTTTCGTAATCTACATATGTATATGCTGAGATGTGACAGTGCGGAACGAAGCGACATCTGGCCAAGCATTAACATCATTGATGTAATCATCTATGGAGTAAAAGGCATTTGTGATAAGATTTTGTTTAATGAACTGTTTAAATTTACGAATAGGGAGTTCAGTTGCTTCAGATGGAAGCTTATAGAAGCGCACGCAATTGTCCATAAATGATTTCCCTACCTTTCATAATCTATATGCTGGGATGTGTAATTAATTCTTGTTTCTTGTATTTCTATTGTGAACATCACAATTTTTCAAAAATTATCTCTGTTTTGTGCGTATACATTAGATTTTCATAGATGTATTGCGATATTACTGTCAAAATATTTATTTCTTTAAATAATTCCCTCAAAGCGTCGCGTGGCTTTAATTTGTAAATTGCACGTACCGCCCTTTTGTGGAGAACAAAGATAGTCTGAATGTCAGCTGCCTGTTCCCAAAGCAAAATACCATAAGACATAATACCATGAAAGTAACTGAAATAAACTAACCTAGCTGTATCTTCATAGGTAATATATCTAATTGTTCGAACTGCATAGGCTGCTGAACTAAGTCTACCTGCGAGAGCATCAATTTGTGGTTTCCATTGAAGAGTGGAATCAATATGTAACCCTAAGAAAACAGTACAGTCTACAAAGTGAACAATCTCTCTTTCTGTCCGTATGTCAACCTTCTTTTCTCAGAAACGCGTGGAGCTATCAAGTTGAAATTAACATCAAATATTCAGGTCCATAACTTCTTGGAGCCATGATATAAACCAAACTTCTAAGTCAACGCAATCAAAAGTAACAGACTTTATGTCCAATTTTTTTTTAATTAAAATGGAATCATGTGCACACAATACCTACTTCTGTTCTTCTTTTGGGTACTACTCGTTGACCTGGAATCATGAAATTTAGCAAGAAACAAGGTATTATGATTACGGAACCCTTGGTGCGCGAGTCCAACTCGCACTTAACGTTTTTATTTCCATAACAGAGACACAAAACGAGTGCCTTAAACGTAGATTCACCCGGTTGCGATTCCGATACAGCCGCGGGCAGCGAGAGAGGGCGACGGCATTTGTGCCGTGACTGCTATTACTAAGCAGAGTTAGAGCAGTAATAATTTGCAGAAATCGAAACTAATTTACAATTACGCGACTGCGTCACACTGCGTTGACAATTTACAAATAGCGACGAGAAGTTTGCCAGAAATCTTGACCGAAATAGAGACGTGGTATCGCACCTACGGCGTAGCAGCTACGTCGTAGCAGCTACGCCGTAGCAGCGCTACGAAAGAATATCCGAACATCGCTAGAACATACACACACAGCTACGATGATAAAGCCTTTAGCAACATACAGATATTAAATTTAAATAACTTTATTGCTTTAGGCTTACAAGCTCTTAGACGAGTCAAATTTTATATAGGTAGGTACTATAAAAAGCTTCATATACTGGGTGTTAGAAAAATACTGGAACAGCAAAATAATTCGCAAGGGATGCATTTTTCGGAAATGTGCTTAATACAAAAGTTTCAGGATTTTTCCCTGGCTATCCATTGGTCACCTTGAAATTAACCTTGATCACAACCTTGAAGGTTATTCTTTCTCGGTTAGTCAACGACAGACAGACAGCGGAGGCTTAGTAATAGGGACCCGTTTTCACCCTCAGGGTAAGGTACCCTAAAAACTAAAAAAAACAACAACATCCGAACATCCAACACCCTTTTTGTTTTTTTTTTTAAGGTGGTTAAAAACCGAATCATGAAAACTTTACTAAGGGTGCAATTTATTGCATAATAATGAGAAAATGTTTAAACTCATATTCCTGATATTTGATGTAGCCGACAATTTAACTTCGTTTTGCTGAGAATATTTTGATATGCTTATTTTTTGCTCTAGGAGTAAACAAATCATAGACTCATATTATAAAATATTTTTTTTGTTTGCATTAACTTACTAAGCAAATAAATCATTTGCTTGTTTTCGACTTATACTGGTCTGATAAAATTAATTTTTATTTCAAACTAATTTCATGTTTATGTGTTTGATTTCAATTTAACTTACGAGTAATTGATTTATTTACTTAGTACATCTGATCATCTTTTTATTAGAGGGAAGTCCCCTAGTGGCGGACACCTAAGGTTTTTTGACAATTAAAAAAAAGGAGATTCGAATAGAATATATTTGTTTATTAATTAAGTACGTCAATGAAATTTAACATCAAAATAAATATATAAAAATGCAAAGTTTACATAATCATTAATTGAAACTTAAATCGAACTTTGGTCAGAAAAAATGGTATGATTGCAAGTGGCACCTAGTACCGGACGGAATTAACTTCGAACATAAATCATACATCGTAGGCCTCTTAACATTCATGGATATCTCTACAGATTCGTTCATAATTCATAATTCATTTATTGTTTGTGAATCAGGTAATATTACAGTCAGATAATAAGACTTATTATACTATGTAGATCGCTGGATTCTGCCACTCGGGCGTACAAACATTTCAATATACTTAACATACATAATTTAAGAACATTGCAACATACTATGTATAAGAACTAGACAATTTAATTTTATTTAGAAGTATGTCATTATAATATAATTTAAAGCAATACTCTTCTTTATGAAACCTGGTTAAATTATGCAATTTAAATATAATAAAAATGTCTGTAAGTGATGAATATGTCAAAATATTATTATTTAATTAAAACAAAGGTCAAACAAATAATACGGTTCATAAATTTCACAATTTTCAGGTCAAAAATATTTAAATAACAGAATAAAATATATGTTGGGTATGGAAATAATGGTTTGTAGAAAGAAATATAACTTATTTACATAGTCACAATGTTTACAATTATTATTAATGTCGAACAATACGGTCATTTAAGAAATCATTTACAGAATAATAAGATTTTCCAATTAAAAAATCATTAAGTTTTGCACTAAATTGGTTGCTGGAAAAATCACGAACAACTTTTGGAATTATATTATATATTTTTGGTCCCATACTAAATACACTTGAACGTAACAACTTTGTTCTGCACGGCACATTGCGTAATCTGCCCTCAGACCGGCTTCCAACTGCAAATCTTTCAAATAGGTCGGGATTGTTTTTTACAAAATCTGAAACTTCGTAAATGTATAGACACGGAAATGTAAGTATTTTTAGCTCAGTAAAGTGACTTTTGAATGAGTCTCGTCTTCGTAAACCACAAATTGCTCTAAAACAGCGTTTTTGTGCTTGGAATACTCTAAGGTTGTCCGTCGAGTTCCCCCAATACATGATGCCGTATCTTAAAATTGAAGACACGTTTCCGTGATAAGCAGTGAGCAAGGTGGATAGATTTGATACCTGACTTAATTTAAAAAGAGCATAAGAAAATTGTTTTAGTCTTTTACAGATAATGTCAATATGATATTTCCAATTTAATTTATTGTCGATATGAAGTCCTAAAAACTTAGTAGAGTCTACCTCAGTCACTTTGGTGCCAAAGTAGTCAATACCAACGTCAAGATCTGCATGACTTCTTTGTTTAAAATTAATTAAGTAAGTTTTTGTCAAATTTATCTTTAAATTGTTAGATGATAGCCAATTAATAATAGATGTCAAGGTAGATTTAATGTCCAATTCAAAATTATGTGTCTTATCATTAATAAATAATACAGTACTATCATCCGCAAATAATGTTAAAGGATGCACAGTCACTTCAGGCAAGTCATTAATATAGATTAAAAATAGGAGTGGACCTAAAACACTTCCCTGGGGAACCCCATGTGTCACTACTCTGGGGCATGATTCGTAAATGGTGTCTGTGTGTGATTCTAGACATATTCTGTTAATTTGGGTCACCTGACTTCTGTTACTGAGGTATGATTTTATGAGATCATTTGCTGTACCTCTGATACCGTAGCCATCCAGCTTACGTAATAGTCTATCATGATTAACATGGTCGAATGCTTTGGTCATGTCCATGTATAGCGCTATTACATTTTTATTATTATCCCTATTAGTCATAACATTATTAAGAAAGTCAAAAATAGCTTTATTTATAGACCGACCTCGTCTAAAACCATACTGATCTTTACTCAAAATTCCATTGTCCTCCAAGTAGCGTCGTGAGTCCACTCAGCTGCTAGAGCTGCAACAACTCGGCAGCTGGAGCATTGTATCCGATTTTCGTAAGCACACTACGCAAGTAGTTCTTATGTTATACATTTTAGTATGTGGGTCCATTTTATTTGCTTTACATGGTTCAGCAAAATAAAATTATCATGCAGAGTGCTTTTCCGTAAGTTATAGCACTCATTGTTCAGCAAAGCTCATCAGCATTCAGCAAATCACTTTGAGAGCAAAGTGATTTTTTAGTTTATTAAACAAAACCTTGTCTGGCTTCCGGTGAACTATTTTGGTCCTAGTTTCCTTTATTTTTTTCTTTTTCATTACGGTTTCTCTCGGTTCTTCTAGTCTCTAAAACAAAGTAAAACATATATAATCAAAAGCATAAATACTTATGAGAAAAAGCAACTTAATTTTTGTCCGGCGTTAAGGGACGACTTGGTGTCCGGTGCCAGGGGACAGAAAATCCCCAAAATTACGTGTGTTAGGTCAAAACCTCTTCGTTACTCAACAAAAACTATTATAAATATCAAATATCTATGGATCACTTGTAGTATAATAACAATAACTATAAACACAAATACTAAAACATCGCAATAAAACTTACTTATATCTTATGTGACGCAGCGTATTCCCGCCAAAAGTAGTAAATAACTTCTCCCACCATGGCCTCGGGCGTCAGTAGCACACCGCGTCTCGGGGCCTGGTATCAAAATGCGCTCCCGCGTCCCTTTCAATCGTTTTTGAATCGAACGTGTTGTGACTTTCCGAGATAGTACGCTTGTCCGAAGCTAGGTGCCGTCCGGCGTTACGGGATTTCCCCCTACACTTCGTCGCTGTATCTTCGAGAATTTCAATTCATGGTAATTCTTATTGAATTCATAGTTTAATTAAATATATCATTCTCAAGACTTTAAAACCAAACGTATTAAAATTGTGATTAATCCATTCCGTGCTTGAAACACATAACAATTTAATATTTTCCCATTCGTGAATTAGAGTTTGATTAACAAGTCCATGGTATAATCAAAATTTCTCAAATTGCGTTAAATCATTTATGATTGACGTATAACCTTTTGGTGTGGACCTCCACAGTTACTCCCCAATGTCTAGACAACGAAAACACCCAAACAGGGCATTCTAAAGTATTTACGAGGTCGGCAGCGCGCGTGTAAAGTCCCAGACGTCGCAGGTGTCCATAGGCTGCGGTAACCGTTTCACATCAGGTGGACCGCATGGTTGACTGCTACCTTTGTGGTATAAAAAAAAAACTTATAAAGCAAAGTAAAGAAAATCTAATATGATGTGATTGCAATCAACCGTACCTTACCTGCTTACTAGGGTAGATCCCAAAATGTAACCCTACCATAGTGGGATAAAATCGGTGGGACCACGAGTCAGAAACCAATTAGTAATATACTCGTACCTACTTTTGTAAGTATTATTATTATGCACCAAATTTTGTACTTCAATGGACGGCGACCATTGTCTTACCATGTAACGTCGCACATCAGGTGATTATCGTGTTACCCTGCACCTTGCTATTATGGGAACATAATTATCAGTTGTTATGCCTAATGTGACAAAAAAGCTTGCAACTTTTGTTTTTCGGAGTATACCCGATTTTGTTTACTGACAATGTTCTGAAAGTTTTGTACTTATGTATTGTGTTATCCGGTTTAATTGTTATCGTTTTAGTCACGTTTTAAAAGATTATGTATGAGTCTATAACATTGGAGTACTGTTGAAAGAATCAGTCCCTACCTCCATGATCGCAGTCAGTTGTGATTGCTCCATATTCCGGTTGATAATATGCGGAGCCACGGAAGGCAGCATCTTAGTGGCCATCATCTCGTGTGGGATGCCCAGGCGTTCATCCGTCACCATCCTCGTGTACAAGTCTGTAAAACAGTTGTTAGTCAAATATTCCAGCGACATCCCTTTATTATAAACGACTAGCACGCAGCGCCTTATATATACATCGTCAACACATAATCGCTCGGCAAAAACCTGCAAAACGCAAATTCGCTTTGCAAAACACTTTTATTCACCATGTGATTCATAAATCAAGGTTGTTAAACGATAATCGCTATCCGACGAACGATTAAAACGTCAATAGCAGCACATTTAAAATTCATGACCCGATTTCTGTAGTGCGTGTATTTTAGTTATTTGATTTTACAATAATTCACAATCACAGTTTTAGTCATAGGAGTTTTTACAAGTGATCACTTATTGGTCACTTTATTATTACCCTCACTTAACATCAATTGATATAGTCACGCATTTTTCTAAATACTTACTAACAAAACGCTCCATGACAGAGGCATCATTGAGTTTCATGATGAGCATCGAGGGTATCACGTGGGTGGTCAGATGGCTTCTTTCTACCTTTGGTATCAGCGACTCGAACAGACTGAGGCATGTCATGCTCATCTTGAGGTCATTGTAATGCCTCTCGAGCACCGGCCGGATGTTCGGCAATGCTTTGTTCAGCACCATGTCATCGTCGAACCACTCCATGCAACGCATCAGGCATTCCACGGCAGACGCCTGAAATATAATCCAATTCAGGTTTGTGTATCGATGATACAAGATATAGGTGTAAATAGTAGATTTACATACAACTCACAAATGAGATTGATAGATAAATTATTTTATAACTGAATATCGCTAAACTTAACATTGTGTTCTGCCGTGGCACAGTGTTCAAAATGACCAAAAAAATTCCCTATCCGGTTTATAGCATTAATCGATCAACGAATGCATTTTAAAGATAAGAGTAGAACACCAGTCAAATACTTTTTGTTATAAAAATTTATGAACTTTGGGTGACTTTGACTGAGAACATTTTTAAATAAATTCTGTAAACGTAACTGTCCATAATATTTATTTAATTAAATATGCTCTGATAAAGGGTCTTTAGCCACATCATTCACAGTTTTTAATTTTGAAAAATCACCTCTGTATAATAACCTCAGTGTAATATTATTTTTTCATATTTTTGTTTTTATTTTTTTTCTCCCGAAAAACTCAAAATTGCGACTTGTGACTAGCATAGAAATATGGCTCCTAACAAGGCCTAGCACTGGTAAAAATACCACGTTGCACTATCGCGGCCTTTGGGAAAAATATGCAATTTCGTTCTGAGATAAAATTATACAAAATAGGGTTGTGATTATCGTGTACCACTGGTCGGTTTTTTTTGCTATAACAGCCTTGATGATTGTAAGAAAGGTCTGACGGTATGACACTACCAAGTCACATGGGAGTTGGGGAGGCCCATTATATGGGACACTACATACGTCGACACACTTGTGCCTTCCCATCTTCCAAGGGGTGGTGCGGTAGCAGATTTGGCTGAGGATCTCAAGAGGCGCAAATATACAGGTCTCGACAGAGCGTACGCATCTGCTCTCTTTGGAGTCGAGGCCCTAGGTTCGTGGGGATCACGTCTCTCCAGGTTTTCAAAGATTTATCTGAAAGTGTGGTCGAAGCGACACGTGACTCGAGACCTGGTGTGTATCTGGCACAGCACATCAGCATTGATACACAGCGGAAGCGTCCCCAAGATGCTGGCTGCATTAGCCAGCATCTTGGGAACGCTTCGGATTGGTATTGATATGGATCAGTTGAGCTATCTGTAGATTGTATACAACAGTTTGCAGTTAAATCAATTGTTTTAAATGTTTTATTTTGTTACTATTTTTTTATTGTATTTTTTTATTAGTAACAAATGATCTTACTTAAAGTGTTAAGAAGTTCAAAACTGAATGAAATAAAAGGTCAAGTTGAGTGACAACCCTAATAAAATATTTTTAAATTCAATTCCTCCTAAAAGCCGCAATAGTGCAACGTGGTATTTTTATCAGTGATAGGTCTTGATAAGAGCTATATTTTTGTGCTAGTCACAAGTCGCACTTTTGAGTCTTTTGGTAGAAAAAAATAAAAAAGAAAATATGAAAAAAAAATATAACTCGGTATCCAGAGGTGATTTTTCAAAATTAAAAACTATAAAAGATGGGGCTAAAGACCTTTTATCAGAGCATATTTAATTAAAAAAAATATCATGGACGAGAATTTATTTAAAAATGATCTCAGTCAAAGTCACCCAAAGTTCATAAATTTTTATAACAAAAAGTATTTGATATAGACACGTGAGTGTTCTACTCTTGCATTTAAAATGCATTTGTTGGTCGATTAATACTATAAACCGCATGGGGAATTTTTTTAGGTCATTTTGAACACTGTGCGTAAAGTAGAAAGTACTTAGATGATTTGTTTTAACTTAACTCCTCGGGAACTGATACGAAAGTGAACTACATCAATAAAGATTTTTTACCGTTGACCTCTTCAGTCTACTCATGGTTCTCTACATTGCTATGAATAAAGTTTTAAAATCTTACGCGCTGTAATGGATGGTGTAAAGTAGGCCGCCTTCGAGTGGCTGCTCACGTCAAAATCGTATAAGTATCGAAAAGAATGGAACAACATTATTAGTTCCCACAACGATGTCCGAAAAAGAAGTTATCTCTTGCCTCTTCCACCAAAATCTAGCCGGGACTAAGTTACGAGTAAGCCATAAATCGGGCAGGAAGAACGCAGAATCCTGCAATTTTATATTGAAGTTTCCGCCGCCATATGTAAAGCACTTAGGACTAAGGATAGGGTTTTCGTGCCCTGTGAAGGATATCACTCTGGTTACCCGCTGCTACAAGTGCCAGCAGTATGAACACGCAGTAAAGTTTTACCGCGAGGCAGTTCATACTTGCGGAGACTGTGGCGCCATCGGCCACACAAGCAAAGAATGCCAGAAGCGATTGATCCTGAGTGCTTGGTCTATAAGAAGACAGGTAACCATGTAACTGGCTCCGCCGACTGCCCGGAAAAATTAGCGGTTAAATGAGATACACAAATTCCATAGATTATGGAAGAGCATAAGGGCGCGGTTTTTCCTAAGCCCCTTTTAGTTTTGTCATTACCTACTGTTCAGGCAACACCCTAAATGCATGATTACGAGATTGACAGGTGCGCAGTTGCCTAAGCTAAAAGAAGAAGAAGAATTTCATAATGTCACGTGAGACGAGAGGGATTAGCCACAACACAGAAATCATCAAACAGGACAGGAAAGCCGCCCTTTTACGAAGCCAGCCGGATCGACAGCCGAAAGCCGTAATTGTGCCACGACATCGCAGCTCATCGCCGCAGCTCAGCCAGAGAAGTGTCCATTCTTCCTTACCCATAACCTTATTCTTTTGTCTGTTTAGCTCGCCAATTCTGCATCCGTGCACATTATTTTTCATCTTTTCGTGAAAACTAGACCCTCGTGACTAAATTCTTGCCACACAAGCACGTATCACACTCATTTCGTTTGTATACCACTGCAACATCTTTGTCTTATTTTACGCCCACGAGCATTTATTTGCAACTATTTAGTGAAATCACCTAGGCGAGAACGTGCCTAATTCCTATCGAGTGTGTAATTTGCCTTAAAACACACGAGGTAGGAATCGCACTTTCTGCCGAGTGATACATAGTGCTTTTTACTACACCTTCGAGGAAAATAAAAAGCAGAATATTCCATAGAGGTTTTCCTCCCGGATTCCTATACGCCTGCAATGACTTACTTCCTATCTTGTATTTGGAAAAAGAATAGGCAACTTTTCGAGCAAGTGTAGTATAAACATATAAATCACAAATTGCACCCAAAATAAGCCAATTTTAGAAGCCAAAGTGCACATTCACAGCCTCATGTATAACCTATACCTCAGTATGTCTCTTTCTTTGCACTAAATCTCATTCAGAATTACACAGTGGCCTTCCTCAAGTGCCCTGATTTATTTAACCCTATATTTTCTCTTTCATCTACCACTTTGCTTTCTTTGCATTCCAGCTTCTTATGCGATAGAAGCGCAGAATCATACCCAGCCACCCATTGTTAACAGCGAGCACCGTTAAATTGTATTGCAGAAGCATCCTGGGGAGCATAAGCTGGATTCAATTTACGTATATGACTTTTATATTTTTGTTTTTGGCTCTTATTTATTTTAGAATCATGGATCCTAAATCAGATCCTCAAAGTCACCACGCCTTACACTAACTATTCCATCTCCATCAGCAGAAGCTATAAAAGACCTAACTACAAAACGTAGCTCGGCCAAAGGTCGTCTCACTAAGTTCAAGAATTATTTAAATTCAGTTATTACGGCCGAAGTAGTTAGTGAAACTGACATGTGTGTCTTAGCTCAGCGCTATGAGAGACTTCGAGACTTATCTTTCAGCTTTGATGATCTTCAGTCTCAAATAGAATTATTAAACGCTCCTAACTTAGAAACAGAATTATATATCCGTGAAGTCTTTGAATTTGAATTCTCAACATTAATTGCTCAGTGCAAGCTGGTTAGAGCAAAATCAGACTCAAAATCAACTCAACTCAGCCAAACCAGAGTGTAGTCATGTATGTCAGAACAATGTAAGTTTCAAACTACCTATCATTCAAATAAACCCTTTTGATGGAACATATTTCAAATGGATTGAATTTAGAGACACCTTCACTTCCCTCATTCACAACAATAGCAGAATAGAACCAATAGAATCAGAATCAGAATTTCATTACCTTAACTCATTTCTTGAGAAGGAGGCTTCTAATGTCATCAACAACTTGGAAGTCAGCGCTGTAAATTATGAGGAGACGTGACGTCTTCTGTGTGAGAGGTACAATAATGAAAATCAATTAATAAATAACAACTTGAACTCTTTGTTAAACTTGCAGTCTGTACCTCGAGACTCTGCTAAGGATCTTAGGGCCTTAATAGATAATGTCTCCAAAAACTTGCGTGCTCTTAACACTTTAGGAGAACCAACCCAATATTGGGATATATTGATTATTCATATAGTCTCAGCCAAACTTGATCCTGCAACTAACTTCAAATGGGAAGAGCACAAAGGTTCATTCAGTAAGACGCCATCTCTACAAGAATTCTTCCAATTTTTTAAATCACGATCCAGAATACTAGAAACCATTCGAAATAATAAATTTGATAAACAAAGCACACAAGTGCAATCATCATCATCATCATCATCATCACATGCCTGCCTGCATTCTATGCAATGGAAGTCATCGTCTATATGACTGTGCCGAGTTGTTGGGGAAGGATGTTGAAGAGAGTATTGCAGAGCTAAAGCTTTGTCACAATTGTCTACGTAAGGGGACACTCATCTTCGCAGTGCAGGTTAGGACCTTGTAATAAATGCAATTAGAAGCACAATACTCTCTTGAATAGGGAATTTTCTCAGGCTGTAAATGTATCAAGTGCAATCTGATTTAGCCGAAACAGAAACCAAGCAGGTGGATGATGATAATGATGACAATGATGTCATAGATAATTTAGTCAGTATGTCGATCTCTAGCAACAGCAGTTTACTAGTCTCAACCACCTTGGTTGATTTATACAACCCAGCAACGAACAAGCACCTAACCGTTAGGGCATTGCTTGATAGCGCGAGCCAATGTTCTCTTATAATCAATAGGCTAAAATCCATATTGCAGTTAGCTCCTCAGACTACACACGTCGACATTGTAGGAGTAGGCAACATCGCATCGAATGTAATGGAGAGATGCATTGTACAATTAAAATCCAAGACCAGTAAATTCATGTCACAGCTATCTTGTCTGGTACTGCCAGAAAGGACAATGGGCAAAAATGTATGAAACCTGGGACCACCCTCCAATAGCAATAAAATGTATGTCGTTGGATAGGTCTATTCAATCGAAACAACTATTGCTATTACAGCTTTGCTGTTACAACTGTCCGTTCAAAGATTTTAGGTTTAGACTTTAAGTTTTAATAAAATGTTGAAATATATAAAATATTTTTATTAATAATAATGAGTTATTATTACAGTAACATTTAAAAAACAATGTTAAAACGGTTATAGGGTCTCTATTGTGGTATTTAGGGTACTTATACAATTCGTGTCCGACCGACGTATCTCATCAGGTCATCTTTAATGACGTCTTTTAGAAACATTGATGGTGCATTAAATCCTTTATGAATTGCATACCCTAAATAGCAGATTATTGATGTGTGCACATGCGCCCATAGTTCGCCTTCCTGATGAGTATATACAATATTGTTCTATAGTACAATATTGCACATATTACTTAACGTTATAATTGTAACATTATAATGTTGCCTTCATTTGGTTTGTACCTTCATCTGTTGGCTTCATTGGGATTATATTCAATCAGGTCATGTAAAACAAAGAATATATTATTGTTATACAACAACCCAAATGAAGGCAACATTATAATGTTATGTATTATGTACAATATTGTTTTATACCTATATATAAAACAATTTTGTACATGCTTATCAGGAAGGCGAAGGATGGGCACATGTGCACACATTATATCAATAACCTGGTATTTAGGGTATGCGATTCATAAAGGTTTAATGCACCAGCAATCTTTTTAAATGACGTTATTATACCTTTAAGATACGTCGTCGGAATTGTATAAGTACCTTAAATACCACAATAAAGACCCTATAACATTTTTAGTTGTGTTTTTTTATGTTACTGTAATAATAAATCATTATTATAACTAAAATATTTTATTTATTCTAACTTTTTATCAAAACTTATAAGTCTTATATCTTTGAACTGACAGTTGTAACAGCAAAGCTGTCATAGCAAAAGTTATTCCGGTTGAATAGACCTATCCAACGACATACATTTTATTGCTATTGGAGGGTGGTCCCAATTGGCCCATTGTCCTTTCAGGTAATCTACCCAATAAAACATTTCATATCTCTCAGATGAAGTTACCTCAGAACATCAAATTGGCAGACCCTTCTTTCAACCATGCTGCACCGATGGATTTGCTTCTAGGAGCAGACATTTTCTGGCATTTACTTGAAAATAATCAAATTTATCTTGACCACAATCAACCCGCACTACGCAAGTCCAAACTAGGATGGGTATTGGCCCCATGTTCCTTAGTAAATAAATCATCCAAATCCGTAAGATGCCATCATGTCAACCACACAGTCCGATGAAACTTTAGAACAAATCAATCAAAACATCATTTAGTTTTGGGAACCAGAAAAAATTCCTGAACACAATCAAATACAAACAGATGAAGATATCATTTGTGAAACACATTTTGTCAAAACCACCAGCAGAAATGAAATAGGTAGGTTTTCAGTTAGGTTACCTCTAATTACACAGCCAGATTGTCTAGGGGACTCTATGAGGTTAGCCAATAGACAATTTATAGCAACAGAAAAACGTTTAAATAAAAATGCAAAGCTTAAACTATTATATGTCAAGTTCATAAACGAATACTCAGATTTAGGTCGCCTATCAGAGATTAAAAGGAAAGGGAAGTTCTGTACCAAACCCGTCGTACTTTATTCCACACCATGCTGTACTCAAGCCCAACAGTGAATTAACAGAACTGACAGCCGGTTTCTCGAACGCTAATCAAATCGCAAATCAGTTGACAAAACAATTAACTTGACACACTGGTCAAATCAAATCGGGTTGCACGAACGATGATTAGACAAAAATTTACTAATCGATGATCATCTTACGATTGTCAAATCAGTGTATATTTTCATATAGTCACAAATAATTTAATCATTCCTTCAGTTCAATCGTTCACTCCTAAACTTCAAAAATATCACATGTTTGCGCTGCGAATTTTTGTTTCTACTTCAACTTATTTAATGGCGCCGCTTGCTTTTTGCTCCGATTCTGCCAGTTTCTGTGTCAGAGATGGAAATATTATTTATAAGTAGGTATTATAGTGAAGCAAAAGGAGGCCTTTACCCAGCAGTGGGTATTCCCAGGCTGATATAACGACTAGTTTAGTGGCATTATGCCTCCGTGCCGAGGGTGTCTCGATTAGGGGAGGTTTGCCTTCAAGTTGTGCCAGACTCAGACCCTGTTCCACTTCTCCCTGAGAAAAAGCCTACTCTAGCCTTGAACCTCCTTGAGGGTCCAGGTGTATTTTCCTCATCAGATTCACTGCTGCTGCTCACTGTTAAATCGGAAAGTGACATCCTACAATATAACAGGTTATTTTAATTTAGGTACAATTATTTTTTTATTGATAAAACGAGCCATAAGTTTTGTGAAATGTAATCAAACCACTTTTGGAGTACCAACCTGTTAATTTTTGATATTAACAAGGTTTAGAACTTAGCAAACGCAGTAAATTGTAGTAATTATTTCAGCTAATTAGAGCAAAATCACCGATTAGTTGATCGTTGATTTAACAAGCGCTTGACTAGAGAAAAATGCCTAATTAGCGTTCCAGAAACCCATTTTGATGTTTGAGATGGTAAAGGCATCCATTGTATTAATGTGGATTTAACTAAAATTATTTTTTGTTCCTGTTTCTCAGTAACAGCAAGCATATGTAGGGCAATTTAAGACAAAACCGTTCCCTAACAAAATATTATTTTTGCGTAACAGCCACTATTAAAAACGAACTTTCTAAAGCACTAAGAAACCATTAATTCTGATGAAACAATGTAGATACCCGTCTTGGACAGAAACAATTAAGACCTTTAAAACCAATAGCCCATAAAATATACATTTTGTTTGCCTTTGAGACAAAGAGACCACATGTTTGGGTTCTGGACCGTGAGATGCTTGCAAAAGGGGCAGGGACTGCTTGTTTTTTTAGATGACTCCTGACGGGGATGTGGCTTTATATTGGTCCAATCAGGCTGAGTTATTTCTGCCGCGCCCAAATTCTTTGTTTTAGATACCAACGCCTACGTAACTGAGAGGATGGGTCGAGGGCAGAGAGAGGGATGATCATGGGACAGTCGAGCGAGGACAATCTCAGAGCACGCGCAGATATCAATGGGATATTTAGAGTCAGTGTTGCAAGAATAGCTACAAGTCAATAAAAACATTAAATGTAGAGTCAGTGCGAGTTGTATAATTGTATTACTGTGAGAGCATCAAACTCTAATTTTAGTGCAACACTCGTAGAGAACTCGGTAATGTACTATCATGTTTAAGATTAATCTAGCTCTACAATACACAGCTATCTAGCCACACCCATTCAATCGAAACGAATATCAGTTCAATCTTGACCGCCTCTCTAACCTAGTATCAATACCTATTTCAACTAGAGATGGCTTTACTCATCCCATTACTATGTATGATTACAATGAGATGTACCAAAGTACAGAGGAAACGATGTAAAGAAGGAAAGGCTTGCGTAGAGATTCTACCTATACCTCAGTTAAACTTACCTACAATCAGATTAGTCGTGGTTCAACCATTAATTTACCAGAAGACGACAAGCTTGTGAATCGTTGACTTAGACGAATTGTAGTTAGTAGATAAGAAAACCGCTTATGTAGTAAATGCCTGATGCTGCAGTGACAGATTATGATACTCTTGAGTTTAATTAGCGTGGAGGTAAACCCACCAAATAGTGAAGGCCTTATAAAGCGATGCGAGATTACGGGATCGAAGATCGATAGAAAACAATCATTTTCAGTTCATGTCAAATCTTAAATGAAACTAAACAAGGTATCGTCACTCCGACACTACAGCTAAGGTTGAGCATGTGTGTACTTATAGTATAAATTATGTATATACATACTATGTGTCTTTTGTGTGAATTCTAGCATTTATGAGATGGCCTCACAAGAGTTTTTTATTTGGATATTCGCTTTCTCTGTGAACATGGCCTAGGAGCTGAAATAACCGCTTTTCTTAAACGGTAATTCTGGATAAGACAAGCTAAATAATCATTCTAGTTTCGAAGCTACAATTAATGAAACTTCTTTGAATAAAAGTTTTATCAACATGCTTGTTTCGATTGACTGTACCTAAGGCTTCATAAAGGGATCAATAACAACAGAAATTATGAGACGCATGGGTTCCCGAATACTATATTCTATTCTCACACATTCCAGTCGATTAAATAAAGGCGCATTCTCCTTGCGACATAATTACCGCTGCCATTGATAAACCTTTCACCCGATAGACGATTCTGTTAGGACTCAGATATCTGACTTCTATGAATATTCAAGACTAGATAACACCAGGATAAAGTAGCTCAGTAATCTTTGTTCTACTATTCTAGCCCAAAGAGGCTTTAGGTAATACTAGATTTATAGGTTCTGAAGTTCGTTAGACTGAACGAATTAAGCTAGCAAGCAGCTGAGTTAGGCCCGAAACCTTCCGGTACGAGCGAACGAGATGGACGAGTACGAGACAGCCTACGTGATGGAGCTACATTTGGAGGTATAACTTTGTATAAAGTACTGACGCTATAGGTCTGTTTCAACTAAAAGTTCCTCACATAAAATCCGTGGTGTTGCTGAGATCAGATAAAATGTGCACTTGTGACATACTTGACCTAATACCAGGTAAATCGTGTGAATGCTGACGCGTGCTTGATGTACGGCTAAATAGCTATCTGAAGGCGATGGCTATTGGCTAGGGGAGACCACGTAAATCGATTCACACCCCTGAGATAAAGCCTTTACATATTCACCGGCGGGACGGCAGCGTTTCTGGGCACCAAATTACACGTCCTCTTATTTAACAACTGACTGTCGTACTTAGCTTGGCCAAGTTAAACTATACTCACAAATCATATAAATAAATCCATGGTAAAATGGGGCAGGCAGCCTAGAGCGCCTTTTCCGTGTCTTTTGATACGTCGACAGCTCCGCGTCCGGTTACGCGTTGAGGATATACGCTTCTCAGCGAATAGACAGTTCAGTTGTGCCCCAATAATCTGATATCAGAGCCAGTCACTGGTGTAGGGTTCCCTGTGTCAGAGTGTAAACGGTCGTTGACTGATGAGAAAACTCATAAAACTCATGGTTCACTGCACTAATACCACGCCATCGGATCACTTATTGTGATTGTCTGTAAGTCAATTCATCATAGTTTCTTTTGTTTTCTTTATAATATCTAACTTACACCCCTTCCTTAGAGTCGCTAAGGAGGATACAGGCGATCACGACTTAAAATAAGCTCCGTGGAATGGTTGAGTGATTGTTCTATGTCCATCGGCTTATGTACTGGCGCGTCTAATAGACGCTACATAAAATATTAACGAACCCACAAGCATAATCTGATCTCTTCAACTTCACAAGCCTTCCTAGGAAAAATCTAGAACACCATCGATATACAAATAAATAGTTAATAGACGATCACCCCACGGCTAACCACTTCATGTTTGACAAGAGATTTGCTTCAATGATTTGACAGACTGGTCAACTAATCTCTGTTCATAGTACGTAATCAACGTTCGAGCAACCCAAATGATACTTGATCAGAGATTTGATCATTGATTAGGTAATTATGAAGATGATCTACGTTCGAAAAACCGGCTGTGAGCGTCGTCTTTAATGGTAACGCAAAATCAAGTTCATCATATTCTACTATACACATATTTGACTTGCAGATGGTAGGGCCTCATATCCAAGACAAGTTGTTTAATATTTTATTAAATTTCAGGCAGTACACGTATGTCATACCAGGAGATGTAGAGAAAATATACAGAACCACTCAAGCTTTTACGATTGAACACAATTACCTATGGGTATACTAGCTTTTTAAGCACACGATGCTTGTGGCAACTTGGTGAAGAATGTCTCGATCCTCGAATAAAGGAAATTATTCAGAAAGATTTCCTGGTTGATGACCTCTTAACAGGAAGCAATGATCCCAATGACTTATTGCATATCAAACAAAAGGTAGAAAATGCATTAAGCGCAGGTTGCTTTAATTTGCGCAAATACCGCTCTAACCTACGCTCCATACTTGTAAACAACAATGAAGACAAGCAAAGCAATCTAACTATAAGTTCATCTTCTCATACATTAAGGTGTTGGATGGAATCCCAACACAGATGTAATCCATTTCCCGTGCAACTATGAAAATAGAACAGAAGTTCCAACTAAACGAACAATATTATCAGATTCATGTAAAATTTTTGATCCTTTCGGCTTGTTAAGCTTATTAACAATAAATAACACCTAAGATTATTATACAAAAATTATGGCTGGAAAAATTAGACTGGGATTTACCAGTTCTTGATCAAATAAAACAACAGTGGAATAATTTTGCAAACTATTTAAACCACATTCGCTCATTAAGCATTCCCAGGCATGTACTATGCAACTTATCCGTTCATGCAGAGCTGCATATTTTTTGTGACGCCTCGCTTAGCGCAATGGCCACTACAGTGTATGTAAAATCCGCGGATGAGCAAGGTAACATCACGGTTAGACTTTTGTGTGCCAAGGCAAGAGTAGCTTCTGTAAAGCCATCCACCATCCCGCGTATGGAATTGGCTGCATGCCTACTTGGCGCTCAGCTTGCGGATGCCGTATGTCGCGCTTCGCGATGAGCCATTGAACGCAACGTTTTCTGGACAGACTCCACTATCTTCTTATCTCTACCCCTTTATTTTGGCTAGGTTTGACAAATTAAAAACATTTATAGCAAATAGAGTCAGCGCTACCTTAGAACTTACAGAATAAAGTGAATGGCGCCATGTTCCCACCGATCAGAACCCAGCAGACCTGGCTACACGGGTCTTGATGCTAGTAAAGTCAAAAATTGTCATATATGGTGGAACAGACCAGCATTTTTGCGAGAGTCTGAAATCACATGGCCCTCAGCACTCGCAGGTGAAAGTACCTTGTCAGTAGATTTACCAGAAATAAAAGTGAATGTTAATGCATGCGATGAGGCAAGTACAAAATCGACTTTAATAGATTTTAATAGGTATTCCAGGCTTAGTTGCCTGCAACGCACCTTTGCATATATAATTAGATTTAAAAACAATTGTAAAACTAAATCTTACAAACACACTTGTATAACACACACTTACTTGTAACACAGCCTGAAGAACTCAACAATTCGTTCAAATGTTTAGTAAAATTGTCACACGAGGAATCCTTTCTAAAGGAGTTGAAAATTCTTCGCGCTCACAAATCACTCAATTCAAAGAGTCATATTGTATCATTGAGCCCATTTTTAGAAAATAATACTACTATAATAAGAGTAGGTGGGAGATTGGAAAATTCTCTCTATCCAAACAACAAACGACATTCCATGCTAATCCAGCCAAAACATAAATTTGCTAAATTACTATTTCAGCAGGAACATCTCCGACTGCTTCAAGCTGGTCCTCAACTTCTGTTGTCCTCGATTAGAGAGTCAGTTTGGCCCATCGCTGGTAGAGATCTTGCTCGCACAACAGCTAGGCAGTGTGTCGTATGCAGAAAGGTCAACGGAAACACGTCATCTCCCATTATGGGAATGTTACCTAAGCAAAGAATAAACCCTGGATTTGCATTTGATACTACAGGACATGGCAGGTCCATATATTATCACAGATAGGAAGGGTAGATGCTGCAAGATAAGCAAATGCTACTTGTGTATTTTTGTCTGTTTTAGATATAAATGTGTCTATCTAGAGGCAGTCAGTGAATTGTCCAAAGATGTAATCTTGTGTAGTTCAGGAATAATGAACTAAAATGAATTAGTTCCGACCAGTGAACTAGTAAGAACGATTCAGCTCAACTAGTTCCTTGTAGTTCACTTGTTCTTCAGTCACGAAATCTCGAAACCACTAAAAAGTTGGCGTCTGAATCATTATTTTCTATGGCATAAAGTTTAAAATCCAATAACAAGAATAAAAAGAACTGTTTGAGAATGCATTTCGATTACTCGTTCCCTAGTACAATGTTTCTTTTAGTTCACTGTTACATTCAGTGATTCCGTGTCAGACGGAACTAGAAGACAAGGGAACAGAGATAGAGAGAGCGCATATTCCGCGGTAGTAAGAGAGACGGTGATATGCATCTAGTTCTCTAGTTCAGTAGTAACTTGTCTCAAAGGAACGAATAAGGTAGAACAGAGATAGACAGCGCATAATCCCCGGTAGTAAAAGAGACGGAGGGGTAATGAGTGAGAAACTTTATTTGTTTGATGATAGAGATCAAATTGCCCTGTTAGTATTTTATGTTTGCAACTTTTGTAAGTGTAATATGTATGTACATACTTGTATTATTTTTGTTACGAGCAAGGAAGGAGCATTGCATTTCGATATTTCTTCGGTAAATGGATATCTCGTCCGTTTTCGTGTATGTTTTGGTGAAATAATATTATAATTAATATTCAGTAAATGTAAATAGTATCCAATCTATTTGTGACACAAAACAATCGATTGCGTATTTTGAAGCTTTAAAATAGGACCCCTTTTGTGATTAAAACGACCCGAAAGTTTTGCCGAGTGGGGTACTAATAGAACTAGAAGTCCGAACTAGTACATTAGTGAGATTGTACTAGGACAGAGCGATCTCTTTACTGACCGAGCAAGAACAAGCCTACAAAGATGCCTTTCTTTTGTCCTTTCGTCGTTTTATTTCTCGCAGAGTACGCCCTTCTGAGCTTTTCTGCGCGGGCGCGCAGTTGCCTAAGCTAAAAGAAGAAGAAGAATTTCATAAATTCAATTGCATCGTCATCAAGAACCACGGTTAGCCTATTTTTGTAAAAGATCTGTATTTAATTACGATTTTAATTATTATATTTGGAGTCAGATAACAACATAATTTAAATTCACCTTCCCATGATAAAGAACACCTACTATAAAATTATTTTTTCCTATCCAAATCTTTTAGTTTTAACTTATTATATGATTCATACAGTTTTATTATTTAAATACAATTATACTCAGAACTCGACAAGGTAGTCACTGGCTGCACCAACAAAGATGTTAATGCCTCCACTTCTCGTAAAGTATATGTACCTACGATGCTGTCTTTTCAAACAATAAAAAACAGCCAAGTCGCTGTGACAACAGGTTCGAAAAACATAGTATTGAAATGCGACAGCCCATTTAAATTCGAGCATTCGCGTCGGGTATTTATAATGTGATTCTGGTCATAGATTTGTTTCAACTCAACTCTGTACTGTGTTTCCTGTATGGTCTTACCAGCACCGCCTTGTCGCTGTTCTCCATAGCCCAGAGCAGGACGGGTATCATCTCCTCGCGCAGAGCCTGGTCCTTCTCGCTCTTGCTCAGGAACACTTGCATGGCGTCCAAGAAGGCGATCACGGCGAGAGGATATTTGCCGACGAACGCTCTAGTGTACACGTTTCTGCAATAAAGACCGTGTTTAAGCGAGTCTTCTCTTAGTTGGGCTTGCACAAGAACCCCTATTGTGATCTGACTGGCTAACTACATTAAGTGAATTGTAAAACCATACAGATACCTACCCCAACTTTAAGACGTAAGTCGCTCGCTCCGCTGAGGGCGCTGGACGTTTAAGTGGGTACGTGTGCGATGTACCTTATTTAAAAGTTTCCTACTTATCTGCTAGGTGTCAAATACTAACTTGATGGCAGGGTAGACGAGATCGGTAAAGACCTCGTCCGGTTCGTCCTTGATTATGTAGACGACCATTGGCAGCCCATAGGCCAACCCGTCTGCCGTATGTAGCTCCTGCTTTATGCCTTCGAACACGAACATGAATCGCAGTTTCTGAAATATTCGCCACAAATTTAATACAACCACGTTATGATAGTACAATCAACGACAATAAAATGTCACAACAATGAAAAAAATTGGTTTATTTTTTATGCACTATACTAAATCAAAATAAATAGAATTCTCGTTGTCACTAATGGCTCTCCAATATTCAATACATGTATTTCTGGCTTGGCCGTCGGTAGATTATTTTTCACTTTTTGTATTCGGTAATTAAATTTTGGAAATGACGCAGAATGATTGTAGGTAAAGCCGCTTTCCAAAATACTTTTTTGGCTCTTATCGAACATAGTTCTATAGTTTTGGTGAAAAACGATACAAATCGCCCTGAGGTACTATATTCGCTTTGCTATTCTCAGCCTATCTACGAGTACGAGTAACCTATGCAAAAAGTACCGAGCATTTATCTCAAGGAAAGCAATTTACTATAGAATATCAGAAAACCTATTTATATAACTAAGATATTGCAACTATGTACACAAGCAAGGACAGCTCTCTAGAAACTGGATGAAATAATTAAATTGTCCCGTCCCGCCTCGTCCATAATTACTAATTATGTTTCAGAAGCATCAGCAGAATTTCAAGGTTATTTAATTTAATAAATACACGACTAGATTAAACGTAAATAGTACTTGGTTTTTCGCTTTTAGAGCCACGGTAAGAAAGTGAAATCTGGAATAAGCAGTTTAACAAGAAGTATTATGAAGATCAAGTTTACTTTCAGACAAATGACAATATTAGTATTCTGTATACTGTTTCGTAACAAATTAACACCTTCAATTCTCGCGTGTCAACACGATTTACTCCTCAAATTGACCCGTCATGCTTTGACTGACGCGTCTTCGCTTCTATACACTTTTATTATTTTTTAGAATTTAAGATAACTATTACTACGAGTTTTAAATTAACAAATTCAATAAAAAACCTGCAAATATTTTACCTATAAACTTTTTTAGGGCGGTTCCCAGACCCAAACTAGCGCCGCCGCCACCTATTTTATCGTATTATTACGTTCAACAAAGAATTTTCAAAAATTACTTGACCTGTTTGTGATACCTGTCATAAGCTTTTTTTAATGTCTCTGTAATAGTTTTATTTTACTATAGTTTAGGCAAGGCTTTAAAAGGCTTTAAAGAAGCAAAGTTGCACTTTTTGGCCAACAAACTTGCTTATCGCATCTCCTCATAAGCTAAACAATATAAAACTATTAAAGAGGCATTAAAAATAAGCTTATGATTGGTATTACAAACAGGCCAGGGAATTTTTGAAAATTCCTTTGTATAACGTAATAATACGAAAAAATAGGTGGCGGCTCTGATTGGGTCGGGTCATATTGATATTGTTTATTTTAAACAACGATTCAAAATAGATGAAGGACAACAATTAAGCAAAAATTTTTCACCAAAAAAATATAGTTAAAAACGAAAACCCGACTACACAAAAGTATTAAACAAGCTTTCACCTATTGTCCTTATCATTTTCTTTTGATACTTAGGTAGTCGGAGGCCTTTGTTACTAATTGTACCGTAGGTACTGGTATATGGGGTGGGTGCCTCCGACTACCTAAGTATCAAAAGAAAATGATACGGACAATAGGTGAACGCTTGTTTAAGACTTTTATGTTGTAGGGTTTTAGTTTTTAACTATTATTATTTTTATACCTTTTTGCTAATAGCTTGAGAATCGTTAGTCTTACAAAAGTTTGGTTTGGAAAGTACAAACAAAGACCTTTGCAACGATACCACACACGAGCATATTTACTAACATTGAAATTTGCGACCCTTTCTTCGACCCCCGCTATCTCGTTAGACCCCCATTTTTATCTGACGTCATATAGCCATCGGGCTATTAAGACGAATCATATGACACCTCATTTGTTGAAATCGGACCAGTAGTTTCAGCGCTACGAGGGAACATAAAAATCGGCTACATACATACATAGGGTGTCAAAATCATAACCCTCTCGTAGTCAGGTAAAAATTATATATTTTCAATATAATGAATGCCGTCGTCAAATGGCAGCGCTAGCATCCAGAAAATGGTAATTGTTCGAGTAGATTTATATCACAGTACCTACACTAATATTCATTTGTTTCAGTTTCAATTGTATAGCGATTCAATGAACGTGAAATGCGAGGTATCTGAAACCTTATTTTAAAGACACGTTATTTGTGGTGGCTTTAATCAGTAAGTACACGTGCCCTTTTTATTCGTCCCTGAAAATAGAACTACGGAGGTTTCATTTGGGTATTAATAGATCCAATTTAAAAAAATTGGTACGAAAGAAAATAACAATCAAGATTTTTTATAAAGTAAAATATAGAGCGCGTAATCGAGCGTTCAAACAACCCGAGGTCTGATGACAACTTTTACGATTTTATTTCATTAATGAAATATTTCATATGGATAGATTTAAGCCAGGTCTTTTTAAGTTCGATCCCGTTACTTATACTCCAGCCAAACTCAATGTGAAATGTCTATAAACAAACTGCCCATACCTAATCTAAAATTTATCTGTTGCCGTGTATTTTTATATTATTTGTCGATTTAAAATATTTCCTTCAATAAATATATTGTTAACCATTACCTACTATATCTGAAACACAACGCCAAGCAAGTTTTAGTTCTTTGTTGTGTACACAAGTTTGGCTGGAGTATAGGTAGTTCGTTTACGAAGGTACATAGATATAATTTGTGACTGCCTGGTATTTAAAACCAAATTGTTGAATCTTCGTATCTGCTCGAAAGAGTAGATTGTGTAGACCGAAATCTATACAGGGTTATTTGTAATACTCGTACACTGACATTACGTGAACTGCAGGTTCTGCCCATCATCACGAACACGTTCGTGAAGACGCCAGGTCTCCTGTGTCTTCTTCTTCTTAAATTTTTATGTAAATCACTTTCCATACAAAAGAAATTCCGAAAGTCAATTAATCTACTACGATTGAATTAAGTGGCATAGCTGTTAGCCGACCACTCACACCACAGACCTGGCGCCTTCACGAACATGTTCGCGATGATGGACAGCTCATGATGTGACAATGACAACCAGCATGGCTATGGCACAAGTGCCATAGCAGCAATGAGCTGAGCCGGTGACCTTTTTGTGTTATTTTAAATTCTATATTAGTTAATAAGCAATTCGTGTTATGTTTTATGTGACAGAAATAAATATTTTCTATTCTATTTTTTTAAATATGTATAATTCATTGGTATATAGTATTAATCTTATTGATTACCACAAGTGCAATGAATGACTTATGTCCGAATACTAAAACGCAACTCAGATTTAAGTTTTAAGTCGTGTTTTTTGACAGTTTTCAATGAAAATGTCACTTGAGACGTGCTTACATCTGAGTTGCGTTTGAGTATACGGGCGTTAATGAATTCAATGATATAGGAACTGGTGTTTACAACTAAACCTACTATAATACTTATGTATGTCAAACCATGAGTTAGAAGTACATATATAATGCGCAGTAAATCATTGCAAACAGCGAATTTATTCATATAAGTTAAAAAATTGTTTTGTTTGCTAGTTACCAAATTTTCTTGATCAAATTGCTTCGTCCGCACAGCACCTTATGTGTAAAATTCTTACCCTCGGTAATTGATCGATAACTGAGGAAGTGATGGATTTAAGGAACTCGATCTTCTCTGTCCTTCCCATGTTTTTCAGATCTGCGAATCCCTGAAGTGCCCGAATCACTGGGTCCGTGGTGGCTGTGTTGCTAAAATATGATAAAATATCGTCTTAATCATCGTTTAAGATTGAATTTGAATACCTAAATCGGAAGAAAGATATTTTTGCTTCAATGGAACTTTTGGAAGATCTATGTTACCGAGTCAAAAATCTACTTTTCTCAAACATTCATGGAAATATTGTCATTATTGTTGAAAAAAGAACACGCGAAGTATCGAATTTACGGTTAAAGAAAATCAAATACATTGCAGGAGCGTTTTTTTTATTTGGAACATTACAACGCTCCTGCAATGTTGTATGAAACGGCGTGCTGGGGTTATTAAATGCTCTTTGGTTGGATCTCTTTTATCATTCTTGGTATTCCAAGTAACAAATTGCGTTCACGTGGCTGTATAGCCATAAATACGTTTGCCTTTCGGCACAGATGATACAGAAAAAATTGGCGGCAAAGTTGAAAATTCGTCTTGATTTGTTATTTATATCCAAATTATATTCTTATCATTCCAGTTCATTAAACATTTATAACTCAACATTTCTATTCTATTCTATGTCACCCGGGGATAGTGTAGCTTCTCAACAGTGAAATCATTTTTCAAATCGGTTCCGTAGTTTCGGAGCCTATTAAATGCAAACAAACAAACAAGCAAATCTTTCCTCTTTATAATATTTAATATTAGTATAGATAAATAGTAGATTGTTTTACAAGGGACTAAACCATCCCATTATATACGAGGTTGTTATACTCCCGAGCGTAGCGAGGGAGGATGACAAGACCGAGTTATAATGGGTGGTTTTGGCCCGAGTAAAACACTCTACTTTTCACTTCGATTGCGAGAAAATAAAACAATTCAAAATTAGACAATTTTCAGAAATTTTATTAAAAATTAAATGTGCAGTTAGAGCAATTTTGAATGTTTAGTGATATGTTTTTCCCGGGCAATTTTATTTCGGTTCTCTGTGATTGGGATGTAATAATATTTTGAGTTGATTGTTGTGGAGTAAAAGTTGGAGAGACTCGACTCATGCTTGAGTTTCCTGCATTATTAGGATCTGAGTGCGGCTTCAGCTGAGTTGACATATTCATCCAATCCCGCGATGTAGATGCTTGGGGTTCTGTAATGTTTGGTACAATATTGATTCCTTCCGTAATCCGCTGCGTAACGTGATACTTGTTTTGTATAGAGTCCTCTATATAACCTTCAGCTACTTGATCGGACCTCCATCCACCGTGCCGTTTTAATGTCGTTATATTCGCACCAGAGTCGCGGATGTTCTGCAGAAACAATGGCCCGTGTAGAGTTCCGGAATTGATAAATTTAGATAAGTGGCAATATCTTTAGGCATGTTACCAAATTTATTTTTGCCTATGACTTGCCTTGTGCCTTTACCATTTTGATAATTTAGAAAAAATCTTCTCTTTGAAACATTAGTGGGACGTAACTCCTAATAGGCTTTAACTATATTAAGGTATTCTCCACTGATGACAAATTTACGCTCTTTGTTTGTTTTCGTGTTCGGCAGACTCACAGCTTGTAGGTTTGTATCCGTTTCTACGTCGTCTAGCGTTATATTGGCAAGCTCTATTCCTCTGCATACACCGCTGATTCCATAAATTAAAGCAACCTGTTGAACAAAAAAATGAGTGTGTTAATAATCGTAATAACCTAGGTACATAATTTAGGTATGTAGGTAGGTATCTATTTATTTAGTTTGAGTAGAGTACATAAGTAGGTTACCTTTGTTGCCAAGTGTTTATTTGGAGCGTTATTTAAAAATGTTTCGATTTCTTGTGTCGTCAAGACTTTAGATTTTTTTGCCTTGTATCCAGTGGACAATTTCTTCAGTAAAGCCGTTAAATTTACATATTTTTTTAATATCGACGTCGTGTTTCGTTTGTAAGGTCATTCTTAACATTGAATATGTGCTCCAAAGAGTCGACGATTTCACACGTTTCTCATATCTCCATTTCATAAAATTTTCGTAACTCTTTAAATATATTCTACGTGATTTTGTCGGCAACAGATTCGTAATTATTTCTTAGCCCTTTTCTTCCATTTGCATATTAGCATCTTCACTATCACTTGATGACATTTTTCACGTTCACAATTTGGAAGTAAAAGTCAGGAAGTTAAACGTAAAAGTTTGTGATTTGGAATGAAGAAAATTCTAGAGATATAGCACCAATACCATCTTTTTTTTTAAATCTCTATTTAACCCACAACAAACAGTTCGCATTATACCGTGAAGGGAAGAATCAACCTTCATAAAACATCACCAAGACGGTTCTATTTTTAAAAAAAAAAGATGGACGGAGCACCAAGGCGTCGAGTTTTTATGTAAGAGAACGAATGCTTTGTACGGGCTGATGATTTTAGACCAAAATAAAAAATAATAAAATACTTATTAGCCCGAGGTATTAAACTCGAGTTTTAGGCCCGCTAAGGTACACTATTATGATAGACTTTTTGAGCAAGAGAAGTGAAAAAATATTTTCTCGCTGAATAAGGTGACGCTTCGATTACGATTAGGGTAAACCCAGGACCGCCGTGGGGTCGCGGCGTACGAATATCGACCCCTCCAACTCAACCCGTGGATGTCGTAAAGGCCGACTAAGGGAACCTACCAGAGGAAGGGCAGCAGCTTCCTTCTGAGTATTTTTAAACACAAACACTGCGATCACCAATCCGCCTGCCAAGCGTGGTGATTATGGCAAAACCCCCCTACATGGGAGACCATCCACTCGATGGACCGACGACATCGTAGCGGTCGCAGGGAGACGATGGATGGAGGCGGCTCAGGACCGCTATTTGTGGCGTCGTACGCGGGAGGCCTATGTCCAGCAGTGGACGTGTATGGGCTGATGATGATGAAACCCAGGACAGCCCCACTTTTTGAAAGTGCTTTGTAGTTTTAAAATTATTAATTTGTTGTGAATAATTTCAATGAATATAGATAGTTTAAAGTTTTATCTCACATTACCAACTGGTTTTATTGACCTAACAATTACTGATTGTTCAGGAATTGAGCTTTTGGGACGCGTCTGATCCACAGAAAGACCAGGGGAAAAGGTGTGTGGTGCATACGCTCCTTATAACCTATTAATATTATTTTACGTCTTGGAAAGTTAGGTTTTTTGAAAACGAGGCACCTATCCCAGTGGGGCATGTATCCTGGGTTTACCCTATAGACGATTACAAACGTGCACTAACGTTTGGAGGGTCACATGATCACGTGTGTCACATGATCGCGGCGATCGGTGACTTGAGTATAGTCGTTTTATCAGACTCGCATCAAAAGGCATTCGCGTGCGCATGTCCACACGATCGCCGCAACAATAATGTCTATACTCATTTTGGAATTCAATACATATAGCGAATGACATTTTTTTAAGGAAAATCAATAGTTATTATGCAGATTATTTGTATGAGAGTAGTGAATACGAGTGGTTTAGATGAAAGATAAGCTTATATTCCACGTTCATATTTTATTCGGAAAATATAAAACCAAACATTTACAATTGGTGCCAAAATGTAATAATTTCTTGCTGGTTATGGTAATTTGAATTTGGTAAGTGTTATTTTCATTTTTTTATTTTATAATAGTTGATAGAACATTGTGTGGTCTTAAAAATGTAAGTAGTAGGTACCTACTGAACTTCAAAGGACTGACAGACAATACATTTATAAATCTGTTTTAGTTCCTACAACTTCTAATGTTTGTTTATGGTATGAGAAAATTTAATAAAAACTTTTCAGTTTTTTGCAATGTTTTTAGGGTTTCGGTGAGAAATGAAACACTAATGGTCCCGGCCCGTCGGTTCCACAGATCACAAAATCTAAAGCCACCGTTCTTTTTTCCTCTTGGATATCCCAGCAACTACTGAAGCTATTAACTTGCAATAACAATAACTAACGTGCATGTAAATTACTAACGTACAGGTAAAAAGAAAAAAAAAACAATACTATTTGTGATATTAAGGTTTTAAAAGTAAGCTGCTAGGTCATATAGATTATTAAATGAAAGGTATTAGTTTGTCCATTTCAAAACAGTTTCATTAGGTTTTGTTGGTACTTTTTCTCATGTTGTAGCCTATTTTTCTTATAATACTGTACGGCGTACAGTATGCGGCGCCGCGAGTGCATTTATCTCAACAAACATCCGACGCTCGCCGCACGCAGCTCAGTTCCGCTCTAGCCAGCACACATCTCCACTTTAGATAGCACACATCTCCGCTCCAGTCTAGCCAGTACGCATCTCCGCACAGTTTTGTTAAAACACCCTAAATGAAAAACGTCTCTTCTTGTCTCCGCTTTGGACATTTTCGCACATCTCGGCTTTGGTGGATTCTGGGGCTTAGAGTTGCTTTCATGTGAAGAGTAAATTTAGCAAAAATTTTATGATTATTATAAACGTAATGCTAAAAAATCTTATTTTAAAAACAATAAGCTATGTTTATTTTTATGCCATAGTTTATACGCGTCACGATTGGGAAATAAATCCCAATCCAGAAAGATTCAATGTAGACAGGTCATTACTGCGCCACAAATTGACAATCGTCGTAATATTGATACTTGTTTAAGATAAAAGCAGTAATTTGGTTGGTGAATCATACAACCTGAAGAATTTGGTTAGTGGCAGCAGGGCGGTGGGCGGACGCGGCTCTGGGTCGCGGCTCAGCATACGCTCGGCGGCCTCCTGCAGTGGCTGCGGCATCTTCGGCAGCATCCGCAGAACGGCTCGCGTCAACTACACACCATAGAACAACCGATTAGACAACTTGCCGTTCTAGGAGGTCTATTTTGAGACTGGAACCGTTAAAACTTTGATTGGCAACTTTGCAGATGTAGGGTTACGCCATGCATAGTGGCGCGCTCTCTTCTCTTGATCGCATTACTAAAGCGTAGCAGCGAACGCATTAAGTGTGACCGTGACTCGCGCGATAGTAACGCCGCCGGTCAAACCCGCCAGTGACACTAACTTATTCGGATATTAAGCAAAATATAAATAACAAAATAAGGTTCATGCATATATTATTATTCATCGACGGTAATATATCTAAACGGTATGAAAATATAGTTGATATAAGTCCGGAAACCACGGCACTTGAGCCACACTCGCACTGAACGGGTCTTGCTCAAAGTTGACCCCCTGTTGTTGCATTTTAATAAATTAACCCCCGAGTACTCAAACGAAACTCGGATTTAAGCACATCTCAAGTGACGAATTATTGACATATTTCCATTAAAAACTGTCAAAAAATCGCGACTTAACGTGCTTAAATCTGAGTTACGTTTGAGTATTCGGGCGTAAGTAATTAACATTGGACAACCTTGACATTGTGGCAGTCTTTTTCGATCGATGACGAATTACTTTATGTGCTATCCACATCCGATAGTAAAAAGATTTTTTTATGAATCATGTCAAGATGTTTAAACGGTAAGTGCATGAACACGGTAGAAGGCTCTAATAAATACACTTATTTAATTCAAACTTACTACTACTACTAATTAATATAATTACAAAACATAAAACAGAGTGCCGTGTAATTTTATACCTGCAATTCACTTAGTAAATGAAGAGGAGTAAGTCATATTCGAAAATCGTCAAAGCAGATGGTAGTGAACGCTTTGAAACAGGGCTTATAGGTGTAACAGATTTAGCAGTTGGAATACTTAATAGCTTTGAGGGGCGCCGTCGTTGCCAATTTCATATCAACGTAGCATATTATATAATTTGTGTTGTAGGAAGTCTCGTAGCACCCCGTAGCTTAGTTTCAAGTTTCGTAGCACCCACCGTAGCAAGTTTTGCATTGTCGTAAAAAGTTTCGTAGCATCATTATTAAGATTCTTAGAATTGTATTTTATTAAGATTTAATCTTCTTGTTATGGTGCCGTTATGATTTAGTAGGACATCTAAACTATTTATTGTATTTGTTATCTACAATCGGTTCTTCGTACACTGATCATCTCTACCTAACCTAACTAATCAATGATCGAATTTCCTGCCAAGGTTGATCCGTTCATTCGTCCAGGTCAATTCTAATCATTGCTACATATTGACTATTTCAGGGCTTTGGAGACAGACTAAAACTACAATGTACTTTTAAAGAAAAGGTAACATGTGCAAATTTAATTTTTTCAGCAAGTATAAGAAGACTACGTTGTCAAATCACTTGACCATCTTGGTGTACCCGAAACAGTTATTCAATCGTTTTCGTCGATCAATAGTACTTTATATAAGATAAGAAAGGATTACGTGAACGTAGAACGATTGTGTTTCAAGAATTTAATGATGTAATGGTTCCAGAAGGTATTTCAGAAACTTTACATATTATTGAAGATGGTATTAAAGATAAAATCATAATTCTCTGTTCATACATAGCAAAAGATATAATCAAACAAGATTTATATACGCCCTATAGTGGTGATTTACCTTTAGAACGGCTCCAAAACCGTTCTACCAGTTGTACATGTTCATTTTATTTAATTTAAAGTACTTACAAAAGAAATAATCAACAATAGAGGTTGGTAGGTTTTCGTAGCCTTCTTTGTCATTCGTGTTTGTCCTACGTCTATGGTTAAAACTGCGTAGTTTAGCATAGACGTATACCATCGCCATGAAAAAAAAAAAAACAAAAGGTGGATAATACAATTTTCGTTTATAAAAAATTATCAAACCATCGTTTTACTAGAAATGTCAACCCATAATCTCTTAAACTACATACTGCATTTAGACTATTACTCAAACGACAAGTGCGTACAAGTATATCCCTTCATTTTCGCCATGTTACTGAATAAGACTGAACGGACGTATAATCACCTCTTCCGAATACTAAAAAAACAGTTGGCGTTATTATTAAAAAGTTTAAATGTGATTATGAACTAGCCCAGCCCAGTTAATGCGTACAGAATATTTTTCCGGAAGCTGAAAGAGTGCTGATGCACAAAAGAAGGCAGAAATATTGCTTGACTCTGTTCTCATTTCGTATTACTTCCTGCCGAAATGAAAGGAACATGGCGAGCCATTGTTACACTGGCTCCAAACACCGTGGAATAGCAAAATTTTAAAATATACTTTACTGAGCAATGGTTTAAAAAATAGCATGTTCTGCTGAGTTATGCAGGAAACGAGCACAGAACGACGAATTCACCTGAAGGGTATCATCGACGCCTTAAGGCCAAGCAAACATTTTCTTTATATTCATGCTTTTGAAAAATTAGATTCGGCATTTTGACATCAAAATTATGAAAAACATTTTCTACAAACATCCCAAAGACAGGAGAAACTGAGACATACATTTCGACCAAAAAATATACATACACCTATTGAAAAAGCTGAGGAATTGATGATTATCTTCAGTTAGCTTTTTGAAAAAGATTGTGTGCTTTTTTAAGTACACAATCTTTTTGCCTGCTGGTCCCCCATTATGTTAGATAACGAGTGCAACAATTGCATCCGTAACTTTTTGGTTTGTTTCTTATGAGTTCTGGTTGAGTTTAAGTGAAATAATTTTTAGCTGTTAATAAAATTTACGTTAAGTTTTAATTTTTCTATACCAATAAAATTAATTTTAAATTATTATTTTTTTAGTCATACACTTGTAAATTTGCAACCGGCTCAAGTCAAGGATCCGGAGTGCCTATAGTAGATAAAAACATCATGTCCCGTTCGTCCCACCAGCCTCGTCCCACTAAACGCACGAACGGGACGAATGGGTTATTGATAGGCTGAATTAACAGTATATCCCATTCCTCCCACCAATCGTCATCGATGCATGTTGGTGAAAAAATGAGATCCCTTTCATCCCGAAAGGGATCTCTATTTTTTATTATTTGATATCTCGTTCGTCCCACCATTACATTTACATAGAGAAACTTTTTATATATTATTTAGGCACTTCCGCACCATTAGCCATTACCATTACCATTAACGTCAAAGTGACAGCAAATGTCAAAAATGGAGGAATTGACAAAACCTATATAACGGACACTGGCAAAAAAGAAACAAAACCAGAATGTAGGTATTTCCGATGACAGATGTCAACATGATTGTAGTTACATTATGAAAGTCATGTCAGAATAACAGGAACTAGTTTCGTCAGTGATCGTTCAGTCTTCTCCGAGATCAGTTGTGTCACACGCAACCGCGCATACCGTCAGTGCAAAGTGCTAACGCATCACAACAAACCTCGCTCGCGACACGGCCCGATCGCCATGACCTTGCTAGATCATCACGTTTAGGCATGTTCACCGACGACAGCACATTTTATTGTTAAGGCGAAGCTATTTGCATGCCGTAACAATGAATACACCGCAAAAAATGTCTTTAACGATTAAAACGGAAACAGAACGACTCCTGGCCGAAGAACACAATAGAGCTGTACAGCGCTACCAAGAAGAGAAACAAGAAAGAGAGAAACTTGAGAGCCTTGTTGGAGACCTCAGGAACCAAATAAGTATTCTATAACAGCAGCTTCAATGCGTTGCAGCCACCACCATCGATCCATCAAAAGCACCATGTATGGAGACCTCTAACGCGCATATTGAATACTGCACGGACGAGGAAGAATTAGCAAGAGAAACTAACTGGGTGAGAGTGAAAAACAAGAGAGATAAGAAGAAACGAAAACTGAACTCGTCACCGGAGCTTTCACCAGAGACCAAAATACCGACAAAAGAAAAGAAAATTCCCCCTCCACCACCGATTATAGTAGATGGTGTTGAGAACTACCAAAACTTCTATGACTTCCTGTCCAAGGATCATTCAGCTGAAACCTTCAACCTAAAAATGTTGAATGGAAAAAGTGTTAAAGTGAACGCCTGTAATGGTGAGACATATCGTTCAATAACCAAGGCATTGAACGACAATAACTACCTGTGGCACTCATTCGAAAACAAACAGGAAAGACCCATACGGGTAGTGGTTAAGAGACTGCCTTCTACCTGTACAACCGATAGAATAATTGAAGACCTAAAAGTGAAGGGCTGCCAAACTGAAACCGTAGTAAATAAATTGAGCGTGAAAACAAAGGAGCCACTCAACATGTTCACGCTATCTTTCAATAACGAAGAAAACATAAAAAAGATATATGAAATTAAATATATACTTGGATGTATGGTAGAGATACAGCCTCTGCGAACTATCAAACTGATCCCACAGTGTAAAAGATGTCAAGGGTATGGACATACACAAAAGTATTGCGCTAAGGAGCCAAGGTGTGTAAAATGCACCGGCAAGCACTTTACCGTGGATTGCACAAAACTAATTGCAAAGAAACCCAAGTGCGTGCACTGTGGGGAGCCACATCCTGCAAGCTACAGGGGCTACATAATAGCCAAAGATATGCAAAAAATGCGAAACAAAATAGTAAGAGCACCAATTGCAACACGGCAACAGCAAGCCCCGAGAGACAGAGTGCCGCTCTCCCAGCCCAATGCTATAAACCGCATACATACGCCGCCGCAACCTGCCTTAAACAAAAATATATCTTTTGCCCAAGCAACGGCTGGAAAAGCTGTAATAGCCCAAAGTAGTGACAGAAAAACTAGTCAGAGCGATAAATTGGATGACATCTTAAAGTTCATGACTAGCTTTGACGAGCGTCTGAAGAAGATAGAAAATAGCAATAAAACAGCTATAAACAAGCATTCAAAATGATCGGAAACCTAAAAATAATGGCTTGGAACTGTAATGGACTAATGAAACATCAACAAGAATTGCAGGTAGTCCTAGATATAGATGTGTGCCTCATATCCGAAACACACTTCACAAATCAATCACATATTCAACCTTATAAGGATTTTTTTTGTATATAAAAATATATTACCAAACTACTTACGAGCCACGCAGAGCCTTGACTTGAACTCTGACCACTCTGCAATATACATATCTAGAAATGAGCGAGAGAGTTTCTTATATTGAGAAACATCCAACATTAATCAAGAAACGCACAAACTGGGACAAATTTTTAACTGAATTAGACTCAAAAGCAGATCTAAAAGTTCCACTAAAAACTGCGGATCAACTTGAACAGGACCTAGAAAAGTTTATAAAGCTTATACAGAAAACTGCATGGGAAAATACACCTAACATCAAAACACGAGAAGCTAATAATGTCTATCCCATATATATAAAACAACTTAAAGAGGAAAAACGTAAACAAAGAAACTGTTGGCATCAATCAAGATCTCCACAAGACAAGAATAAACTGAACTTTCTCACAAAGAAACTTAAAGGACAAATTCAAAAACATAATAATGAAACAACAAACAAGTATTTAGAAAGCTTAACTAATGATCGCAGTACAAACTATTCTCTTTAGAAAGCCACAAAGAACATGAAACGACCTATTAACCAGATCCCACCAATAAAAACAGGACCTGGGGAATGGGCTGTAAGCAACGAGCAAAAATGCAAAGCATTTGCAGAACACCTCGAGAACATATTTAAGCCTAATGAAGGCCACGAACATTACAATCCCAACTTAGCCGAATTTTGTAATGAACACCAAGAGATAAAACTTGTTTCACCTAAAGAAGTCTGGCGTGAAATAAACCAGAAGATAAATACCAGAAAATCTCCCGGGTTTGATCTAATATCAGGAGAAGTATTACATAATTTACCAAAAAAAGCGTTAGTTAAACTAACAAATCTAATAAATGCTTTATTTCGACTAAAATATGTACCAGATCTATGGAAAATTGCGGAAGTAATAATGATTGTAAAGCCAGGAAAACCTGCTTACGAGACTACATCCTACAGACCAATTTCTTTGCTACCGATTATGTCAAAATTATTTGAAAAACTTTTATTAAAAAGGCTTAAACCAATACTTGATAAAAAGAAACTCATCCCAGAGCATCAATTTGGATTTAGAGAACAACATTCTACAGTAGATCAAGTGCACAGAATAACGAATCTTATTGAGAAAACATTGGAAAATAAAGAAGTATGTGCTACAATCTTCCTCGATGTTGCACAAGCCTTTGACAAGGTATGGCATGAAGGCCTAATAATAAAGTTAAGAAGTATGTTACCAATAGAATATGTAGAAATAATTAAATCATACTTAGCAAATAGAGCCTTTAGAATAAGACAAGATGATTCTTGCTCTAAAATAAAGGAAATCAAAGCAGGGGTGCCACAAGGAAGTGTATTGGGTTCGGTCTTGTACCTTTTATATACACATGACATCCCTGAACATGAAAACAACACCATCGCAACTTTTGCTGATGATACAGCCATAATAGCCACAGGAAGAACACATGCGGAAGCAGCCGAAAAGGTTCAAGTTGCGGTTGATAAAATATACAACTGGACCAAAACCTGGCGATTAAAATTAAATGAATCGAAGTCAAGTCACATCAACTTCACAAATAAAAGAAACGAATACCATCCAGTTCTCATCAACGGTGCCATCATACCATGCGAAAATATAGCGAAGTTTTTGCGCATGACTTTAGACACCAAGGTGCGCTGGAAAGCTAACGTCAAGAAGAAAAAAGAGGACCTAGAGATTCGCTACAAACAGATGTATTGGCTGATTGGAAGAAATTCTACTTTAGCAGTACACAATAAACTCCTATTATGAAAAACAAGTCCTCATGCCAATCTGGACTTATGGTATACAGCTCTGGGGCTGTACCAAAAAGACAAACGTAGCAATCATACAAAGATTCCAGAACAAAGTACTCAGGTCAATTGTTAATGCTTCTTGGTACGTAAGAAATGACATATTCATCGGGACCTGAATATTGAATTTGTCGACACAGTCATACAAAAATACGCAGAGGCTCACGAACATAGGCTTCATCATCATGTGAACGTCGAGACGATCCAGCTCCTCGACAACACGGACATAGTGAGAAGGCTCAAAAGAACAAAACCTTTTGAGTTAGTGTAGTGATAATTATAGTGTATGTGCATAAGTGCTATCATTAAGAACACATGAACCAAGTGTCTTCCCCTTAAGTACCTATATAGAGACAATAAGAAAAGTGCCAATGGACACGTTCTTAGTAATAAGTTCTTATAAAAATAAGTTAAAACTAAATTACCCATTAGCCAATTCTATGGCTAGATTGTAATTATACTCTGGTGTATTTAACATTAATCTAAAAATGTGTATACTAGTAAATATAGAAGAAAAAAAAACTGTGAAACTATCATTTTTTTTAAATTAATTTCCCTAATTCAAACTCTAATGTTTGCAATTACCTATCCTCGTATTTTATCAATAAAACCACGAAACGCATAATCGCACTTTACGGAATTCTGCCATTACTACCGCCACATTTAGTAGACGAAGGTTGGCAATATATAACTAAAGATGATGTCCTGATTCGGCCAACATACAAAACTTTAAAGAATATTTTCAAAAGCAGTGGCTAGAAAAGTCAAATTTTAAGCAAACTTGGTCTGTTTTTGGATAGAGGCACAGAACTACTAACTGTTTAGAAAGTTGGCATAAAGAACTAAATAGAAATATAACAAGAAAAGGACCCGGGATAGTCAACTTACTGAGAATTTTACAAAAATATGATTTTACCAAAATAACAAATAAATGGACAAAGGAAAATATAATGAGATATGAATTCATAATGTATTCACAAATGATGTTAACTACTGGAGAATTGACTGTTGGTAATTTTTTAGAAAGCCTTAGATAAAATTTTGGTAATAAAATGCAAAACAGTTTTTTCTTCGATTGTACTTTTTTCTATGTCTTTTCCAGCCGTCAAATAAATCTGCCCAATGGGAAAAATAATTTCCGTTGGCCAGACTAGTCTGATCACCCATCTGACCACTGGGAAACACTCGTTATATTTGCAAACAACAGGACAGGTTTGATAACCTAATTGTTACACCATTGACACTATCTGCTGAATACAGAATATAGTAAAAATGACAGGTAGGTATCAATATATGCAAAATCTACGTAATAGCAACATTCATTTAAAGTAATAAATTCCGGTCCGGGGACATAGGTCTTTAAGTCAAATTACCGACCTGCACTTACGACTTTATGTTAAAATAGCAACATACCTACCATATCATATGAAAGTCAAAATGCCTTAGGCCCCAAAATGCCTGAAATTCATATCGGCTCATTTATCTAATGACTGAATTACTATATACCTGTGGTGTTTCATAAAATCGACAAGAAAAATATATTTTATTGAGTGGTAGATGTCGATGTCTTGACAATAGCCGTTAGATATATCGACGATTGATGTGACGTACGTACATATGTACGTAAAAATAGATTTCATAATAGATATTTCTTGGTCATGCCTAATAGGTAAGATACTTCTAGGTTATTATCTTTGCACACTAGCCACTTAACATTTCTTACATTACTATGATTCGATAATACTTCAAATAGTTGTCATTATATTGTTTGCATTTTGCAATAAGTATAATTAAATATTTACGCAATGGAAAGGAAAAAAGAACATATTTTTATTAAAAACCAAAAACGGAAGCCTAGCTTGTTATACGACGGTTATAAATATAATTTCGGATACAACAACAAAAGTGGTTGCTCTATGTGGAGGTGCGTAAATCGCAATGAGTGCAACGCTTCTTTAACTCTCAATGCAGAAATTAACGAAATAATAAGGCCTAGCAGCAAGCACGTGTGTCGAAGCAATCATTCACAAAATGAAAGAGACATCGTTATTGATGCTTGCATGGAAGAGATATGTACCAAAATGACCCCAGTGAAAAAGATTTTTGAGAAACACATTGCTAAATATTACGCCGATAATGAAGCCCCTTTTGTGCAAATGCCTTCGTATGAAGAGAAGAAAAAAACATTGTATAGAGCTAGACACCAGTTTTTGGAGCAGAAAAATACCGAATTTTCCTAAAAGACGTAAAAATACCAAAAATATTGAGCGAAAGTTTTCTCGTGGCCAAAGATGGTTCTAAAGATAAAATTTTAATATTTTCGACAAAATACGGCCTCGAAGCTGCTAAAATAGGAAAATTAAAGCAGTTTTCGGGAGATGGGACATTCAAGAGAGTCCCAAAACCGTTCGGCCAAATATATACATCTAGATTTGAGCATGAACAGCGATGTCACAAATATAGTACCTGTACTGTACGCATTACTTCCGGACAAGGACCGAAAGCACTTATTTGAGATTATTTACTATATTACGTGACCAACTCGGTATTCATATTTTTAAATGTGATTTTGACAAAGCACTGATCAACGCTGTAAATACAACTTTCCCTGACGTAAATCTAAATGGCTGTTATTTTCATTACAACAGGGCGGTATGGAAAAAGGCTAAAAGTTTAGGAATATGCGAAAACAAAACTGGACGCCATATAACTCGTTTATGTGCAAGTCTCCCGTTGTTGCCTGAACAGTATATACATACCAGTTGGTTGAAGATAGTTAAAAAAATGGAGAATAACACGAAAATGAATCAATTTAAAAAAATGTTTTAAAAGACAATGGATGAATATGGACTGCGGAGTCCATATTCATCCATTGCGGAATCATCAGCTGCGGAAACGATAAGCTTCGCCGCAGCAATAATGCTTTGGAAGTGTGGAACAGGCGGCTGAATGTTAGAATGCCACACAAGCCTACACTCATTCGTTTTGTGTAAATCTTGAAGAGAGAGGCGAAATACCAAGATACCCGTATAAGAAATGCGTTATTTTCAGGTGCCCGTCGTAAGCGAAATGAAATAAGCTATAACTACCATTATAAAAAAACAATTGAGGGAGCTAAGAGAGGAAAATATTACACAAAATCGGCCTATTTCGGCATTATTTTTCTGTGTTTTTTGAAATTAGCTGTAATTTTTACTATATTCTGGTTAATTTAGTAGTTATTGTCAATGGTGACAACTAACTATCAATTGGATAGCTGTCATCTTAATAATCTACACTAGTTCTTTCGTACTTGTCATAGGAATTAATAATAAACCAAGGTCATGATGACTCCTTTCACGAATTTTCTCTACAAATTACTCAAACATAAGGTTAGCCGGCAGGTTTAGCCATCTACTCCCTTCTCAAAAAGGCATTCTATATATAGAAGTATAACTAGCCAGTTATCATTTTCCAGCAATGTTAATTAATTCTTACACAATGGAAGAATTTTCCTTCAAAAGTTTTGCTATTTTCATAGCTACGTTGTCAATTTCATAACAGATTTTAATTGTTTACTCTTTGTGAATGAAAATATTTTCATCCATATTTTCTTTCATCATCCGATGAAAGAAGATTTAGCTGGAAATGGAAAAATGAACAAATTCCTTGTATGTTTCTTTTAATAGCAGGGAATATTTCATTAGAATAGCATTGGAAATAAATGATGAAAAATCTACTATTTGCGACTCACGGAAATGTGATTGTACCAAATCAATTAATAAAGGTTTCCGTAGTAATAAAGGATCGCAACGCGGGAAACCGCACGTAATAGAATCGTGGGCTAAATATAATAATGGAATTGCCTACCTTACAATGCAACCTTACATCACACGAAAATACAGTTTATACTTCAAACCATAAATTACAATGAAATAAGAAATAAATTGTTATTGATATTCTCTTCACTTCAATCTTTTGTCCACAAGTTGAAGAAGTGAAAAAGAAACTACTAGCACATTTACACAAGACTTATTATGTCTAATACAGTTATATTTATTTACTATATATTTTATCTAAAATGAATAGATAACCTTATAATTTAAACTTGACACTCAAAAATATCGATTCTAAAACAAACTAGGACACATCTAGAAAAAGGTTATATAATGTACAACATCTTACCATACTGAGAGATGGTATCAGCTTACAGTTCCAGAAAAGAAAAGAGTGGCAGAGCCAGCTCACCGTCTATCTAACATAAAATTTGTTCAAAGAACCGTTTCGCGTCGGCTGTCATTATACTTCGCGCCATTTTGCCAAACTCCGGTGAGAGTGTTTGTGGTAACATTTATATACCTACACTTTGTCAAATATAGGATGATAATTTTGACAGCTCTAAGTAGGGATGGGCTAGTGTATAATTGTTATTGAATCTATCCAATTTTCGATTACCGTTCCCATAGAATTTGGAATCGATAGTTACATGGTATTTTTATTATTATGAAGTAAATTACAAAAACGTTTACTTTTTTATTGTTTTAGGTAATTAGGTATAAATCATTTTATAAATATTTGTATACAGTAAAAGCCCTCTTTCGACTAAGATTTCGCATCCTGCGCATTTTCATTCAGCGATCAACCTATTCAGTAGAATACCTACACGCAAGTCTGTAGTGTTGTTACAATCGGAAGAGTTGCAATAAAAAAAAAATTGTGCCTATTACTGAGAATATGTTTTATTATTTATGGTCTAATTATTTATGTTTGTATTATACTTAGCCAATTATATATATTAAAAGAAGTCGCACATAATAATTTGACTTGTATTTAAATTAATAAAAAATCGATTCATTTGTCTATCTATAGTCGGTTGTGCGGTATTTTTGTAAGGCGCTTCACTACGATAAGTGGGCGGTACTCGTCTATGTGCAACAATAATTTTAGTGTATTCTTGAACATAAAAAAATACGTTACAATATAGGCGTGAGCTGTCAAAATTATCATCCTAAATTAGACAGATTTTAGTATGATAAATTGATCTATAGTAAAGATTCTTAAATATTAAATTAACAATTAAGACACTGATTACATCGAATATAAAGCATTATGAAATAGCATATTATACAAAACTAATTTGTCTAGTATTTGAATTTGAGCGGGAAATCAAACCCATTACATTTTATTATTGAATATATTTTGAAACCTATATATTGTTTACCACAACATACACTTGTTACATTATATATTTATTATTAAACAAATTAAAATATCATACACACGCGCCGTCACATTCCGCACTCCGAAACGTACGTGTAAATAAGTATGTGTAATGCGCGGGGTTGATAGTTCGATCTGGCATGGCATGTCGATGCGAGCGAATGTTTCACAGTTTTGACCGAACATCACGTGTAAACGCAAATAAACAAACGCAGCGGTTTGGAGCGTCAAAGCTTTAACTGATTTCATTCGCTTGTTTTATTTATTTTATGTGTTAACTTTCCGGTACCTAGGTACTTAAATTGAGCTCTTCATTTATTTATCTTCATTAGAGATATTTTCTTTGGTCTAATTAGTATAGGGTTTTGAATCCAAATACATTGACGAGTAAAATTGACAATGTACAAATATTACTTCGTTTATAGTAAAGAAACTTGCTAAAACTACTCACGACAGCGTTTTCTAAGGGATAGGTCAGCTTTTGAGGATTTTTGAAACCTTTATATTCCCTGTGAGATATCCAGTTATGCACAAGAGAGATGTATTTTAATTATTCTTTGTACGTTCTTATTTTTTTTTTTAATTTATGTAAGGTATGAAATTGTTTGACGAAATTGAAAAAAAAAAACAAAACAAACTATAGTTATTTGTTCAACAAGTGAGCAAAACGATTTTTTGTTAACCGCCCCGATATTGGCTCTAACTAAAGTAGACTGCTAAGGTAGAGAGGGATTTTAAAGGCAAGAAACGAAAAATATTTAACCTGTTAAACATAGGTACAACTATTCACCACGACTAGTGAGAAAATAATATGTAATTTATAAAAGAGGTCGAATGTCAGAATCTAATTTTGGTCAACAACCTTAGAGGTTAAAAATTATACAAACCTCTTTCAAACCATAAACGGACGAAATATCTTTTTCATTGGAATTGTTCTAAATTCAAATTACTTTTTTCAACAAGTTGAATAGTATTCATCTCTGTCCACATTTTTCTTTGATGATAAACTGTCGCGCGAAAAATAAACAAAATGTCGGTTTGGAGCGACGAAGCTATTACGGATTTCATTGGTTTATTCCGTGAACATCCATGTTGTAGAAGATAAAAAGTAAAGACTGAGTACTGCAATAGAAACAAAAAGAAACAAAGCATTGACGAACTAGTTGATTTATGTTAGACGTTAGGATTTACTTCTGCAAATCGCGAGTTCGTCACTAAAAAGATACAAAACTTAAGACGAGCTTTTCGCAAAGAATTGAAAAAGTAACGGAGACACAAAACAAAAGTAGGAACTCCGAAGATGATGTATATAAACCAAGTCTTTGGTACTACGAACAATTTTTGTTCACTAAAGACCAAGAACTAACGACCCCAAGCGTGTCCAGCATGATGACAGAGGACGATTGTATCAAAGCGGAGATCGAAGCTCCTACCAACCGCGTACCGCCGTCACAGCACGACTACCTACGACCCACCAACGACGTCTCAGCAGCCTCTGACTCCGACACAGAACTCTCGTAGAATGACTAGAATGAGTGTCCGAGTGCTCCTTTGATAAAGAAATGGATGAAGAAGTTCAAAGAGATGGGATCGACACTAAATTTGAAGTAACCGGCTGCGTCTGAATAAGGGTATAACTGTAATTTAAATTAATAATAATGTAATTTCTATTATTTCAATAAAATTATATATTTATACAGTTTAAGTTATATGTATTTTAAATGACAAATGTATAACTCTTAAATTTTATGACATATAATGTAATCCATTATAAATAAATGAACTGAATTGAACTGGCCCACGGTCTCTGCGTCAGTTTGACGTGATTCAAGGGTTCTTGGCACCACAGGTTGTGCAATTAAACAGGCTATGCAATTTAACACGTTGTTTGGGAAAGATGGAACCACATCACACATCTAACGAGTTCCTATCGGTGGTAAAAGGATTTTTTCCTGAAAACCTGAGGTGACATTCCATGGCCACCGAGTAGTCCAGATTTATCCCCAGCAGAATTCTTTTTGTCAGTTTATTTAAAGAGCAGCTTGTTTACATCAAGAAATCAAAGATACTGAATCAACTAAAATAAAAAAAAGCCAAGAAATGGCTACAATCCCACGGTCTCTTTGCAGCCGAGACTACGAAAATTTCGGTGTTCGCTTAGAAGAACGCAAAAGTCGAGACAATGATTATTATCTAGAAGCTATTTTACAAAAATAAATTTAATGTTTTTTCTAATGTTATTGAATTCATGCCCCCCCTGTATTTCTAACGGAACATTAGAATGTTACAAGGTCATTGATAATACTCGTCATATTCCAATTCAAATACCAAGATACAAAACAAGACGCTCAAGGCGCGGTATAAAGCAGTGCTATCTATATACAAGGTATGCTGATACTCCGGCAATAATTCAACAGCCTACCCACTTCAATTAGTATCTATTTTAGAGCATGATCGATGATTATCAATAACCAGTTTCCAATTATATAATAATATACACGTGTACACCGATTAGAAGGTCAAACGTCAAACGTTTGTTTTAGACTAAAACTAGCTCTGCCGAAGTATTCGTTTTGGTAGTTAGGTAGGCCAGATGGGTATAGGTAGGTACCTATCTGGCCTGTTTTAGTAGTAGGTTAAGTATACATTTGCTAAATATTTGTTATTTCTTTCATTTTATCGTTGAATTAGTATATATTCACGGAAAATTACCTCAAAAGAACTAGAGTTTATTCAAATTAATGGCAGAACGGCTCTATTAAAATATATAAAAATTGTTCAGTGGTATGGCAATGTAGCTCATACTTAACTCAATATTGCGGTACTTTAATTATCGTACCTAGTTTTTCTTTCCTCTTTCTCCGTTTTTCCTTTACAATTTTGATGTAGATACAATACGTAGTAGTTGCTACTTGATATTTTCTTACATTTTAGGATAAAACAGTAATTAGAAGAAAATATCATACCTGCGAAGTTGAAGAAAATACAAATCAGATGCTAAAGCAAGTATATGATTTGCGGGAAAGAGTAAGGATGGGAGTTATTGGATATTTTGGTTACCGGTTATTAGTTGGGTATTTTGTTTCAATACCGCTAGAACCAACTGGTACCGAATAACGTTACAATACACCCAATATATTACTAACCGATTTGGTTAGAAATACCAAATACTTGTTGCAGCTACATAACTTTACGGGTGAACGGTTCGCTAGTACATATGCGTAGATGATAGTTAGGTAAGTATAGGTATTGAAGCGTTGGGTAGTTATGGCTCACGGTCGGTTAGGCGCGATGCTCGCTTTGCACAGTTATTCCCTAGCGGTATGCGGGTTTAACAATACCGTTTGATATTTTAGGACCATGCTAACAGGTACTGAGTTAGTTATTGAATACCGGACTCATCTCTAGGAAAGAGTGATATCTTCAGGTGAACCCATGCAAAGATTATATGACAAAAAAGCAGTGAATTTACTGATAAGGGACTAACAGCAAAGGGGTGTTTGCCGCCGTATGAAAGGGTTAAGTTAATCCTTTCATAACTTAACACTGTTAAGCATTTTTTACACAACGCGAGAAATAAATCGGAACACGTAACCAAGACTGTGTTCAAAAGTATTGGTGAAGTTGAAGTACCGATTCAGCACGAAGATTTTCCTTTAGCCGATCACTATCATGAGGAAGCTGGGGAACAAACTCGAATTTATATTTCTGTTCTAAAAAGTCTCGTGGAATAATTCTTAATATATGATAGTTGCCCTGCACCTTTCACTCAACTAGGTATATATCCATGGCGATATAAGCAGTACCGCGGGGTTTCCGCGGTACTGCTTATACTGAATTAATGACGCAAATTTTTGCTTGTTTTCGAACCGTAAAGAAAAAACCAATAACATTTTATTTTGATTTTGTTAGAAATACCGGAGTGGAAACCATTAAAAATACACTGTGATTATGAAAAAGTGGCAATGAATGTAATTTGGTTTTTGTTTCCAAACTGCACTGTAAAAGGAAATATTGCATACCACTGGGTATGCAATATTTGGAAACATGCTAAAACTCAAAAGTTCAACATAACTAAAACAAGACCTGAAAGAAGAAAGATATTAAGGCAAAATCAAAGCATAAATTAACCAAGCACGGACGTCTTTTCGTCAACAAAGACCGTCGACGGTTCAGGGGAAGCCCTAGTCAAATACATCGAACTCCCATTCTGGCCACTTAAGCCCGCAAGCAAACAGCGCGGCCAAGATGTCGGCAGAAAATCTCAAGGCAGTCTCAAGGCAATCTCAAGGCATGTAAGTATCGACGGTTTTTGCAGGGGCCAACAGAAGAATTTTGCATTTCAGTTGTTAAGATTAGAGGCCCCAAAAGCTACTGAGCACACCTAGAATAAATTGACCTATCACAAAAGAAGGAGACGCAGAACAAAACTTAAGAAAGCTTTGATCGATTTTGTTTCCGATACAAGAACAATACGTTTCCTCAGGAAGTTCAGATCTATGGAATAGTAATGACGAATCTAGTACCACCGACGACGTCACAGAAGAAAAAAAATGATATTGATCAGTCAAATACCATTGCTGCCCGCTAACCGTATCACAAAAACCGGGGAGTTAGTTCGAAGTATGTATCCCCCCCTACATGGGAGACCATCCACTCGATGGACCGACGACATCGTAGCGGTCGCAGGGAGTCGAGGGATGGAGGCGGCTCAGGACCGCTATTTGTGACGTCGTATGGGGGAGGCCTATGTCCAGCAGTGGACGTGTATGGGCTGATGATGATGATGATGATATCACCAGAATGTGAAGAAATTATTTGATTTATCCTATGAGCGGTGATTTTTTTAAATTTTATTCGAGTTTTTGTACGCAACCATTGTTTTTATGTTGGTATTACTAAAATTTCTAACTATCAGTTTGATAAATGTAATTTCACTTCGCGCGGGTTTTCTGTAGAATAAAAGTTATTTGTTAAAGAACATTATTGAGAAAATGATGTCCAATAGGAAAACGTAAATAATTATGATATTTAACATGAAACTATTGACCATTTAGGGTTTATATTTACGTTATGCTTTTGTTTTATAATATTATAATACAATTTTAGAAAATAATTTAGTGGTTTGTGGGTTGGTGTGAATTTTGTATACCGTTCTATTATTTGAGCAGTAGGAACATACGCACATGTATGTTTTCTTAGATTAGGTTTCTTACTATATCAGTATTAGCTCATAATTATCTATTATTTTATTGCAGATTGAATTTGAATCAGATAATCTCGCAGTTGGAGGAAGATGACGATGTATTGTATTTGCAGCCGATATTTTCATCACTCCTCCTCAAAACTGGGAAAATAGCGATGAAGACAGTGGCGACGCGGAGTTTGCAAGTATAAATAACTTGTCAAGACATCAGTTACTTGCGGAAGCTGAGTTCCGAGTCACTAGATCATCTCAAGCTGAGTCGAGGATAGTAAATGAACTCGTTGGAAATTAACCAGAAGAGGACTCAGTACCTTCCACATCCGCAGTGTCGCAGCCTCCACAGCCTACCTCCTCGGCGTCAGGATCGCAGCCACCGCAGCCTACCTCCTTGTCGTCAGGTCATTTTATGAAGTGGGCATTTTGCAAAGTGGGTATTATGAGCAGTGGAAATAAATTTAGGTGGTCATTTTAATTTATGTCCTTATACAACCGAAACGGCAAAATTATTTATAGAGAATTTAAGTGCTAATGTACAAAACCGAAAGGGACAAATGAAAAGAATGAATTTATTTCGAAGTCCCTAGTCATACGAGGTTTTTAGGATTTTGTGTGTATATCGAAAGTTAAAAATCTCTATTTAAAAACTTTATTTTGAATCCCAGTAGAGGGCTAACTTATTTACCGTTTAACAAAATAAGTCATAAGACCACATCGAAATATTGTTTTCAAAAATTCGAATTTGCTAACTTAAGTTTTGGTAGATTATGATACGCAATAAAATTATGATACTGGTATCACCTTTCCCCATTACTCACCATCCGCAAAAATGGCAGAATTTTTTGTTTGTGGGAAAATAAGCGAGGCTGGTCCTTTGTCAGTGGGTTAGATTGTCTAAGGTACACACATATGTCCCAATAGTACACAATAGGCCCGATATAATGTATATAATGTAATGTAATAAAACAGAAAATAAAACATGTACCATCCGACAAAAAAATTAGACCAAAAGACAATAAAAAACTAAATTAATATCACGCTTTATGTACATTATATCGGGACTATTATGTACTTATTGTGAATAATACGATTGATAACATTATAGAATGGCTAGACATAAATAACCTACAAATAAATCAAAATATATTCAATTTAATAAATCTAAACATGTACAATATAATTTTAATCTTAATATATCAAAAATAGACGAAGTCGCACAAATAAAGTTATTAGGCGTAATAATTGACGAACATTATGAATTGGAAATCTCAGGTCGACTTCTTCTTCATCTGACAAAAATCCTAGGCAATGTAGAGACCTGACCCCGGCGACATAAAAATATCTGCTTGACTATGTATGTCAAAAATTATAATAAGGTACCTAATGAATTTAAATTATTAAATGATTATTTATTTAGAAAAAGTTATTTAACTGTCTGAATGAATGTAATGTTATTGACATTAATGAATTTATTAATTTTAAGCCTTATACATAAGTAATTTAATTGCATGCTATAGAATAGTTAAGCATGAGCTTGTAACTAAATTAATCACCTTCTATACATGTATAAAAATACATATATATCATTTCATTTCATTGAAAAGGCCGCGACCTGTTACAAATACCAAACAACAAATCATTAGCATGATTTTCGCGGAGCGGAAAATACGCTAGTGCATAAATGTATCTGTAACAAAATGTACAATTAATGTCATATGCAAAAATATATGACTTTAATATTGGGTCTTGCCAATTTACCAAACTTAGCTTTTAGGTCTAAATTGAATACATTTTAGGAAAATACCTAAAATGTATTCAACTTCTTGACGGCCTAGTAGGCGCGGGCCTCTGTGACTCAGTGACTGCTTTCTCAGATGTAGGTTTTAGGTTCGATTCTAATCTAGGACAAACATTAAAGGTAAGATGTTACCCATCATATGCAACTACTGGCTCACTCGTTTTTTTATGTACATATGTTAATCGATTTCTCCACTATTGTGGACCGTTTTTGAAGGGTATCTCAAGGTGGTCCCTTTTGTAAAAAATAAGTTAAGTTTTTAGAAATCTACAAAATTAAGGAAAAAAATAGATACGTACTTGTTATTGTGACGTTCTGTAAGGTCTACAGGAAATAAAGCACTTTGATATTTGATATACATATACGGGATCCTTGACCAAACTCTTGGGCTGTTTTATCGATTTATTTTGCGTTCTTATTTATCAAAAAAATTAATTGAATACCCTATCTTATGAATTAGTCTTGGGTAACACTAGGTAAAATTCGATACCTGTGACTTACGTTACAGTGACTTAAAAATATCTGTGATAAATACCTGTGACAAAATACTAGCAAGTATTTCTACCAATCACGTACAAATTCATTATTTTACTGATTGAATAATATATTTTAGACCGGTGTCGAACGTGATCGATCGTATCACAAAGACTCGATCGCGACCCGTTAGTGATCGATCGAATCCCTAGTTTTAAAAGGATTCGATCGTTTAGTCGATCATTCTGGCGTTGATGCTTGTAAAACAAAAGTGAACCTTATGATGTGAAAGTTAAGGTAGTTTTTTCCCCGACAATTACGAATGATCGACCTATTGATTGAATGAATGACAGACTGCATGACAGTCAAAAAACTGAACCTTATGTTGTGACCATTATGGTAGTTTTTCTCGAAAAAAAAACCGTGTCCCGCGACTTTCAAAACAATCGGGTCTTTCGTTCGATTGATTGAATATTGAATCATGCTTAATTTGCTTGTAAAAGCAATATGAACCTTATGACGTAACGGTAAGGTAGTTGTTTCCCGACAAATACGAACGATCGAGTCTTTGAGTGAATCAATCAATTCATTCATGCAATGCAAAACAAAGTGAACCTTATGGCGTGACTGGTAAGTGGTAGTTTTTCCCGACAAATTCGAACGATCGATCGATCGAACGATAGACTGCACGCACCGGCGCGGCGCTGCATGGCAGTGGCAAGTCATGGGTCTTCCCGACCCGCGACCCGCGAAACGATCGAGTCTTTTTGATTCGATCTTTCTGCAAGTTCGATCGTGATCGAACAGGTCTTTAAAAATGATCGATCGACACAGGTCTAAATATATTTATTGTAGCGATGACTAAGTAGCAGTGGCATGTTGATTAACCGAATAAATTTAAACGGTATTTTCTTCAACAACTTTGTTACATTGCGGTATACATTTCAAATATCCAAGTATAAAATACTAGGTGTATCTCATTCTGACTTAGTGATATTCATTATCAAAGAGAGAATATAGAAGCGATATTATCTAGCTGAAGCTATTTATTGCATAGGTAAGGTACCTAATAAAATAACAACGATATAATATCGTGCACTCGTGACACTGGCACTGCCTGTGTGATAGTTACAGATATATTTAGTTTCTGTCACTGTCAAATACCGCCAATTTTCTATATCTGTGACTTTTATCAGTGACGATAAATACGCCTCAAGCCTATTATGAATTTTGTATGCTGACCTTCTTGTTTATGAGAGAATAATAAGTCCTTGAAATGCCACTTGGCGGCTCAGAAAATCATAGAGGAACTTAAAAATTAAAGATTAGTACTAATTATTTGTGTTTTTTTATGTCACATTGCCTTTTTCGTTGATACCAAAGAGATTGCGATCTAAGATTGCGACATTCGAAATGGAGAATAGAAAGTTGATTTATGTAAAGCAAATATAAAAAAAAGTGTAAATTACTGTATGGATTACACCGATTCAATTTTAGGCATAAAAATATAAATAATATAATCTTGTGGCAATGTGTGAACGGAGAGTCGTGTGCTGCATATCTCAATGTCCATCAAGATAAAATTCAGGTAATACGAGAAACCTTCCAGTATTAAAAATTACCTGTAAGGAAAGGTCTGTGAAAATGTTCGTCCCATAAAAGAAATATTTGAAGAGTGTTTCAAAAATACAGAAACACATGATTCGGATGATTCCCGAAAATTAACATTAGTACCAAGAAAAGAACACTGCAAAGGGCAAGTAGATAATTCTTAAAGGTCAAGACCACAAAGTTTAACACAATGGAAGAAGATAGTTCTTCCCTCGAAAATAAAAGATTTTTTTAAGGTTGTAAGATGGCTTAAGCATTTAGTTTGACAACGAGGAATTATGTTTCCTTCCTCGTGGTCAAACTTCATTGATATTGCACCATTTCAGCACACTCTATGCATGCAGTTTATGTATGTGGATGCAGCACACTAGCGCCATCACCTAGTTTTACTTATAATTACGTTAAGTGCAATTTTTTTTTAAATATCCAATATTTGTTTGTGATACCTATCCTAAGCTTATTTTTAATCCCTCTGAAATAGTTTAGTTTCGTATAATTTAGACAGAAAAGCGAAAACAGGGTTCGATGGCCACTAAGAGCAATTTCACTATTCTACATAAAGAAAACTATTTTATGGACAGTAATAAAAAGCTTATGATAGGCATCATAAACGGTACAATCGATTTTTGAAATACTTTTGATTAACTTAATTATAAGTAAGAAAAGGCAGTGGCGGCGCTAATATGAGGCATACAACCGCCTTAAGGGGGCCCTTCCCGGTCCTACCATCGTCAACGCGAGCGTGATTGAAAAGCTTGTTGTTTCATCCAGCGCAATGTTAGAAAAAGAGGCAAAGCGAAAAGAGAGAGAAAGCGCCTGAGCGCTCGGTTGGCATTCGGTTACTTTCGCGAATAGTGCGAAAGTAACCAAATAGTGTGCGAAAATTTCATAAAACTTGTTACAGGAAATACGTGTTTTTCAGTAAACCTTACAAGTTTGTCAAATAAAACTTTGTCGTTTAGAATCTCCATTATATTTGCAAGGATTCTATCTTAATATTTTCGTTACTTTTACAATTTATGAGTACATTATAGACGCTCAAAGTTCACGTAAAATTTGTGCTAAAACGCAGATTTTGGTGGCTTATACTGAACTTGTTTCTCCAAATTTCGATTTTTTTTTACGATAGAATCCTAGATATAGTGCACAAGATTACCTATTAGTTAAAAGTTTCAAAGAAAGATCTGTTATAGCGCCATAATCACGTACGAGCGTTTGTATGAAAAGTAAGACGGGTTGGCCGCCCTTAATGTCAAACTTCAAGTGCGGCAACGTACGCATAATTGTTTTTGTTAAAAGTCAAATTAAAATTGTATTATTTCTTTAAAATTGTCTCCAAAAAATGGATTTAAAATATGTATGTGAAGCGTAAACGAAGGACAGTTCTACATCACGAGGGCCGACAATTCTTTAGATGGCGTACCTATAAAAATGGGAATGTTTTCTGGGCTTGCCGCCCTCCGACCAGGTGGGATGATAACCTGCGAAAGACTGCAGACCAGAAGCTTGATGCAACAAGCTGAAGACAGGGCGCTATGGCGCTCATGATGATGATGATTCCTATTTAATTATAGCTTCAAACTAATTTTCAGTTTTTATTTTAATTAAGTTTGCATGTACTGTCGTTTCGCCCGCCATATTGACGGTAGATGTCAAAACTAAAATATGACTAGATTCGTTTCGCCCCTTGAGGAGCATTTAAACTATTATATTTTAGTTTTGACATCTACCGTTAATTTGACATTTACTGTCAGATGTGACAGAAATTGTAATACCGACTGAGGCAGGCGGCTGTGCCTTATAGGCGGCATGGCCGCAGTGATATGTCTTTTTTTACGTTTAGTAAAAATCACCTGAAATTTTGGTTTTGAAATATCAATATTTTTGTTTGTGATTGTAATGCCACAAATTAACTTGTGCTGTATTTTCCAATGCACATTTATTCTAAATAAATTATAAAATCATACAATTCACTTCTTTTTAAAAGTTATGAGCATTCCAAGTAAAAAATCCGTATAAAAGTTATAAATTGTGACAACGTCTTAATTCAATTAAAAGAAAACTAAAAGATATAATGAATTTAATTTTCTTTTAGAAAGTTCTTCAGCTTTCTAACAATAGAAGAACAAAACATAAAAAAGTTCAATCATGACCCTAGTAGTTAAGTATCTCTTAGTTTGAGCACCTATTAAGTGATATCTTATATCATGTAGCATATCGTTAGAAGGGGGGAAATCAATCATTTTACGAAATTAATCAAAATATTTCAACAATGACATAAAAATATTCTAAAACAGTTTTTATATACGCTTTAGTTTTGATACCCAACTCGATGAAATAGAGTCATCTGACATTTGGAACAATGTTCAAATGAGGCTATTTCATAGAGTTATCCTTTTGATAATTTTTAGAGTTCCGTACCTCAAAAGGAAAAAGAAACCCTTATAGGATCACTTTGTTGTCCGTTTGTCCTACTGTCTGTATGCTAACACTCTTTTTTCATAATCGCGTAGAAGTATTGCGTTAAAATTCAAATCAAATACTCAGGTCCGTAACCTCTTGGAACTGTGATGTAAATGAAAATTTTAAGACAACGCAATCAAAAGCTACAGCCGCCGTTAATGTTATTTTTTTTGGAAAATGCCCTAGAAGGCATCACCTTCGCCCTAAACCTATAAGGTACTTCCCCTAGACCTATAATCATAAAATTTGCTAAGAAGTAAGATCATATAATACAAGAAAAGGAAAATATCTGAAAAAAAGTAAATTTCTAGTTTAATCACCAAAAATTTTTTTCATCCTCGCCATGGATCAAAAACTTACAGGGTACTTCCCGTTGAAATAAATAATCATAAACTTTGAAGCAAGGACTGTCGGACTGAAGGAGGCACAAGTCAAGGAAAAATCAGCAAACCGTAAATTTCTAGTTTATTCGCAAATAAAATATTTAATTGGTTCTCACCCTGGACCAAAACCTTTATGGTACCTACTTCCCGTTGACCTTAAATTCTGTACCAGAGAAGGAAAGGTCAGATTTTAAACATTTTTCAAAAAGTATGAAATCTAGATAAATTTTAAACTGTTTTGTCAAGTACAAATCAATACCTTTTATTTGATATCTCATTGGATTAAGTAACAAAAGAAAATGTTTCCCCCTTTTTGTTTATTTCACATTCTTTCATCATCATCATATCAGCTCATACATGTCCACTGATGGACATATGCCTGCCCCATACGACGCCACAAATAGCGGTCCTGAGCTGCCTCCATCCATCGATGTAGATAACATTCTTTGCTCTATTTAAAATATAGATGAAACTCTACAAACACATTCCCTGCTGACGGAAATATCGATCGCCCATTAAATATCCAAAGTCGACGCTATCACGTTACCTCTTAAAATCAATAAAGCATTGAGAACGACTTACGAATTCAAGCTGCTTCAAGTACAGCATCGGGTTCTCGTTGGTGTCGAAGAGAGACTTGCCGTTGTTGTAATACGCGAAGACGATCATCCCGAAGGAAAACATATCGGACAGCACGTTGATTTGCGCCGTTACTTGCGTCTCCGGAGCTAGGAAAAAAAAACATCTTCAGTCCCGTTATCACATTAAACAATATCGAGAGTAAAAATGTCAATATATATTTATATATAACTTACATTCGATGTAATATCTCAGCCAAAAAATATTATGAGTGCAGTGAATAAAATCTCTGCTACTATCGAAACTCGAAATAAAAATATTTTTTGTTTATATTGGTGTCTGGAGAGTACTGTGATATCGAAACAAAGTTAATTCAATTTCACTCCGTTGACTGGGACTGCTAACTGACTTAAATTAATAAAAATATGAACAGGGCCCCATGTTTATTGCCTGCCATCGTCCGAGCAGATATTCACTACCCACTAAATTTTGCATAAATGCTAGTCGTCTTACCTGCATAATCAAGATTTGGTTGCGAGGTCCACGTAAACTTCGGGTTAAAAGCTTCGTGCCCCATAAGAGCGCTGGGGTCTACGGTGGTTATGGGCTCTGAAAATGTATACATCTATCAAGATTTATAAGATCCAATTTTCAACACCCTAACCGAATAAAGCGAATAGCAAATTTTTTGCTAAGTAGGATTTTGCGCACCTGAGTCCATCTCTAACATTTTTTTTTTATATTGTTAAAGCGGAATACATCTTTCTTCTCTGAGATGTAGGTACTCAAAAGACGCATAACGTCAATCCTCACTCCTCATGTTAAATCAGCTAGCTACAAAGGAGCTATAATCATGTCACGTTCCATTGTGACTGCATAGCGACAAGAGCGCAATAATGTTTTTTCGCCTTTTCAAAATACCTAAGCTGAATAAAATATAAAATTATCTCCTAACAATTTAAAGTGAGGCTGCAAACTTCGCATTCATCAACAGGTTGTTACTTTCCTCTCATCTGTTGCTTGTCTGGTAAACTTGACTAGTGACTACAGTTCGTTCTTTGTCGAGAGCGAACATCTCATGCAAACAAAAGTCTAACTTGACTAACAAACAAAGGTGAAACAAATAGATTGTACGTAGACACTTATAGGAAAGTTGTTATCAAAGGAGCAAATAAAGGAGTTTGAACACCTTAGGAATTATATTATATTATATTTTACACTGCTTTTTATAGTGGTTGCACTCTATAGATATACAAATATTATTTTCATAGTGTTAAATTGGAGAAAAACAGTAACCATTCTAAGAAGAATAGTCTCGGTAGAATCTGACCTTGTTTTTTGAGCAGCTTTGAAAGCTATTATCTATTCACACTCACATCCAATTTTCTCTAACCTTTACCCATTCTGGATGTTACCGAAATAACAAACAATCTCAGCCATCCCAAATTAAAATCCAATAGGTAGGTATACTTTTGTATTATCCAAACCAGATAGAACTTTTCTTTATAATTTGATAAACCTGAGAGTTATTTCAGCGGATAATATTAAAGTCCATCATATACCTGTATTATTAACCTAGATTGAAAATTCCTCACACCGCTTAGAATGCTCTAGAGCTAAAACTAATTATAAATTTCCTGTACTACTCGTACTTCGCACTACCTGACTAGTCTGACTTGTATTCCACTTAGCATCGTGAGAGCAATTTGTCGATTCCGTTTCCGAGCGGGAGAACACAGTGTGATGTGAAACCGTTTACAGTACTGCACCGCAAGGTATGAAGAATTTTCGATATAGGAGCTTAATGCCGACTTTCCCAGGGTAGAAATTGAATTTATAGGTTTTTACCCAAGTACCTACATTTTAGGTAAAGTTTTAATCATTTATTTATCTAATAAATAAGGTAGGACTCTATTAAGATTCGTTGCTCGTGGTCCGAATTATTGCGGTTTCGTTATTTTTGGCTGATTTATTTATGGTTACTTTACCTAAAATGTAGGGATAGATAATAGTTCTTTCCACTACTGTCGCTCATGACTTTGCTGCTCAAAAACTGTAAACAAAATCCGGTTTTTCTCGCATATAGAATAAAGGATATTATTCAACTTGTGAAAAAAATAATTAAATTCAAAATGCTGTGCTTTTCGATGACAAAATAAGTTATTGATTCAGATTGATGAAGATTGGTCAGCACCGAAAAAAATTAAAAACTACGTGATCTGTCACGTAGTCCATTTTTTATGTGTACCACCTTGACAACTTGTCTTGTGATGACCAGTTTTCTAGGTGGCTAGCGCTATCTATAACTACCATTTCCCCAACTAACAGGTTCAAAATTTATGTGGTAGTTGCACCTCTGTGAGCTGAACTCATGTTAGCTTATCGAAGGGAATGAGGTTACACAGCGTTCAACCTTCATATTATTATGTACATATGAAGGTTGAAACCATAAAGGAACGAAATAATTTTTATATATCTTGTATAATAATAATTTCGCTGGTTTGAAAGAGTCTTTTAGAAATTACAAAATATTTTCTCGCCAGTCGCGTTGAAATGTTTTATGTTTAATTATTGTAGAATGCTTTGCTAGCTCGGGATTTAATATCGGCACGTTCAACAAACAACCGTTTTCCCACTTGGTGAAAAATAACTATTTTTCCACATGTGACCACAACCTGATTTTGCTCACTGTTTTTGACCAAGAAAGTCTCAATTTTTAAGCGGGAGTGGCGATATAGTACATTATTTATATAGCGATATAGTATATTTTTCACTGCTTCCACTAGTGGACAAAAAATTGAAGTGAAGAGAATATCAATAACACCTTATTTCTTATTTGATAATAATAACTATGTTTATAGTATACAATTTGACTTGTCTAACTGCTTATTTTGTAAGCCTAAAGAAATAAAGTTATTGATTCTGATTCTGATTGCAAAGGCCAGGATATAGGCAATTGCAGGTCGAGTATGAGTTTGAAGGCCGAGCCGTAGGCGAGGACTTCCATTGCCATTTCCGCCGAGGCACTTAAAGTGCTTTTCTCAAAAGAATGTATGGAAATAAAACATACTAATTTTTTAAATTAATGCCGTTTTAAACATGACATGTACATTTCAGCATGGAATAAATTTTATTTCTAATAAAATGTTTATAATTTGTGATTGTATTTAATGTTTGCATTATGTTAATTTCTTTCTTATTTGCTATTTATTTACTTACATGATGTTCGCTTAGATAACACCTATAAGTACGCTTCACTTTAAACTGTCTTAGTTTAGTTCTTATTATTATAATTCTCTTTGTACCTATTACTCTATGTACCTATTAGTCATTGCGTAGGCTTGTTCGTGACGTCACCTGTACGGGTTCTAACGGAAGACCAGCGCTGGCTTGGCCTCCTACGGGAGGTTAGCCAGCATTTAAGCTGACTTAGGACCCTTCTATAACAACTATATATATATACCTATTTTATAAGTGTCTTGTTTTACTGTATAAGGTCGTTATAAATAAATGTATTTCTATTCTATTCTAGATGGCTTTTCAGTTTTAGGTTTTAGCAATCTCATTAAAATACGCCAAAAATACTGTTTCGGAGAAAATGTTCTTTTTTTTCTCGTTTTTCCTATACCTACTTTCACGTATTTTTCTTTTGACTTCACTGGAAGCTGGTTTTCCATTGCCAATTTGGCGTCTGATCTTAAATCTGGTGGAGTTCTAAATGCTCTAAGATACCACGTGATCGCAATTTGTACTAAGCAAAGAGACTTACTTTGACAAGAATGATAAAGAGAACCAGTCAAAGAGCATTTAATAACCCCAGCACGCCGTTACATACAACATTGCGATAGCAATGGATTTGATTTTCTTTATCCGTAAATCCGTAATACTTCGCGTGTTATTTTTTCGACAATAATGGCAATATTTCCATGCATGTTTGAGAAAAGGTTTTTTGTTACGTCTATTCGCTAATTATTTTATTGGATACTGCATATCAATATTAAAATGACCAAACTCTGTTTTACGTACCACTTGAAAACGAGAAATATAATTGCCGGTCGATTTAATTAGCGCCGATAATTCGGTCAGTCATTCGATTGCAGTTGATTGATTTATCTTACTAAAAAAATAATTCTTATATGCTGCGTAGCCGACAGAGACCTACCTACTATTAAAGGAAATACATGAAAGAAACCGTACGTACTAGATGAGTTGAAAGCCGAATCAATCGCATTTAAGTTGAATCTTACTGAGAAATTCCAATCCGAAGAGTTTCCAAATACGCTTTTTGGTGATGATCACGTTCTGGGGGCACACGTTGGTGTGGACCACGTTCATGTCGTAGTGCAGACAGTTCAGGGCATCAATGATCTGCAAACAAGCGTGACTTTTGATAACAATAGTTATTTGTTCAACATGACAGCAAAAGGGTTTTTAGTCGAACGTGTCGATAATAAATCCCGAGCTAGCGAAATTGTCTAGAATGGAGGCAAGAGCGTAGCGAGTGGCGTAGAGTGAGCGAGAAAATATATATACAGGGTGCCACATTATGTGTGTACTAAGACGAAAGGGAGTGATGCGCACAAAGAAAATACTGCTTACCGACCAATATTACCTAGAGACATCACATCACTGAGGCCACTTAAAACAAAGATACTAACAATACGGTCCTACCTTTTTAGAATTGTTATGATGCTTATATGTATGCCTACTAACACTAAACTACAACAACAAGTTACTATTCAATAACTTCCCAAAAAACTAATTTTCCAAGTTGGTCTTAATTTTACGAAGTTCAGGAGTTCCGATATTAAATATACTAATATACGGGTTTTTAAGCGTTCATTTTCAAGAAATTAAAAGGTGAAGGCAGTAATGAAAATGTAAACAACTGAATCCGTGCAACAAACTTACAGTGATAAATTATGATATAGTATTTTGGCATCTTTTTTTTCTATACTGCTTACTCTACATATTATGTGCCTTATTTTATGATAAACAATAATCGTCTGAGTTTCTAATTGGTTTCACAATTTCAAATTCTTGTGAGTGTTTCATTCAATCTTTTTATTGGTTTCAAATACTGCTGGCATATTATTCTACGTGACAATCGTGGTGTGCGCAATTTTGACTTTCAAAGTCATGCGTCAAACGAATGTACTAAATTATTTTAATTTGTTGTGAAAAGTTAAGTGTTAAAACATAATTTTAGTGAATTAGCATGAGGATGAGGATTGTTGTCTAGGGTAGAATAGAGAAAAATTACGTCACTTTGTCACGGAATGCGTAAATTATTTAATATTCATTCCTTCAAATTCAATAATGTACGCGTATAACGATGCGATGTCAATTACATGGTTTGTGATCTAAAAAAAGACGGAAACCACTTGATGTAGGAAATACAAAATTTTAATAATATGACATCTGGGCTGTACAATGAACGGAATAATGTTATTGGTGCCCCTAAATTACGTTATAATTATTCAGAATGGTGCCAAGTTGTAGTGCCAAAAAAATTCAAAGATTTCCTTCTCGGATTTCTTGTATTTTGAAGCAAAACATTCGAATTAATTCGAGTAATTATGGTCATATGACCATTAATTACCCGAATTAATTCTAGTATCTTCGAAGATATCTTCGCACTTCTTCGCTACTTTTCGATCATGCTCATCCTGCTTTAAACAATTCTACACATAGATTTAATAACCAACAACGTACTGGAATGGTTGAACCATTAATATTCGCTCTACTCCCTTATAGATACGTAAACGATACTTTACCGGTTAATATTGTGGCAGATTAATGAAAACTTTGAGCCGTAAAAAAATCACGTTACATTACGAAGGCGCCGCATTTACAGCGGTTAAAAAAGTGTTTCTGGGCATACATAATCATAGAAGATTGTTACTATCATTTCAACCAATTGTCTATTCCGAAGAGCCGAAAAAAAATAAAAACTGGAGTGAAAAACAGCCACGTTGCTCGGTGTGTTGGTTTGGCTCGTTTGCCAGAAGAGAATATACAAAGAGGGTATGAATATGTTATAAAGAAAAGTCCAAAAGGTCAAGACGTTGAACGGTTCAATAAATACTTCAACAAAACTTGGTTCAATACAGGGGCATCATGTTATTTATAGTTTGCTGCCTAACTAGACCGAGAACACGTCATATCATAAATTGTATCCTTTCGGCCTCGTACGAAACCGGAGGTCCGCCACCAGTTCACACAAAGAGAAATTGAAAATGATTATACTCTTTTTCATTGCATTTTAAACCTTGCTCACCGCATCTTAAATGTTTGGTCTTCATATATCAATAAAGAGAAAGAGAAATCTCATACAGAAAAGTGTGATGTTCACAATAGAAATACAAGAATCAAGAATAAATTACACATCCCAGCATATAGATTACGAAAAGTAGGGAAATCATTTATGGGCAATTGCGTGCGCTTCTATAATAAGCTTCCATCTGAAGCAAATGAACTCCATATTCGTAAATTTAAACAGTACATTAAACAAAATCTTATCACGAAGGCCTTTTACTCCATAGATGATTACATCAATGATGTTAATGCTTGGCCAGATGTCGCTCCGTTCCGCACTGTCAGTAGTATGTAAGAAATTCAATGTTCTGTTTAGCTTTATATAAATATTGACATGTATCTAAATCTCATTAAATTTAGATTTAGATAGGCAAAATAACCATGTATTAGACATAAAAGTGATATTATAAATGTGCTAGTGGTTTCTTTTTCACTTCTTCCACAAGTGGACACAAAAATTAAGTGAAGAGAATATCAATAACACCTTATTTATTATTTGATAATAATAACTATGTTTATAGTATAAAATTTTACTTCTCTAAGTGCTTATTTTGTAAGCCTAAAGAAATAAAGTAATTGATTTTGATTCTGATTCAGAATAAGGAAAACATATCTTGTAATTTTCTCAAAAACTTTTTGATTTGATATGATCCTTTGGGAAAAGTGTTTTTTGTAAATTATTGTAAGACCCAAGCACAAGTGAGCCGTAAAGCCAGTTAAATTTAAATTAGATAAGAAAATTAATATAAAAGTATAATCATAGAAGTGATAGGTGGTGTTATGTGTTAACATGGTGTTAGTCTATATATACTATAGGTATAACATTGAGTTTATGTTGCATAAGGTAGGTGTTTACGTACGTTGTGTAAGTATTTTATTTTTACATCACTAAAAGTTCTGTATATCCAACTGTCCGGGGTTTAAAGGGTGGGTTATATGGCCAAGGGTCCAGTGGTTAACTTAAAACATCCCACTGTACCCTTAGGGGCGCAATCCAAGGTACCAGTACAAATAATAGGGGGGCATAAGGAAGTTTCTTTATGTAAACCTACTTACATACATAAATTAGGGGATTTATGTATGTAAGTAGGTTTACATAAAGAAACTTCCTTATAGGCCCCTTGTTTTCTCGTAAGTTTTATAATCAATGTTTTATAATGAATGGTACGGGCTCCATATCATCACTCAACTCTCATGCATGCACATGCTGGCTGTACCAAGGGTTGACCAATCCAGGAGTCGACGAGTACAGAATTGGTCAGAAACAGATATAGGTATAACCAGAAGTGGGTAAAGTAAGAGATGGACAGATAAAGCAAATGACTCAAAAAGAACTTGTCGTATTTAGTCAAAACTGAATTTCCTCTGAGATTTCGACATAATAATTTGTACTGAAAATTATATTAAAATATATTCTGTGAATACGCACGACATTTATTAATATTTTATATTTCAATATCATATTCAAATATCATAATATATTTCATCATTGAAGCTATTAAAGCTTCAATGATGAGATATTCAAGATGGAAAAAAGGACGGATGCTAAAAGGCGATTATATCGAAAAATTAAATAAAAGATATCGGCAAAATACTCTTTCTCACATTATATTGAACAACCATTTTATATATCACAAATAAAGCAGCAGATAAAAAGAAATACCTACTTTCTGAATTACGGCACAAAATAAAATATTATAAAGTTAGAACGAGGGAAAACGTCGTCGGTCGGTTCGAAAGCTTTACTAGATAAAACGTACCTATCGATTTACCTTTTCATACGAAGAATATGATGAGAAAAAGCTGTGTAGAGGTTCATCCGTTTTGGAATCAATTTGGAAGGATTACTTACTAAACGAGCTTAGAAGTGGGTAATAATCAGCTTACCGGAGACAGTGCCTACCTTTTATTTGCAGTAAAAGTTTAAAGTATTTACTTTTATATTAATTCTTTAATCATCTTTAGTCGTCATCATGATCATCGCCTTTAACATCCATGAAGGATGGTCTATGTAGTATTTGGTTTTAGGCACTCCCGTAGAGAATATTAAGGCCTATAGCAGGAACGACAGATATGCAATAATGAATGATAAACGTGCGTCCCGGTAAATGGTTGCTGCCCCATAACTACTACCATTTATGTAGAAAGTTCTAAGTACTCAATAATGATTGGATGTTTTGTGATAATACATTATATTTAGAACAAGACATTTGCGTATGGTATATTTTCCTAGACCTACGAATCGTCGTCAATGATTTATCTAAGGTACCAACAGTTTGGCATGTAATCGAAATTATTAAACTTTTCGTGTATATTGCACAAAACCACACCGAAGAAAGCATGTTTAAGAAAGGTACCCACGCAAGTCCCGTCGAGGTTGTTTTGTAGGATATCATTGAATTTATTATCATTACTAGTTACTGTTATGATAAGAGCACTAAAGCATAAATAACACACACAAATAACACGACAAAAATAATTGACCAAAATGGTCTCAAGTTGTGTAAAGTGAAAAGCCACCGCTGGTGCCGGCTTAAGTTTGGGAAGAGTAGGGGTCTCGCAAAAGGCGCCTAAGGTTAGGTCATAGCTCGTTAAAGGTACCCAGCACTGCAGAGTTGATTTAGTGAGTGCATATCCATAGAAATACTAACCCGAACGAGGCGGTGCAGTTCGGGTGCCGTGTGGCCATAATGAGCTATGATCTTTATTCACTGAGGGGCGGGCGGCAGAACTACCCCCGAACTTCGATACCAAGCTGCATGCTCAGCGTGGTTATTATGACATTCCCCCTTAATGATAAGAGCCAATGAAGCGCTATCAGTCCTATGTAATTATAAGAAGACTAGGCTATTCATGTTAATTTAAAAATAAGAACCTGCAGTAAGCCGTAGCGTAACTCCACTTCCATAAAGAAGCACTCGGTAGCGAAGGGTGGTAGTTTTGGTCTCTTGTACTTTTTCTTTTTTCCGCCTTCCTTGAAGTGGCTTGGCATCACTGGCTCTCTGTCGAACATCGATTCCTGCCAAACGTGAATGAACTACATTAAGAAGAAATTTGTATTTAGGTATACATAGAAAAATTGGGTCCGGACAGACCTACCGAGGTCAAGATTGGAAAGAAGGTAAATAATCCTTTCAGTGCCAATGACGTACATGGCAATGATCGGATAATCGGGGCGTGCCGCCCAACCGGGTTGCACCGCTAAGGGACAGTGCTTGGGTTGAAAATAATTATTAATGAAAATGTTTTTTGTAAAAGCTTAAAAAACACGAGCTTTCATTTAATTCTAGTTGTTTACGTCTCTGCTTAACTGCTGTTATCGATCAATTCAAATTCGTTGAAATAAAGCTTTAAACCGGTATTATTTCAATGAATTGCAGCTTTTCTCTCACCTTAAGTAAGTAAACATTCTAATAAAATTCAGAAACGCTGCCAGTCAATCCAGTTAAGCTAGTTAAGTTCCTAAAATGGACGGATAGGTTTTAATAAGATCGAGATACAAGTGTTCATAAACAAGGAGTACGAAACGTACAAATGTATCGACAACAGATCTTTTTTTATCAACAGGTTTCTAAATCCGATAATAAAACCGAATATTTATTTTTTGTGGACATTTGTTTGTGCGCGCGTTTTATGTTAGTCGCGTTGTTTACGAGAGCTTCAAGAATCCCCAGGCATACATTTATATAGGATGTTCGGCAGACCGTGTGCCATAGGTACCCTGGTGGAATCAATACCTTGGCGTCTTTTTAACTCTGAAAAGCCTCTTGGCTATTCTTTAAGAATTTTTAAAGATGTTTCGATTTTTTATTCCATAATATAATTATTTATTACTGTTACTTTTTTGTACAATATAACTTGGTTTTGAATTATTTTATTACATCTGGCATGTTAACCATTATTCTATTAAAATTAATATTTACGTGAAACCGAGGCATATAAAACAACTATGTGCATTGCAATGTTGAAAAATTTCAATTAAAAACTTAGAGTTCAATTTTGAATGGAAAATATAGACAAAAACCTGTGAAAAAGTGTGCCTCTGTTCATTCAATTCAATGAAAACTTCTGTAGTTCATGGCCAATCCAACGGTAGGTACGCCAAATGTATCAAAACTACAGAAAATTCATAACATAATAAGCGTTTATTGAAAAAATCTGCCATTTTGAATACCCTGAAAATTACTAACTTTTGTCTCCTAATCCTGTTGTAAGTTTTTTTTAGTTTGGTAGAACTTGTGCTAAAGGGAAGTGTGGTTAGGTAAAACCAAATGCAATAGTATAGTGGTCTTTTAAGCCCTCAACAACATCACTGTTTTATGAAATGTCGAAATAATGGAATGTTTTACCCCAAAGCCCCGCAAATGGGCTAACTTCAAAATGAATTTAATGTAGAGAGTGGAAGATGAAGACTTAATAATATTCCTGTGGGGCACGGTCCGCAGTAAGTAAACACCCCAGAAACCGAGTGCAATTAACCGCTACTCACGGTACCTAGAGACATCATTTTATTAGTATGTGCATGTATAATAAAAGGCCAATAACCTATATTTATACAATACAGATCTTACAGTCAATTAAAATTAGGTACATAATAATATATTATAAGTGTTGTAGGTTATTTGATTATTTTGTGATTTGCATTAAAATTATCTCCAACCTTCACTCCAGGTGGTTTGTTTATCCTACCAGTATTTGCTGACACGTGTATGCAGTGAAACTATTTTGGTTGAAAGCAATTTACTTGCCGCAAAATGAATAACCGCAATATTTATCAGCCCGGTCGGTTTTGGAATAGTACATTGTTCACCGAGGCGAGAAAGTTCCCGATTTCTAACGTGTGTTCTTCGAGGCATGTGTAACAACTGCTTTATTCACCTTACCTACAAAACAAGGTCTTATAAAATTCGGTGGTAGAGGATCACGATACTTACATACCAAGCAAAGACGTGATGGAGACTGGTCAGTACCGGTTCAGTGGCAAATGCCATCGTGTTGGGGCCTTCTTCCATTTTGTGGATGACAATCAGTGCTGCACGGTAATTTCCGGTAAAGAGGCGGGCAACGGCGTCCTTCATCTTGAGATACATGTCATCCTTCCGCTTTGGTTTAAATATCCGATCAGCATCACGCTTGTCGAATATAAAGACAGAGGCGGGCTGCAACAATAAATATAAATGAATCTGAACAGTTTCACCGTTAACCCAAACTAAGAAAGTTGCTCTAAGAGAGCCAATAACCTTCCACGCGTAAAAAGTTATGCGAGGTTCATAAGAAATACAAACCAGCTAGTACCAGCTATTCTCGAACCGAATGGCCTGTTGCGTGACGATGGTAAGACGCCCGACGGCATGACTTTAGTCCCTTGGGAGCTGGGGAGGCCTATTTTGTGGGACGCTACATGTGTCGACACACTTGCGCCTTCTCATCTTTCAAGGACATCCGTGAGGGCTGGTTCGGCGGCAGATGTGGCCGAGGATCTCAAGAGGCGCAAAAATTCAGGTCTCGACAGAGCCTACGCATTTGCTCCCCTTGGAGTCGAGACCCTAGGTCCGTGGGGTACCGAGGCCCTCCGGGTTTTCAAAAAATTATATGAGCCCCTGGTCGAAGCGACGCGTGACCCGAGAGCTGGTGAGTATCTGGCGCAGCGCATTAGCATTGCCATACAGCGGGGCAATGCAGCCAGCGTCTTGGGGACGCTTCCGACTGGTATTGATATGGACCAGTTGAGCTATCTGTAGATTGTTTGCAACAGTCTGCAGTTAGCTCAATTGTTTCAATTGTAAATACTAGTTTAATTTCTTTATATTATTTGATTGTTATTTTCTTTGTCAATAAAGACTTTATGTCCTATTATTTCCAGAAATACAAATCTAGACCTATACGCATATATATATGCTATTTATTAAATATATACGCGTGTCCATGTGTTTTCTCGGATAAATATAAACCGAAATTGGGAAAAGAGCAAGTGAACAATTTTAACCAGCTATCGTGAGAAATCAAACAAAAACTGTAATTTCAATAAATTCGCACATTTTACATCAATAAATATCCAAATTTCTACAAACACAAATAATCAAACTATGAGTAAAATCCAACTACCCAAGTTTTTGCTAACATAACCTTTAAACTGAAACAAAACACTCATCCAAATAAATATAACATCAAACAACATAAATGAAAGAAATGATGAAAATGCTTAGAAAAATCGAGGAAAACATACCCTATCGCAATGCAACACACATATACACAGTCGTATTGTTCTTGACTAGAGGAATATGGATGACATGGATAAAATGAAAGATTCATGATGTCCATAATTATTATTCCATTTCTTTTATTTATATATCGCTAAAAATATTTTTTTGCTCTAGAAAATACAATAACATATAAAACTAATCTACAGTAAAAAATATATCAAAACGGTGGATCATCGACCGCGAAGCTAGGCTCAAGCGGCCGGTGACTATGACTGTAGAGAGAGGAACTTCCGCGGTACGCGCCGAGTTCAGGAGTACCGCCTTTTGAATCTGAGCCTTGATCCAATATTATTGATTCTAAATTCGAACAAATGAGACTAATTTCATTTGTTCATATAAATTTTACATCATAATGCTCGGCAAGAAGATTTTACTAAGTAAGCAAGAGGCTGTGTAAGATGGTATTCGCAACACAATAAATTTTTATAGGAATTCCATTTCCAAATCTCATTACGTCACACTTTGTTTGAATTGTAAAGACTACAGTTCAAGCTATCCAAAATATACACAGTGCACAATATACACAACACACTCCTTGGTGAAACAATCTCTTTTCTTATAAAATGATAAGAAATCTTTTTACTGAAAAAAAAAACCGTGGAAATGGCGGCATTTCATTTCATTTGATCTGTGCGACTGTGATGAACTAAAGTTAAAAATTAATGTTTTATTTGTCTCGCCGTTATGATGTAAAGTAAAATGCTTACCTCGGTTGCAAGTAGCTATTACATCCTCGAACTATATTCTCGGGTGCACTCGATCCATTAGCGGCCTTTGCGAGCGCTCACAAGTGCACGAAATTGGATTGAGTGCACTTTCGAACTATATTCGTCTAAATATCTCGAGTGCACTCAATCCAATTTAGGGCCCTATGCAAGCTACGCTCGCACTGGTGCCAAATTGGATCTTGTTCTGTAATAGAGTACGCGCAAATCTTTATGAGCTCTGTGAAGTTGGCTACAACACGTCTGCGCACTGAACCGTAAATGAGGGGAAAAAGCGGGGTGAGAGGGAATCTGACTGTCAAACCAGGGTTGCCAGCAAGAATTTTGGCGTATTTTTATTGTGTCTAGCACATTTTGTTATGCATTACTATATTTTTCAATTCAATATTTATAGAATATGTAAAAACATCTTATACTCAATGACAGATTATTTAAAACCTGCAATGTTAGAAGAAATTAAACTTTTTATCTAACGCAATTAACCCAAGTTTGAAATTGAAATAATTACTATGTAGCAAATTTATTTATAATCTAGTTGGCAATACTGTCGAATGAATGCTTTTGAGTACCATTATACTCAAAAGCATTCATTCGAGCACGCAGCAAAGCCTTTGACGATTGTTCGGTGTTTGTTTCGTTGACTTGATAGTTTATTCTTGCGATTTTGTGGAGTATTCCCTGATATTAGCTGTTTCTCTTAAAAGTTAAATATGCCTCGCGGACGGAATAACGTACTCAAAATTACAAGTAATATTAAATTGTAATTTTGAGTAGAGATGAGTCCGGTATTCAATAACTAACTCAGTACCTGTTAGCATGGTCCTAAAATATCTAACGCTATTGTAAAATCCGCACACCGCTAGGTAATAACTGTGCAAAGTGAGCTTCGCGCCTAACCGACCGTGAGCCATAACTACCCAACGCTTCAATGCCTATACTTACCTAACTATCATCTATGCATAGGTACTAGCGGACCGTTCACCCGTAAACTTATGTAGCTACAACAAGTATTTGGTATTTCTAACCAAATCGGTTAGAAATATATTGGGTAGAAATCAAGACAGGTATAGAGTATTGTAACGTTATTGGATACCAGTTCATACTAGCAGTATTGAAACAAAATACCCAACTAATAACCGGTAGCCAAAATATCCAATAATTTTGATCCTTAATTTTGAGACAGATTTTCTATTTTTGTCCACAAGTTCCGTTGATTCTGGACATAAGTGGAGCCTGTCGTTCAAATGAGCGTTAAACTGACAGTAGATGATGTGCAAACGATCTCTGACACCGCTTTACTGTAGCGTGAGTCTGGCCTGACGTTAGTTACGAGACGTGATCTAGACGTCTCCGTTTTCCATACAATTTGGTACAGCGCCTCTATCGTGCGGACGTGGAACTACGCTTTCGATCGCTTCACGTTACTAACGTGAGGAGACGTCCAAATCTCTAGGAAAATGACAGAATTGCGAGTCCATATGATGCTGACGTTACTAACGTAAAGATTTACATATTTATATTTAAAATAGTATAAAACCGTTTAGGGGTATAAATAATATCTCAAAATGCTTATCATATTTTTAGGAGCAAGAATTGACGTGAAAATATTTTTTCTCTATGGTCATTCACAAAATAAAATTTTGTAAAATGTTGCATTTTTCATAGTAAAAATGAGAAAATAAATTGCTACGCTTGATTTCAAATGAAGATTTAGTATAGTTTATTATCTTTATTATTTTTGCATTATTTTAACTCTGCTAGTTTTCTAAGAATAACCTTATTTTAGAGTTTGTTGAATTAGCTATAAAATAATTCGTAGATGCTATAATCTTACATGATGGATCCTCCACACATGATCCATGCCTACCTTAATTACAGTAGACTGTATTATTACGAAGATTTTTATTTTTGTCGATAAAGCAGTAGCAAAAACACATTTTTAAAAATTCTTTTCTACTACATTTTACTACATTGGTACCTAAATAAATACCTACCTGTGACCAATGTTTAGTGATAAATCGATTTGTGGTATGTACCTTACTTTTGTCAGAGTGTTATAAAGTGATAAATAATACGTAAGCACCTAAAATAATCGCTTATTTATTTTGTTATTATAACATGTAGGAAAACCGATATATTGTAATAAAATAACAAAGAATTTTAGGCAACTCATTTTGTTATACAATAAAATAAGCAAATAAATGTCTTATTCCAGCCTTTGAGTCGTCAGGTGGTGAATATCAGTGGTTCGTAAATGAGGTGCGTTTCAGATATGAACCTTTTCCTTACGTATCTGCTCGATAGCTACTCGACACGTCCACGATAGCTATCGGACTACCAACAGTCGAGACGTGACCGTGGCGTCGAAGCCACGATCACGCCTTGCCAGACTTGCCCCTCTTGACTTGTTACTTTAAAGAAGACGAAAACGAAAATCTACCGAACCTTCGTAGACTGAGATGATTACATGAAAATCGTAGAAAAGTATCAAATTTGTCGTCCTCTGAATGCAAACAACAATATATTCATTTTGTTCTATTCTAAAAATAAATGTACAAAAAACCCGTACAAAATAAATTAAATTGGTTTATTCTAATCGGGATTTTTTTCGAGCTACCAAATCCTGATATGTATGCCTCTTTCCGGACCTCTGCAACGTTATTAGCGAACACTGGTGCAGATATGACGTATGGAAGTCTACTACCGTTTTTGAAGGTTATATAGAAGATTCTATCGAAAATAAATCAAAACGCAGCCTTCAGATAACAAGCAGCATTAACCTAAAGAAACCTGAAGACTCATGGACTCCACGGCCTTTAAAGTCCAAAGATGCTCCAGAGTTTCCTATAAACAGCAGAAAGTTCTGTCCATCATGGACAGGAAATAAATATGGCTTCACAATCTGACCATCCTAGTAATAATAATAAGAAAAATACTCTTAATTTTAGTAATTGTTCCAATTTTAATATGCATTTTAATTAACTCAACATTCCTTTTTTCTTCATTAAATGTCTATTTTCGCTTAAATCTTTTTTCTCATGATATAAAGTACAATATGTAACTCTTGAATAAAGGGCAGATTTATATCCAAGTCCATGAATTACTCGCGTCGCTCAGGATTCTAGCACCTGAATCATGCATAGTGATTCATGATGATTGAATGATCGACTACAATGGAAATTGTATACCTAAAAATTTCTACAAATTTAAAGGAAATGCAATACGTCACAAATTAGAAAGAACTTAGAAAACTTGTCTCTATATGGTATTACATAAAGACTATCTGGGTGGTAGGATAAATAAGGTTTTCCATTGTGTTTGAGTTTATCTATGTTTTCCTCTTTACATGTCTTGGTATGAGAAGAAACCCTTAAAAGAACTTTAGAAGAACAACAATAGTATTCGTTTTAATATAGTTACTTTAAACTAATACAGCCCTTACAGATTTTCTAAATAGAGTTATTAGTTATGTTTTTGTTGCATCTTAGCTGAATAATTCAGCTAAGATGCAACAAAAATCGCCCAAATTTTATAAAAAAGGTACATCTAGACTCTAGATGTACCTTAATTATATATAACTTTAACATAGTGAAGTGTATCTATAACAGTTTTGAGAAAACTTATACTCACCAGATAATGTTATAATTTTAAATAATTCGATTTCTTAATAGATATCTATCAAATGAGCGTCTTGGGGACGTTTCCGACTGATGTTGATATGGACCAGTTGAGCTACCTGTAGATTATTTGTAACGGTCTGCAATTGGCTCAATTGTAAATACTAGTTTTTATTTATTTCTTTTATTTGATTGCAATTTTCTTTGTTAATTTCTTTGTTTAAATCGAATGAGCTCAGTGCTGCTTATTAAATAAATAAGATACCTATGTAGTTGTATAGTTATGTAGCAGCCCGTAGTTTGCTAGAATGGAAGATATCTAAATTTTACGAAGTGGTATTTCGTTACGTGGTTTCGCGGTTTCCTATACGTACTACCGGAAAACGAAATACAGATATTTTGTGTTCTGGTATTCTCTCGGTAGTACAGCAGTCCTTTTCGCAAAGTGATTTATATACCCACTGAACAAAATCATAAAATATTACATAATGAAATGAAACGTTTTCCGTACTATTTCTCGAACGTTTCTATTTATAGGAGCTCCCGGTACACAAATGAACCTTATTCTAAGTAACAAAACATCATTAAAGTTGCTGTATTCTTTGTGGTCGTTATTGAGTCTTACTTTTATTCAAGAGGTAGTTTTTGTTGTACATGCCAGTTTTATTTTTTTATTGAATATTGTAGCGTTTAATGTTTTTTCAATAGGTCAGTTTTAAGTATTTCTTGTTCCATGTATCAAAAAAAAAAATACAAAAATACAAATACAAAATCATTTATTTCACATAAAAATATACAAAACAAGTCTAATGAAACCCTGGTTTCTGTTTTAGTTTAGTTTAAACTGTATTACAGATAACCAGCCTTCCCTCCTACACATGTTTTCTAGATTAAATTATGAAATAAGCAGTGTTGGCCTTACAACTACACTAATTTATTACCTAAATTATAAGCTTAAAGTATATATATATATTATTTGTTTAATACTAATACTAAATAATAAAGAACTCGTTCAACAGTTTAATTATATCTCACAAAAAGTTTTTCTGTTGATCATAATCGAGCCATTTTACAATAATTGGCTTTATTTTGTACGACGTTAGTTCTCTCGTGTCACCAACTTTTTTATTAAAATGATTGTATAATGTAGGCGCCGTGAAATGGTAGAGCCTCCGTGCAAGGGTGCTTTTGATACAGGGAACTGGGCATTTTTGATCCTCTTATTTGTACTCGGTAGTTTTGGTATTGTTTCCTTGTAGTGTCTACGGAGGCACTCAAGTATGTATAGTTTTCTTACAGACAATACACAGCAGTGAGTATACAGATCAAAGATAGAGTGTCTAAATGGAAGTGACATGGAGACTTTTAATAGAGCACGCTGTGCACGCTCTAGCTTAATCATGTATGTCTTAGCTGCTCCACCCCAAGAACGTATGCAGTATCCTATAACGCATTCAGCTAGCGCTTTATACGTTTGAATTATAAGTTCGTGATCCGCAACAGAGCGAAGCTGTTTGAAAACATAAATTAATCTTCGAATTCGTTTGGAAACCATTTCAATGTGGTGGCCCCAGGAGAGTTTTGTGTCAATTTCAATACAATATTTTCCCGTGCATCCGGAATCCGCTATAATTTACGTTGAAAGTATTTATATTAAGTATACATTTTAGTTATATTCCTAAAAATGTAGACGTAGAGGTAGGTAATATTATTTTATTCAGTCAAATTTGTTGTTCGTCAAAAGTTTTACTAAATAAAATAGTCAAGCTTAGGGCCCTATCCAAACTATTAATTTTTTATTGTATGGCACCTACGTATAACTCACTTAGTGACGACGGTTTCGCAAAATCGTCTGCTATACAATAGTTTGGCTACGTTGCCAGCATCCTCGCCCTAGCATAGCGTCCCGGTGAGGTATGGTATGTCCCTTAGTCACCTGTGTAGGTAACACTATTTTGTAATAGAGTTTCTAGACATGATTGAGTTAACTCGAGCCGGGAAAAATGACATATTTCCGGCACTTTTGCTGGGTGTTTTGCTACCAGATGTCTATTTTAACTGTGCAGAAATTAGGATAACACAATAAAACTTTACTGTATATAAAAACAAATTATCTTTTTTTGTAAACTATTAGGTACAGTACAGGTGACTTACAGTTTACTGTGATTAAAGTTACTTGGTATATCAATTCCTACGTGAAAATAACTAGATGCAGACAAGCTTTGATCAGTACGTTGATCGAAGCAGACAAGTGATTAAAATTATAATTCAAAAGCTCTATTGTGAAAAAGACGATACCTACCTATGCCACACACGTAAGCTCTATAAAAGCAAATCCAGAATACAATCAATGTAATTGCGTGTTGTTCCAACAAATCATACAAGCCTCTTGTGGCTTAACTACTGATATCAGCCTTATAATGTAACGTTACTAGCTATCCGCCTGCAACTTCCCACGCGGATTTATGGGACAACAAGCAGCCTATGTCCATAAAGGCTTATAAGCCTAACGACGACGACGACGACGACGACGAAGGTCTGACGGTCGCGGCTCTATAGAGCCGCGACGTTTCGTTTCGTTCGTCGTTTTATTAAAGCTGAGTTTGTCAGTGTTTGCCGTCAACACAGGTAGGAACAATCGTCTATTCCCACTAGTTCAGCTGTCCAGTTCAGTTGACTGAACTAGTGAGATTTCTTTTTTCGTTTGTTCAGTTGACTGGACTAGTGGGATTTCTTTTCTCGTTTGTTCAGTTGACTGGACTAGTGGGATTTCTTTTCTCGTTTGTTCAGTTCAGAAATAGAAAAAAATATTAGGTAGGTACCTAGGTTACAATTTGTTATATACTATACACTGGTAGTGACATTCTTATGTATGTAAACTCTTTACTTCTCAACACTACAGTGCTGGCCACTTAAAATCGATATGAAACTCTTTGTCTAATCTGCTCTTCAAAAAACAATTGGCTAGCACCTATGCCAATTCAGATAGTGTCCTTTACATGTATTATAGTTTGTTCAATGTGCTAAAATGAATGAAAACGAGTTTAAAATTATTAAACGTGGCTGAGGCCGTGTTCTAATATGTGCTCTGGACATGAATATTATCGCGTATGTGGGTATGAAAACAAAAATACGTTGTGCTACCAGATGTCTATAGTGTGCGAGCTACAAAAAATTTAATTGCAATGGCACAATAACCATTTCAGCGGTATGTTTATCACTTAATTAAATGTTGCTCCGACTAATGTTACCATTTTTAGGGTTCCGTTGCCAAAACACGGCATCTCTGCTATTTTGATTTGCTGCTACGGAACCCTTTGTGTTTTATTTTATTTTTTGTTTATTATTAATTACTATCATAGCATACAAGAAATTGTTTCTAGTAGCACAGCACCTGCGGTGTACAAAAAAACAGTGGCTGGCTTAAAAGATTCTGGGATTTATCTAATTAATGAATTACCGTCGTTTGAAACAATATTTTTTTTTATTTATCGACAAATGAACAAAGTACACCAAGCAAAGAAAACATGTTACATTGGAGACAGTGCTATGGGAGTGGTAGTGCCATCAAAGTTTTCCGATTTTCTATTGGCAGAGTTCAATGATGACGTACGTTTTAGTATTTTGTTCGAAAGAGGCGAGTGACAAGTTGATTAAATTAACAATTTATCTTGGCGATGGCACCTTTAAATTATGCCCACAGCCATTCAAGAGAGGACGCAGACTTAAATAGTTCAGAAAATAATACGGCGATAATGCCGTTAATTTACGTTCTCTTGAGTGATCGTACTAAGGAAATGTACCTTAAAATGTTTCACATTATAAAATCTCAAATTCCTGAATGGGAACCAACTTTGTTTATCACCGATTTTTAAGAAGCCGTTATTCTGGCATTTATAATATAAAGTTATTCCCAAATACAGAACACCAAGGCTGTTACTACCACTTTACAAATACATTAATGGAGAAAAGTCAAGAGTGTCAAGTTGCCACGTAAACGTAAAAAAAGAAAATAAATAGTGGGACTGCGAGTATGTTGTGTTTTACCTCTGTTGCCTAAAGATTGTATTACGGATAGGTTTAATTACATTGTTTCACAAATTGATGATTTCGAGGATAAATCTGATTTGGAAAAGTTTATACAGTACATGAGGTTTTGGATGAAACGCCAAGATTCTTGGAATGTATTCGGGAGGCGCCACAGAACTACGAATTATGCAGAATGTTGGCATCGCGCGATCAACGGCATGTTTAAAACAAGACCAGCAACAATTCTTCAATTTCTTAATAATATAAAACAAGACGCAGCGTTTTTTTTTTGCATTACTTACAAAAAAAAATGACAAAGAAGGGGACAGAAATTCAAATCGAAAACGACGCATCCATTCGTCATGTACAAATGTAGTTACTAAATGGCGAAATTAATGTAGCCACCTTTTTGGAAAAACTTCGTGTAATTTTTATTAATAATTATAAATGTAACAAGTTGCAAAAGCTAGTCTTATTTTCAATTGAACAAACGAGAAAGGAATCTCACTAGTTCAGTCAACTGAACTAGTAGTGGTAATAGATGGGAACAATCACCGATTATATGTATACGATATAAGTTTGGATCATAGTGGCTTTAGCAGATATCTAAAATTCGTTATGGTATCAAGGTCTTTTTTATAATTTGTTCGGAATAGTATTAAAAAAAAACTAGTTGCTACTTTTCACTTAAATATTCATAAAATGTAAGTAAAAAATGTTGGCTTCGTGTTGGTATAAAAGTAGTTGTGTGGTATGAAGTTTTATTAATTTAGATACACAAACCTATAAAATGTGTACCTACCTAAAATGAAATTATTATGTGTAAAGCACCTTGATGTTCATTAAGTAAGATAACACTGTAAGATCTTAATGCAATTTGTTTTCTTTGTGTTTTCTTTGTTGGATTGCCCCGAATATGTGTTGAACTTCATAACGGAAAATTACATGACCTTATTTTATTTAACAGCTAAAATCTATCAGAGCAAAGCCAGTATGCAAAGCGTCTGGCAATGGAAGAACTGGATTTCTAACACTATCCCGAAGAAAATATGTGTTGGGGGCATACGCTGACAAACTCTTAGCTTTTATAAAATGACGAAGGTCTGGCGGTCGCCGTAATCATCTATTTATTTTCCAATCTGCTTAGCCATTAGGTCGTGAAAAGGTAACAAGAACAGACGGACAACGAAACAGAATTACTTTCGCTATTTATATACATTGACCACTGATGTGACGCGACGGGAGAAGGTCGGTTTGCGACGAAGAAGTTTGCGGGTTCAATTCCCGCCTTGGGAAAAATGATTTTACGATCTGCAAATATTTGTTCCGGGTATCCTGGGTATTTTCTATGAATAAATAAAAAAATATCTAGGTAATGATTGTACAAAGTACACATATATCAGTCATCTAGTTCCTACCGATACACAATCTCTGCGTAGTTTGGGGCTAGATGATAGTGTGTGGATTGTCCAGCATTATTTTTATATTTATTCCGCTTTCGAAAGATATCTGTGTAATATAATTATTGTATTCAGTATATCAGTCATCTAGTAGTATGTACTATAACCACGGAGCAGACGATTTAGACTACGAATTTGGTTAGGCTGCTATTCGACTTGACGGTGACGGTGAGGATAAAGGCAGATGAAGTAAAAGTAATAATTTTACGAAATACAACCTTCTAAGAAAGTTGAACTTGACTCGATCTTAAATGCAATACCTACTTTTAAAGTCAGAGCGAGAAATATCGTGATAAACAATTTTTTTTGGCTATTAATTAATTAATTGAGTACTCATGTAACCGTATTTTTTTACACCACTAGATACCCAATTTAGAGAAAAGAAAATTAGTAAGAATAAAATTAGCGTTCAAAAATAAAAATAAAAAAATCTATGGCTATTTTACAAAATTGGTACTGTCAACAATTCGGCAACACAAATTTAAAAACACTGAATGTGCCATATCCATAAAAAAATAAATATATTGTATTTTTAGATATTCTGCTTCATTTCTCATCTAAATATTTAAAAGCTTTGCTTCGAATGTAGAAAACATTACATAGAGGAAAACACAGAATATCCAAACAACATTCAAATACACTAAATAAAAACAATGATCGCCCGTCGACAAACTTAAAACACTGATTGTACTTGGATATTCAGTGTTTTACACTTGTCAATGGACAAATCGATATTTAAATATAGCCCAGTCAAATTAGGATTTCGGATTGAACCTGTAAAAAATTTAAGTAGTAAATTTTTCTTCGGAATTCTTTGGGGCAGTCTAAATTTTGTTTTGCGTGGTAATCGATCTGTTGCGTCATCCGCCATCTTGATTTTAAGGGTAAAGTTTTGTTCATTGAATAACTCGTTATATTTAATTTTACACGAAAAATGGTATCAACAAAATTTGTTAAGAAATATTAAACCTACAATATAGGTGAATTTTTTTTTCCTAGGATCGATATTTTCCGAGTTATTCAATAATTTTTGTTTACTGAACAACTCGTTTTTTAAAATTTTACGTGAAAATTATTAAAAGTAGTTGTTTATAATCGAATTTCCTACAATTTTGTCCATATCAATTATTTCGTAGAATCGATATTATTCTATCCTACGCAAAACAAAATTTAGACTACCAGTGAATCCCCCTCAACGCATTCCGAAGGAAAATTCCGACTTAATTTTTTTCTGAGTACGCCACATCCTGTATATAAAGCTCTTTAACATAAATGGTATAAGTGTATATGAAATTGAATTTTATAGGCACTAAACATCAATAGTTTGGAAAATAATATCTTCATAAGGTGCAGAATCCAATCAAGACACTTTCGAAGAAGATAAAACTATACTTATACGCCTTACAACAGAGAACTTAAAAGGAAAAAAGCTTTGTTCATTGCCTATGACGCACAAGGAATTCTCTAGCTCCTTGGAGCGACTAGCCAGGCTAGGCAGTGAATTCGTAATTTTTTTATGTTGGTCATTCACACATAGGCGCAGGACACTGGGAGTATGAGCCCATGTTATGACGCTCACATTTTACTTAGGTTGGATAAGAAATATATCAAAACCTATGAACCACCGAAATAATTCTTAGTTATTGAATGAAGAACAACGAAATAGAATTAAAGTAAAAAATAAACTACTTTTTTTTCGATAGTTCTTTAACTCATGGAAATAAATAAAAACAGAAAACAAAATGTCATGAAGGATGGTATTATGTAGTGTTTGTCGGCACTTACGTACATTTGTAAGGCTTTACTCTCATTTCATCGTTCTAAGCAATTTCCATAAATTTAAACCCATTTATCGAACGAAAGCTCTTGACTCCAGTATTGGCAATCGTTATTTTTTAAGTACTTACAATTCCATCTGCCTTCTTGGAAGCATTATGAACGGCCCAAATGAGGCCCGGCCCCGCACTTGTGTATTTCTCCCTGACGTCGAAGAACGCTACGATAGGGTTGTTGTCCTCATCAAGGGGCTGCTCCTTCGGCTGTTCCCTGGTGAAGTTCGCGATTTCAATTATCGTATCCTTACACTTGGAAAGTAACGACATTGGGCGTAGTGTATTCTATCCGCAAAACCACCTGAAACAATTTAAAAAGTAGTGAAATCGACATCACACCTCCTAAAATGTAACATGGCGTGAACGTTGCCCTTCTTAATTATTAAATTTATTTTATTTTTATTGATATAAATACAGCCTTGATGAAAGTAGAGCAAAAATTACCAAAAATAGTCCCTTAAGCTCCCATACAAAATCATTGCATGTGAGCTCCCTTTCATTTTAATATCTATTTTATTTTTTATTTACGGTTCATGAGATACAGCTCGCTGACAGGCTGACGGGCGAACAGACAGACGGACGGAAAGACAACGGAGGGTTAGTAATAGGCTCCCGTTTTCACCGTTTGTGTAACGAACTCCAAAATGAAAGGGACGAATCAAAATTTTCAAAACAACTTAGCTTGTTTAATAATTTATGGAATTACGGTGTTCTGTTATTTGGAATATGAGTGCTTAGTGAATTATTTAGTGTTAACCTGCTTGGAATATTTTGTTCGGTTTTACCGTCAGTTATTTATAGAATATAATGCCGTTCAGGTAATATTAAAATGAATTCGTGTGCACAAATTTTCGGCTTTACTGGTTTGGGCTGGGCGTGTTACCAGAAAATAGCTTGTACTTTTATATATTACGATTAAGTATTCATTATTTCAGCCCACAAGGTCCACAGCTGGAAATAAGCCTCCCCCATACGACGGCACATATAGCGGTCCTGAGCTACCTACATCCATCGACTCCCTCTACAATATGTCGGTCCTTAGAATGGGTGATCTCTCAACACTCCCTTTCGCGTTTCATCGCGGTCACCACTCGAGAACCTTTACTCCCCAGTGGGTATCAGTCCTGCTATGATCTGGTCACTGGCCCTTAAGTTTACTAATTCTGAGAAGGGTCGGTGACTTTGGTTCTATGCCTTCCCGTATTCCATTTAGATTATATCACGTAGAGAAACTTCCAGCATAGGTTTCTCAATATATCACTGAGTGGCTTTGAGCTTATGGACGAGGCCTGTAGTCAGCGACCTCGTCTCGGATCCATATAGGTCTTAATGACAACATGATACTATTTATTGTTTTTTTTTTCGATATTATAACCAGAAACGCTTTGGTAAAAACTTCCACAGCTTATATCATAAGCTAGGTCGACTAGGATTTAGTAAGAACTTAGGAGCAAAAACCGAGAAATGATAATTCAAAATTTCGGTACCGATTAAATCTCAGCTTTTTTTACTGAAACCATCAACCAAACTTGATCTCGCTTACACACTTATGTTATTTGCAGGATTCATTTTACACATACGGAATAAAATGGTTCACATTCACAAGTTCATTGCCACAAGCGAGACCGTGCGCCACTATCGACGAGGTCAATGTTACGTTGCGAGCCAGAGACGCACTTTCAACTTCCATTCATTAAGAAATCAAACCAAAGCTTGAAGCCGCTCACAACACGATCTACAGGCAACCTATGACAGAATCTTCACAGCATCTCGCCTCGGATTACGTATTTCTAAACTCCTGCCAAACTCAAGATATCAAATTTGAAAATAAAATGCCCATACTTTACCTAAAAATTACCTTCTTTGTTTAACAGACACTCCTTGTCGATTTGAGATGATTCTTACTAACATAAGTACAATATTAACAATTTAAAAAAAATCGAGCCCCTGTATCGAAAATTGGTTTAGGTGAATAATGGTGTTGTGTTTTGCGTTTTAATGCAGTAAGTAATTGCTCAGCGTCCGAAAGCCACCGCAACGCCGCGCCGCCGCCACCCGTTGAGGTTTACGGCCCGTTCCTATCACACAAAACTAAAAAGCACTAGCCATAGATTCCAGATAATGATTATTTTTCAATCTAAAAAAATTACGCAGCAGGTATTAAGATTAATCCGGGCGTGATCAAAATGAAATGATAACATGTTAAAGTACGTCTCATTTCGTTCATACAATCTGCGCTTTGTCAATCTAGGACTGAATGAACCTTGTAAAGATAATTTTTTTACTTCACTGCATGTTCTCTCATAGAATTCGCGCATTGGGACATTGAGGAAATGTTTCGTGATACGCTGGGAATAAGTGCGTGTCTAGTGAGGCGCTAGGAATAGTCATGCGTGAGACGCTGGGAAACGGCGCGTCTCGCGTGAGACCTAGGGAATAAATAACTCATAATTAAGTGGTTAGACATGTATGTCACGCGGTAATTAAGAACTGACCAACAGTGTGTCGGCCCATGCGCAACGTACCTACATAGGGTCCCGTAATTGCTCGACTTAGTAACTTGTACTACTTATTACCTGTTTTACACAACTTACAACATCATCTCATTCATTTTCAATTTTCTAATTGTATTATTATAATAATAAATACCCATTCATTGGAAAATATATTATACGATTTTATTGTTTTGCTGAATTATAAAGTCGTTTTCGTAATGGAAATAATTGATAATGAGGATATTGTCAATGTTACAGTGATAGAAAGTCAGAAGGGCAGAAACATTATTTTATAAATATTCTTTGGCATAAAAGAATAATCATTGATCCAGTAACTGGCGATGTAGCAATCGGAAACAATGCTACGCTTCTATAACACTAGATGCTAAGTTTAATTATGAAGTGCGCATACATATGTGTTTGTCAAATAAAACTTCAAATCATCCTCTTCCTCCTGGATCGCCTTACGGTGTTAACGTATAAACAGATCTCATACAAGTTTAATTAATTAAATAAAATCAATTTCTTAAAATAAAATCAAGTATAAAAATTAGGAGTTCATAAGTAGCCAGGAGTAATATAGTTTCACTCGGCTGCCTGACGTATCGTGACGAGGAAATGGAGCGTGCGCTGCTTACATCTAGATATCCCTGTCCCACACGTGTATGTCCTGCTCACACACCAAAGCAGTTGAAGAACGGCGTAAGTGCACTCCCTACTAAATAAGACTCAACACGCACGGCACAAACACCGCCTCACCGTTTCTGCTAGCCTGGTATTGCGAAACTTGCACGCTCACCCCTTTGGACGACTTGCTCGTGTCGCATACAGTAAGACTTTCTAGGCACTTATACCTGCCACCAGGCGGGCCATCATAAGTACCAACTTATGATGGGCGAACCCGCTATGTATAAGTCTCCTTCAGAGAGTAACATATAACACAAGTTTTTATACTTAAATGAGGGTCTCAACTATGGAATAACTTATTGTATACTGGTTACAGAAATAAATATTTATTTTATTTATTTATTTTATTTATTTACATATGCAATTTGAGTACTTGCGCATTTTTAGAGAAGAGATGAAATGTCCCAACAAGAAACTGAGCTCAAAAAACTATTTGCGCCTTCTCTGACAGAAATTAAAAAATCTAACTGTGCTATTGAAGCCTCTGTTACTTAAGTAATTACACAAAACATAGAACTGACAAAAAAAATTGAGCTTCTGGAACAGCAGCGTATGAAAGACAGAGAACGCATTACGTTGTTGGAGGATAGACTTGAGGAACTACAGAGAGGCAGCCGCAAGTCTAATATAGAAATAAAAAATGTTCCAAAAAACAACTTGGAAGATAAGGAGGATCTCATAAACATGATTCTGCGCCTAGGGAAATCCATTGACTGTAACATCAACAAGTCAGATGTAAGGGACATCTATAGAGTACGAGAAAAGAAGGATGGACAGAAAAACACACCAATTGTGGTAGAGTTCTCCTCTACTATCGTGAAGACTGACATCCTAAAAAAGAGTAAAACTCACAACATTAAAAATAAAAGTAAGCTGCGGGCTAAGAACCTCGGCTTCATGAAGAACGAGGAGACACCTATATTTGTGTCTGAGCAATTGACGGTGAAGGGTTCTCGTCTCTTCTTTCTTGCAAGGGATCTCGCCAAGTCCAAGGGATATAAATTCTGCTGGACATCCTATGGCCGTGTTTACGTAAAAATGTCTGAAAATACTCCAATTATCCTAATTAAATCAGAAGATCAAGTTCAGAGCCTTTTTCAGGCTGCGTGACTATTATATTTTGTAGATTATATCTTTGTGAGTTCTCTCATCTTGTAAAATGATTGGAAAATCTTTTAATTTTATGTTTGAATCGATAAATTATGTCTTACACTATACATTTTTACATAACAAACAAACAGACGAAACACTACAACTGACACACAAAAAACAATACAACATTAATTTAGATAGCCTGGTCTATTTATCTGCCATGAACAAACTCGTAAATTAAATATACTTAATTCCTATATAATTGACGAACTATTTAATAATATCACGCAGCGCCTACATGAATTGCATGAAATTTCCTTATTCTACACTCTATGATGGACAAGCCTTTAGAAGTAAATGAATTGGACAATTCTGAGATTGCGTACTCTTTTGAATGTGCACCTACAGAACTCTCTAAAATGTTATGTGTTAAACCTACTGATATAATTGTAATTTCGCAGAATATTAGAAGTATTTATAAAAACATCAGACAGATCAACAGAGTGCAGGCTTACACAAAGTAAACCTATTCCATGCCTTACAAACTACAACTCTTTTGCTACCACATTTCATTTAAACCAAAACGATGGGGTCACTCTACATACATTAAAAATATGCACAAAACTATAGTTAAAGAAATAAAATTGGCACATACATCTTGCATTCAAATAAATGTATATAATACGATTATACTATGTATCTACAGATCGCCTTCTTCCGCTAATGCTGAACTATTTATAAATTCACTAGATACGTACTTAGAAAACATAAAAAAATTATACTAGTAGGAGACATAAATATAAATACTTTACCTAGGTCAACAGAAAATAGCCAAGAGAGAAACAATAGATTAAACTATTTAAACATGTTAGCGATGCATGGCCTACTACCTGGTCATAATACGAGAATAGATAGCTGTTTAGATCACGTCATGTTAAAAATAAACAAAAATAAGAACTCCGTCGTAGTTGCAGTGCTACAAACCTCTGTTACTGACCATCTTATGGTCTTACTTCGTCTTTCTAAAATTACAGATAAAAATTCTTGCAAGTCAAAAATATTCATTAATTACAAAAATGCATTGAAAAACTTAACGGAGCAAAATCTTGAACACTTATTTAGAGTAAATGATCCTAATATTCTATGCAAGCTAATAATAACTATGGTACAAAAATGTCTCATTGACAACACAATAACTATTCAGATATCTCGGAGTAAACAAATAATAAAGCCCTGTATTACACAAGGTATCCTACGATGCATTTTAAACAGAAATAATATGCAAAAAAATCTACGCAATGACCCTTACAACCATACACTAAAAATAACCTACAGAAGATACAGGAACTACTGGAATAACCTAATAAAAACACTTAAAGAAAATATAATAGGGAACAACTAAATAAATCTGCGAAAAATAGTAGAATTTTATGGAAAACTATTAATAACATAACTAACTATAAATCTACTAAGACCCCGAATATACAATTACTTAATACTCAGGCTTCACCTGAAGAATCAGTTAATTATGCAAACACCTTCTTTTCTAACATAGGAAAGACTCTGGCTGAAAGTATTTCTTTACACAGTATGACAAGCAAACACTCATCTTCTGCCCATGCTCAACCTTCCAGTCACGTTTCTTCTTTTGCACTATTGGAAACAGATCCCATAGAACTTCATAATGTTATAATGAACCTCAAATCTGAAAGCGCACCCGGATGGGGTAATATACCTACCAAATTTTTAAAATTGGCTAAGCATATGTTACTTCCAGTTCTAGATCATCTAGTAAATTTATGTTTTACTAAAGGTATATTCCCTAACCTACTTAAACAGTCGATAGTTACACCGGTATATAAGAGTGGAGAGAGAGATGATATTAATAATTACCGACCTATATCTGTGTTACCATCTATCTCGAAAATAATCGAGAAACTTATTAATACAAGACTGTTGCTATATTTAAATAATTTTAAAATACTATCAAACTCGCAATACGGATTCAGGCAAGGAACTTCTACTGAAGACGCTGTTGCAACAATAAGTAATCTTATTGTGCAACAAGTCGATAGCGGCAAAAAGTGCCTGGCGGCATTTCTTGACCTAAAAAAAGCTTTTGATATGGTGTCTGTAGAAATTCTTATCAAAAAGCTAGAAAACGTAGGAATAAGAGGAATGCCACTAGCACTTTTGACAAACTACCTACGTGACCGTATGCAACGCGTTAAAGTGGGAGATTTTATTAGTGATGAGGAGATTATTGCCTATGGTGTACCCCAGGGGAGTGTACGCACATCCTGGAATGATGTTAAAAAAAGAGCTGAAGAGGGACTCTTTGAGATATCTCAATGGATGAACCTAAATTTACTTACCCTAAATGTCTCTAAGACTAACTTTATAACGTTTACTAAATATAATAATACCCAACCCAATGATGATTACACCCTAAAAATACACAAATATAACCTCACTGACTCCTTCTATCATTGTCCTAACATAAAAAAAGTTAAAACTACAAAATACTTAGGAATCGTTATTGATCAACGACTTTCCTGGCATGATCACATCGAATTTTTGATGAACATAATTCGTAAACTAGTCTGGATCTTCAAAATTTTACGTCATATGGCACCAAAAGAACTAATAAACAAAATCTACACAGTATTGGCTCAATCAATTCAAAATTACTGCATATCAATCTGGAGAGGAGCTACTAAAACCAAGTTCTTAGAACTCGAAAGAGCACAGAGGTCTTTATTAAAATCTATGTATTTTAAGCCATTCCGATACTTTACAAATGAGCTCTACCAAGACTCTGGTCTACTTTCAGTCAGGAAACTCTATATCTTAAGCGCCGTTTTGAGGCTACATAGACCTCTGGAGTATGACCCCAAATGCTTAATAAGCGAAGAACTGAAAAAGTAGCTCCTAAAATTTCTACTCGGTCCAAGTTCGCGTCGCGACAGTCACGACGGACTCGTGGTCACACCGTTTTGCTACACCAGTGTGACTACGAGTAATTTATTTTCCTCGTGGTTACACTACTCTGAAAAGGATCGCACTTGACTGAATAGTAGGTATGTAGTGAAGTGCCCGATAGATAAAATACTTATTCGTAAAATAACTAGTACAAACGAAACTCCTTGATAAATACTTCATGAATCATGAACTATTTAATAATGACACGTAAATTGTCATTCTGAATTTTCAAATTATGGTTTAGGTTACGCTTAAATAGCACGAATTTTACTGTTGGGTACATATAAGTAAAATGGGTAAAAGAAACAAAAGAAAACGGGGTGAAGTGCTTTTAACCGATGGATACCAATACTATAAACATAAAGTTTATGCGAACAAAAATATTATATGGTTCTGTAGCCAACGGCGAAAGCATAAATGTACGGGTCTGTCACTACCGCCAAGGTAAATAATTGAATACTTTCTCCGTGACTGCATAGGCATCCTTTGTTCATCATAATGAGCCTATATTTGTCCACTACTGGACATAGGCCTCCCCTAATGAGCGCCATAGCATCCTTTGTTCTAATAAGATAAATTATCCACTTCATCCACGTTCGTAAATGAAATGAAATGGTTATGCAACAGTCAAAAAAAATCTAGATACTAAGCAGTTATGAGTGGACGAAGGGGTTATATATTTTCCAACTGTTAGTCTTAACTTATTGTGTTTTTAGGATGATAAAATTATGAAACACAAGTAAAGTATCGTTTATTGCATGAAATACATGTAGGTACAGGTGTTTTTAGGTCTATAAGGATGTGTCAATGTATTCCTACCTTTACGGTGTGCAATATCTTTGTACACATAACAAAAATCAAATAAACTTGGCTAACAATAAAATAAAACTGGAATTGAGACTAATGCTGAAAGCAACTTAAGAATAACGAATGTCATGAAGCAGAAAAATCTTTGTCAATTAAAAATTCATTTATAGCATAATAGCATTTAGTTGAAAGAATGGTTTTTAACTTTCTCTGAAACTCCATATTCGGCAGCAGTCTTATAGATTGTGGTAATTTATTATATATGGAGGGTGCCATAGCAAAGATACTTTTGCCCATCATTGTGGTTTTTACTTTTATATGACAGACTTTATTGTTGTCGCGCCTATTGCGCACAACGAAATCCGAAGGTCGGCCGAAGAGTATTGATTATTTCTGACAAACATAGCTGTCTCTAAAATATACAGTGATGGTAGAGTCAAAATTTTATACTTAAGGAAAAAGGGTTTACATGTGTCAGTTACTTTAAGGTGAAACATGGTTCTAATGCAGCGCTTCTGATATTTAAAGACTTTTAAAACATCTGTCGAATTCCCCCAAAACATTATTGCATATCTAATATTAGAAGCAATTATACCATGATAAGCAATTAGCAAGGTATCTATATCGACAATTGGTGCTAATTTGTAGAGGACATATGCTGAGGTGTTGATTTTCTTACAAAGAGCTTCTACGTGTGATTTCCAATTTAGTTTCTTATATACACGCCCAGAAATTTTGTATTATCCAGCTCTTCGATTTCGTTATTGTTGTAATTAATGTCAATTATTTTTGCAGATGCATTATCGCGTTGTCTAAAGTGTATGATCTTTGTCTTGTTTATGTTAATTTTAAGTTTATTATTATTTAACCAGCCTATAATTGAAGTCAAAGCTAATTTAATATCATTTTTATAAGTGTCAATGTTCTTACAAGCTACAGTAACCGTGCTATCATCAGCGAATAGTGATACTGGGTGAGTGGTTGCCATTGGAAGGTCATTTATATAAATAATAAATAGTAGAGGACCTAACACACTCCCTCGGGGGACGCCATATTTTACTATCCGTTCTCGTGAGAGGTGGCTTTCTTCAGTTTTAGTTTTGTAATTAATACTTGTAATCTTAGTAAATTGTTTTCTATTTTCTAAGTACGACTTGATCAATTGTAGAGTATTTCCTCTCACACCATATACTTCAAGTTTGCTTAGTAGAATATCATGCCTAACATAATCGAATGCTTGTGTCATGTCACAGAAGATTGAACAGACGGGAGTTCTATTATCAACATTTCTTGTGACAAGATTTAAAAAATCATAGATCGCCATATTAATTGTTTTATTTTTCCTAAATCCTTTCTGTTCCCTACATAGAACTTGATTAGATTCTAAGTAGTTGTAAAGCGATTCATATATATGCTTTTCAAATATCTTAGAAATAACTGGTATCAGAGATATGGGTCTATAATTACCCATGCATTCTTTGGTTTGTTTTTTATGTACAGGTTTAATAATAGAAATTTTTAATGGCCTTGGAAATACACCTGAGCCAATGCTTAGATTTATAATATGGCTAATTGGCTCACATATAGTTCCAGCCACTGATTTTAGAATCTTCGTTGATATATCGTCGTACCCAACACTGTTTGTATTATTAAGTAAACAAGTAAACCATACCGAGGAGTGTAAACAGAATCACGCCAAAAATGACTTAGCGATGTCGATAGTGAATATGAAGGAGGAGGCTGGTACTTCGGCGGATTCAATGCCTGCTATTTACAAAAATAATTTGAAACCTTTATATGATAAAGGTATTCACTTAGTCACTGAAGTACCGTCGTTTCGCAGCGTAAAGTGCAGCTTATATTCGGCAAGAAAACGTAAGCTGCAAATGGACAAAACTGTTTTTACAAAGCTGAGCGAAGTTGAGATTCCTGCACCATTTAAAAATTCTTTGGTGGCCGATTATCAGTACGAGGACTCCAAATTTTTGGTGTTTTGTTTTGATGAAGCAAAACAGTTATTGGGTGAAGTAAAAGAATACTTTTGTGACGGAACCTTCAAAAGTACACCTAAACCATTTCATCAGTTATTTATTATTTACGGTGATTTGGGAAGTTCATCCGGAACAACTAATGTGGTTCCACTTATATTTGCCCTGATGAGTGACAAAAAAGAAAGCACGTATTCGGCTTTGTTTGACATATTTGCAAGCCAAATTTCCCGAATGGAAACCAGATAAGTTCCATCTAGACTTTGAAGTTGCAACTTCTAATGCACACAAATTAATTTTCCCAAATCTCGAAATAAAAAACTGCTACTACCATTTCACACAGACTTTGTGGCGAAAAGCTAGATCTATAGGCATAAAGACAAAGTTGTATCGCCGTTTAGTAGGTTTGTGCACTGCTCTTCCACTGTTACCCGAGAACCAAATTAAAGATGGTTGGGCGTATATACAATTGCAATGTGCTGATTTAAAAAACAATAAAATTAACGCTTTTATGGCGTACGTCAAGAATACGTGGCTTAAAAATGATCCATGCATAAGAGATTGGTGTGTTAGCAACGAACACCATCGAACTAATAATGTCGCTGAGAGTTAAAATTCGGTGATTAATAAAAATACTAACAAGAACTATGTGACAATAAATAAATTATTAAATGTTCTACATAATGACATTAAAGTAGCAAATTTCAGCCCAAATGAACGGAGACAAACGGAAACGGAAAAAGACGATTTTATTTTAAATACTCAGATGCAGCTTATCCATAACCAAATAACGGTTGGCCATTTTTTGGAAATTTTACGCTAAATTATGAAGATGAGAAGTCTAAACACTAATAAACGCACTCAAAAGGACAGATACACGATCAAAAGCAATTGTAGATTGCCATAACGCTCTACAAGATTTTTCTCAACACAGCAAAGTCTGCATAGAATTAGAATTAGAAGATGAGAAGTCGCTCACTTCAATTAAATTTTATTTATTACAGTTTTTCACGGAGTCTATTTAATACTGAGTCTATTTTTTTGTTTGTGTAAAGCCTGTTTCTTTTTAGTTTTTGTGTTTTTGTGTATACATGCAATTACTATTTTTGTTTCGATAACTACATTAGTATTTTATTTTTGAGTAGCGTATTGATCGGTACCTACACTGTCACTTTCCCGACACTAGTAGTGACCACGAGTCTTATGTTTCACTAATTACTGTTGATCACACCGCACAGTGTGACCACGAGGAAAATAAATTACTCGTAGTCACACTGGTGTAGCAAAACAGTGTGACCACGAGTCCGTCATCGCAACAGTATGCTAAGCAATCTGCCTACCTCTACAACGCTATAAACAAAATCTTAAAAATCTACCCTATGAATAATTATGAATGCAAAAAATCCCCAAATAAATGGCTATTAACACTATGCTATGAGGAAACTGAAAAACTTTTGGATATTGTTTCGTAACATCCAACCAAGCTCAACACACTAGGTACACACACTTGCACACAACACATACACACTTACAGACCTGCACACAAACCAAACATACACCCAGCATTACACACACAGCACACACACCACATACAATCACATGTTTTGTAAATGTTTGCAAAGCATTATTAACTGTTTAATTTTTATTCTTCAAATTCGCACCTTAAGGGGGCCCTTCCCGGTCCTACCATCGTCAACGCGAGCGTGATTGAAAAGCTTGTTGTTTCATCCAGCGCAATGTTAGCAAAAGAGGCAAAGCGAAAAGAGAGAGAAAGCGCCTGAGCGCTCGGTTGGCATTCGATTAATTTCGCGAATAGTGCGAAAGTAACCGAATAGTGTGCGAAAATTTCATAAAACTTGTTCCAGGAATTACGTGTTTTTCAGTAAACCTTACAAGTTTGTCAAATAAAACTTTGTCATTTAGAATCTCCATTATATTTGCAAGGTTTCTATCTTAATATTTTCTTTACTTTTACAATTTATGAGTACATTATAGACGGTCAAAGTTCACGTAAAATTTGTGCTAAAACGCAGATTTTGGTGGCTTATACTGAATTTGTTTCTCCAAATTTCGATTTTTTGTTACGATAGAAACCTAGATATAGTGCACAAGATTATATTTGTTAAAAGTTTCAAAGAAAGATCTGTTATAGCGCCATAATCACGTACGAGCGTTTGTATGAAAAGTAAGACGGGTTGGCCGCCCTTAAAATGTTATAATATCATAACTATGTATATTACGGAAGAGCGGAACCCTCTAACACACGTATCTCTATACTTAAAAGAGGGTCCCAAACCCATGCAAAGTATAATAATTTAAGTTTACTTGAATAAAATATTTTGTATTTGTATTTACAAATACAAATTATTTTATAAATCAAATACGTCAAACTTAAGATGGATGCAAAAAGGCAGTTAGAGAGAGAGAGAGAAAGTATGGAACCTGTAACGAAAATCTATAAAAAACAGATTTGTAAGAAATTTCAAGTTGTTTCTGTTTTAGCATCTGTACCGCCGTTTTCATCCGTACAAAATATTTACTTTATATAGGTCACGGTATAAGTATTTAAACTGTACAAAAGGCATATTTAAAAGGCCAGAACTTTTTACTAACGATGATAGTGACGTGGATAAAATTATTTTATTTGCTTCTGAACTTTGTAAAAAGAAGTTTTTGTTGATAAATTATTTATACGGAGACGGTACATTTAAAATAACACCACTTCAATTTTTTCAAGTGTATACTTTACACGCTGAGGTCGGTGACAAAAGTGACAATGAAAGCGTTCATTTTATCCCAGTACCTTCTGGGCGTATGTCCTCCTACCTAGTACAAATGAGATCACATGTGAGAATGTTCTCAATTCTTTTTCGAAAAAGTTAATAATGCGGTTTTAACTGTTTGTGGTTATCGTGTGAACATAAAAAGGTGTCACTATCATTACGTAGAATCACTCAGACGCAAAGCAAAAGAGATCAATCTATGTGAAACTGAAGACGGAAAGAAAACCTTAAGATTATTTAGACAAATTTTCCTGTTACCACCAACGATGAAACCTGAAGTTGTTTTAGAAATATTAAATAATTATGTACCTGAGATAAAAGCGAATATAAAAAAATACTTATAGATGAATGGATGAAGAAAATTACTTCCAGACTTTTAGTTGTTACGAAGACAAATTCCACTTTATTGATTAACTTAAGAAATAATCGGAATACCAAGATATTTGTATAAAAAGAGCAGAATTAAAGTGTCCTACCAGAAAACGATGTCACCGGTATATTACAAGACGAGCAAAAAAAAATTACAGTAATTAATATTTTTTCTGAAAAAATCACTGGAATAGAGTGTGCAAGGACTTGTAAATATAACTTATACTTATTGTTTTAAATATTTCGTGTAATAAATAGATTCAATTTATTTATTCTTAGTTTTGCTTTAGGATCAAAATTGGGTTTATTCGTCTTTATTAGTTCTGTTTTTTGACCATTGGGACTGTACAGTCAAGTGCAAAAATATGTATACAACCCAAAGTCGCAAAAAAATTTGTTCATCCATACGATCATAGATTTGGGAACAATACAATGCGCATTAATATGTATAGATTTTCATTTTCCCTAGTTAAAACTAGTTTTGTTAAAAAAGTAACTAGAGAACATGCGTTCTAACGTAAAACAGTAACTATAAAATATGTAATACATTAGGTTTAAACATGTAATACAATAACATACTGTTACTGTTTCATAAGATCATAAGGAAAGAAGAATAAACGCATAAATCATCAGTCCCAGATAGAACCGGAAAAATATGCTTGCGATTAGGAACAAAACACGATGAAAGCTGCAGGTATGTACACTATTATCAGATATAAAAATTAAAAGATGTTATTATATGATAGATATTGGTTAGGACTACATAAAAACTCCATTTTTAAATCACAAAGACAGAAGTAAATTCCTTTTTCAACCGACTTCAAAGAAGAATTTTTAATTCGACGTGTATGTTTTTTTTTGTTTTTTACGAGATAATTCCGCCAATTATGAACAGATTTTGAAAATTCTTCCACTATAGTATAGAAAATGATCCCGAGGCGGTCCCATAAACTTATTTTATCCTAATTATCCCGGAAAACTTAAAAACAGTGTAAGGGTAAGGGAATTTGAAGTCAGTTTACCGTTTCTAAAACACGCCAATTAATGGTACTAACATTAAAAATACTGAATGAAACTAGAGCGCAGGCAAAACTTTTTTTCCCGAATGGCATCGCACAAATAGTTTTGTAGAAAACTGGCATCACACTTTTTACAATAGCTCCACATGAAATCTGTTGCAAGTTTAAGAATTTAAAACTTGCAACAGATTTCATGTGGAGCGATTACGAAATATTCCATGCGAGAGCGTGCGAAAAACCAGCGCGAACTAAATGCTATTTTGACACTTTATTTAGGAAGCTCGATTCAGAATAAACAGTGATATCACAGTTGAAAATTTTGAAGAAATGATTCGCTAAACAAAAAAAAACCCAACCATATTTTTGTCAAAATACAAAAACCAGTCAAAATGTTTCGTTAGTATTCATGATCATTTGCTTATGTTTAAGCCAGGTGTATTAAATCTACCGGATTGTGCCTCCAACTTTATTGAAAACTGTGCTTAGTTCACCCAGGTGCACCAAGTCTATGGTGCGGAGCACTTAATACACCCAGGAGATTTACTCCAGGTGAATTCCGGGTGCGAACTGTGTATATTTTTTTCTTTCAAATTTAATTTAACTTCTTTGTTGGCGTTTCTGATACATATTATGTATTAACATCAATACCCATGCCAAGTTATAGCTTTCTCGTTCAAATAGTTTTCTAGGTAAGCCACGAATGGGCAGACAGACGGACGGATAGATGGCGTTGAGAAATTAAAAGGGTTTCGAATTGATTAGAAGTTTGTTTTAGCATGGGTTCATAGCAAATGGCTTACATTGGTCGCAAATTACCTATTTTCTAGCCAAATCAATTGTAACTTAGAAATAACAAATCACCATTTTTTTTTAGTGCTGCGGGGCTACCAATCCACCCTAATTAATAGCTGATTTTGTACCCATATAAAAAAATATGGGGATAATAATGCAGCTTAGCATCATGTAAACTGGAAAGGATTCTATTCCCCGAATGTCCGGGTTGATACCTATCTTTCCAATTTGATAAATTTATTTTACATTTGGGGGAGATAGTAACCTGTCTACATAAATATAAAGGTGGTATAACTACAGAATACCTAATTAATAATGTTACTTGTAATCTCGAAAGCGAATAATGGACATTGTCGCACCCATGACTTGCATAAAAATATCACTTTGAAGCAGGAGCATGTAGAATTTTAGAGGATGGTTTCTCTACCAACTAGTTCTTATTTATTCACTCCCATTTTGAAGTACAAGAAATTGTGTGGAACGTTGATTTGGAGTGTGGAAGCAGCGGTTTCAATGCCTGCTCCATAGGATTATCAGTCAAATTGGAAAATATAAAAACAACCGTTTTTACATTTCCGAGATTTCGCTATGTTACACAACATTACCATAGCTCGTGGAGAGATAGATTTTGATCAAAAGCCGAACGCTGAAATACAACAACAAAATGGGAATTCCAGGGTCAGTGGGCGAAACAATGCAATTTTGCAAGCATTTGTCACCGGGCACTTTAGTTAAGCTAATTGTGAAACCTAGTTTTATAAAATCAGGTAATTATATATAATAGTATAGTAATATTATTATAAATGGTAAAGACGTTTATCTATTACCTTTCATGCCTGTACGGATTTTAATGAAGAGATAGGTACAGAAAATATAAAAAATGACAGGAAAAGTCAACAATGATACAAAACGTGGAAAATGTAAGCAAATATATCAGAAAAATAACAACTAATTTAAACAATTACATATATGTCAGAATGTTGTTGTCAGTTGTGACTGATAATGTCAGAAAAAGATTGCAAATTTCTGAAAATAATGCCAAATGCTAAAATAGCAGGAAACTAATACTCAAATTATTGAAAAAAAGAAACATAAAATAGAATAAAAAAACATTTACTGTCTTAAAAACACTAATTAAAATTACACGTACTATACAAAATAAAGGAGTAAATTCAACTTTTGCTATATGCATTAAATTAATATACATGTAACGCTGTTTTTCATTTACTCCTCTTGGGTACCTGCTCACCGGGAGGTTTAAGTAATAGCGAGACAATTAAAGACGGTAGGTAAACAAAAATTAATAGAGAAACAATAGAATAAATTTTATCTTTTATCTTTAAGTAATGATTCTCCCGCGGCGTCACCCGAGGCACCAGTCTCTTAAGAGTCTGAAACATAATTATTGCTTTGCATATGTGTCTTATGAGTGATCGAAGCAAAGGTACATAAATAAATAAAAATGTTTAGTCTAATTAACATACGTTCCGATACCGAAAAAATTTTTAAGTTCGTGCAATACATGCAGCGGTTTTACATGTGTCCGCGATGCGTTAAGTCATAGATTGTATTCAACCAAAGATACAGAACAACAAACGTGTCTAAAGGTAGGCATCGTGCTATCAACAGCACGTTTAAAAATAGACTACTGTGGGGCACTTCTTGCCAACATATTCAAGATGATGCTAACTACTACACTGATATTTTCTGTTATTTTAGACATTCGGTATTATATTCTGACCATTGTTATTATATTTTTGACATTTTGTGTCATAGTCATATTATTTTTCTGACATATTTTACATATTCTGACATTTGCAACCTTTTAACATTCGGTATGTACTCACCTTTTGACATTCAGATAGTAGGATACTTAACAAATCGGATGGTGATATATTCCAAGCCGTAAGAGGCTTTAATATGAATAAATGGGAAAACTAGATACTTTCATGTTTTCCTCGTGCCAAGCCGTCGCACGTGCCAACTCCCTATTGCCTCGCGCTCTGAACTCTCTCAATAAGCTAGTTGTGCTACATAACTACCCACACGTAGACATTATTTGATGATGAATGGAAAGACTTTATTAGTCAAACTCGCAAAATCTAATGCATTCAGCATTAGATTTTGCGAGATTGACGGATGATATTTAACTGTGATTTGCCTTTAACTTAGTGAAATAATTTATTAATTTTATTCTGATTTGGAATTTGACAGTAGATACGAGTATTTAATATACTGATGACATTTTTTAACTGGAATTTATTTTTTTATTGTATTATTTTAATTGAATTTTATTGTTGATTTTTACGCATAAAGTTTGTAATTTTTATTTTGATTTCCTTAATCCAGATTTGTATAGCTTTTTTTTATGCGACATTTGCATGTTTATCGTATTCATTAATTTTAATTAAGTAGTCTGTTACATGCAGCACAAAGCAAAAAAATCTAGTGTTAATTTTGATTCTCTTCTCATCCCTCTATTCACCAGCGAAAGTAGTGAAAAAGAAATGAGTACAATGTTTAATTATGAATTTATGGAATAGAAAATTATTTTCTTAAAAATGAGGAATTTATTATGGAGTGGTCAGTAGAACATGAAAGTCGTCGAACAAACAATGTTTGTGACACATGGAATTACAAACTTAATAAAAACTATAACCCAATGTTAAAAGTTACAGTACTTAAAGAAATTTCAAGTGAAACAGTTACAGAAAACCACAATAAATATAAATAAATTAAAAATATATAAACACAAGTTAAAAGTTCTTACTCTGTTCAAAAAAATTTCATCTGACATAGGAAGGTACAGAAAAAAGGACGGTACTTCTTCCACGTAGTCCAACTGGTTTGACCACGAGGAATTGTGTTTCCTCGTGATCACAATGTGTTAGTATGTGATATACTAAAATATTGTGCAGTCAAAAGTTCTCTATACCAGGGCGTGTAATAAATATTTTGAGGTAAAAAAATTATTGTAATTTGCACTCGGAAATCGAAGAAAATTATTTCGGTGATGGTACATTTAGAACAAGCCCGAAGTTATTCTATTAGACATATATTATTTATCTTGAAGTCTTTTCGGATGTAAAGACTACAAATGTGTATCCTGTTACAAAGGTATGCATTTTTACCTTAAAAAATAAGGCCGAAGGAACTTATAAACGTTGACGTTTAATAAAAGAATTACTCTACATGACTACTTTTAAGTGCGATTACAAAATAGCCTAGGTAAACGCGGTAAGAGCTGTTTTTCCAGGTGTGAAAGGGACAGGGTATTTCCAACACTTTAATAAAGCCATTTGGGATAAGGCAAAAATATAAATATATATTTGGCACGTAGGGAATCCAAAAGTAACTTAGAATATAAAACCGGAAGAAACATAGTAAGATTATGTTGTTATTTTGTGATCATCTATACACATGGAACGTGCTTGGTGTTATATTCAAGAAGCGGCTCCAGACACATTGAGTATGTATTGTACAAATTTCTCCAGCATTTGTGGTTTAACATGGACCATGATTTTATAAGTTATGCAGGTTATGTACATAGAACGAACAATGTGTGTGAGGGCTATCACCTAAGAATCATTAAGCGAATTCCTAAAATAACCTAACATATTTCTGGTGTTCAAAAAATTTGTCACCGAGGTCAGTCGCTCAGACGGTGGCAACATACATAGATAGACCTTTATTTTTTAATTTTGCAAGAATCGAAGGAAAAATGCTATATTTGATGAAAAGTAATCCAAACGCCTTACAAATTGAAATAGCCGAGATATATCGCCAATTAATTTACTTAGAGAAATAATATACTTTTGATTAAAACTTGGTTTCTAGGGACCTTGCGTTCCGTACTTGGCCGGTTTTTATATATGAATCTAAGAACACTGATTATTTTTTGTTGAATTCTAGAATTGGATGAGATTACTTTTTATTTGTATTTTATTTCTAACTAGCCACCCGCTCCAGCTTCACACGGCTGTTATAAAATGTGTTTATACACTAAAACTTTCCTCACGAAATTCCCTAAATGATGGTGAAAACTGCATCAAGATCTAACTTTCCTCTCGTGCCACCACCGGTATATCTTATTTTTAAAATGTAGTTTGGAGTTTCAGTGAACTTTGTTCAGTCATATTACCGCTCTTAATGCGCTTTCACGCCGAAGTTGGTATATTATCAAATTTTTTGGCGATTTAATTTTAGCTATTTATCAAGAATAATTTCATGGTTATTTTATACGTTCCAACATTAGAAGTGATTTTTTTGCATGTGTGCAACTGCAATCTGATTGACGACCGATGTGGCGCGGCGGGCGAAGCTCCGCCTGCGATGCAGGTTGCGGGTTCGATTCCCTCCTTGGGACAAATGTTTGTACGATCTGCAAATATTTGTCTCGGGTGTTCTGGGTATTTTCTATGTATGTATAATAAAAAAGTGTCTATCTATGTAATATATTGTATTATGTATAACAGTCATCTAGTACCCATACACAAGGTCTGCTTAGCTTGGGGCTAGATGATGTTGTGTGGATTGTCTAACATTATTTATTTATTAATCTATTTAGTTATTGATCACTTAATACTAACAAAAACACAAACTCCTAAAATCCGGTTTCTGCTGCGCTGTCGCTTCGCCGCCGTCTCACCGTGTCGTTCCCGCTCTATACTGAAGTCGAGGATATGGCCTTAAAAATGCTCCTTGTAGATCAACTCGCTCAACAGAATTCAATTTCCACAACGGCTCCATCTACTTGTTGATTTTGTTGTCTTGGGCGGTGGGTAGGGAGGCTAGGGTGGGTGGTTCGTTTTATACATTTTACGATAGGAGTACCATCGTATGTATACTTTGAACGAGTTGCGCTGCGAAACGTTGAGGTTAATAATGTAAATAAAGAAGGATATCTAGGTTTAACTACACTCATGGATATACATATATTTAGAGGAACGCAAAAATAGGCAAAATAGCATAAACATTTTTCTTGTTCGTCTATGATTTATCGCAATTTTAGTGTTACCCTGACCCAAATCAGCGCCGCCACCTACGCCACCCGCAAGAGATGCGATGTTGCACTTTTCGGCCACCAAACTCGGTTTTCGCATCTCCTCCTAAGCTATACAATATAAAACTATTACAGAGGCATTAAAAATAAGCTTATGATATCATATCACATACGGGCCGAGGGATTTTTGAAAATTCTTTTATTTAAGATGAGATTTAAAAAATAAAAAATTAATCGGTAATTTTTGAAGAGGTATTTTTCTCAAACAGTAAAGAGTTCGGTTTACCCAAATATGAAATAAAAATTTCAAGGTTTTTATTAAATTAATTATAGAGTAGAAACATGATCGGTTAAATTTTAGACGATAAAATTATTTTTCAAAGATTTTTTCGACTTATTTCTAATATGGTTAATAATGTTTATTAACAGCAGTTCAATTATGATTAATAATGGTAATTAATAAAAAAATATAATATCTGAACAAATTAAAGATTAGAATTTCATTATATTTTATCGAGGATTTAGAAACAAAAAAATATATGTATATTATTTGTCGCTTACGTCGCTTTTACCTAGTATCTTGGCCCCTTTCTACGGCCTTAAAAAATTAGCGTCTTCACTTTCTCATCAGTCTTGGCCAATTGGTAACTTTCGTAAGGCAAGAACGTATGTATTTCGTTTCTGAAAATCTCTGTATTTTTACGTAGCACCTTAACGTAATAATACGATAAAATAGGTAGCAGCACTAGTTGGGGTCTGGGAACCGCCTTAAGCGATACCGACAGACTATACCTCGCTGCTATAGCCCACGTACAGGACAAGGTCGCAAAATAGTGACAACAGATAGGGACACCAGATTTATTGTAAGCAGTGATCTCAAAAACCATACTACGACTTCTTCCGAGGAACACCAAAATTATAAGATAGAAGATAGGAAGCTAGTATAGGCGTTGCGCAAACAGAGCAAATGTTGCGGCAACTGGTAACTTCATTGCCCGCCAGAAGCCTATTGTTGACCACAGGTCATCGAGTAGGTTGGTCAGGCTTTGCTCGATCACACCTTAATTGAAATGATGACGCTTGGGGAAAGTACTCTCTGCTGATGAGTCCAGATTCTGTCTTAAGGCAGATGATGGAAGGTCCAAAGTACCCAAAGAAAAATACGCTCAGTGTAACGTTGTTGGTAGAGAACCTTATGGTGGAGGGATTTGCCTTAATTTTGTATGTTCCTCTAAATATGTCCATGAGTGTATTATCAGCCCTATCTTGAAATATTTTTGTCTTCCTAGAAAATCATTTGATATCTGAAGCATCAAATTCCCTAGGAAGTGTGATGGTATGTCGTGGTGAATACCGACGAAATAATTGTCAGAAGATGTTGTAATCGCTAATGGGGACTGTCAGTTTGAGAGTTTTTCGGATGTTTGCATTTATGAATGACAGTAAGTTAGGAAAAGTATGACTGTGTCAAACGCTGTGTCATTAGATTTTTTTATTTACGATCATAGAGTAAAAACTCGCTGCTGTCTTTTACGATGTAATCTCTCTATAAAATAAAACACATTTTCTACTATATTCTTATACGTCCCGAACACGAAATGCGGCCGTAGACCACTGTTTGGTCTACGACCGCACCACCGACTGTTTGCCTATCAAACTTCGCGAACGCAGCATGCTAACCATGCTCCATACGACGCGCGTCTAAACTCCTTAATGAATTTCTGCTGAAGTTCTGCCTAAATGTCTAAATCTGATGCATGATGACCTCTGGCAATACGTTGAGAATAAACCACCCAAGACTGACAAAGCAGGACAGAAAGGTGACCAAAAGTTATTCAATAAATATTGCTAATGGTAAGCAAAGGCCGTTTTACAACATCACATAGACTGCACTATGTGATGTTGTAAAACGGCCAAGCAGGCATGGAAGACCCTTCAAGCAAGTTGAGGATAAGGGCTTGTACAATCGATGCCGACTATTAACTAAACTACTGAGTCTAAAGCTGGATCGAGTAATATACATATGTATGTATATGTCTTAGACGTATGTCATAGACATATTGAATGTTGCCCAGCATCTAGCTAGGAGAACTTAGCAAATCAATTAACGACGAACTGTTGGCTGCAATAATGCTAGCAGGATCGCCTGATGAGTAGGTACGCCCATGAGATTATCATTGGAGAATACCAATGTGCCTTTAATGATTAATTCAATTAAATAAATTCAATTAAGACGAATTTTGTTATAAGACTCAAATTTTGTGAGCGAGTGATCAGAATTGGTATTCTAGAAGTAAAAACGAGGAGGAAACTTTAGGGCTAATTTTTTTGACAACGGTACTCTAAAATAAATATTTTAGAATTTTACCTTTATTTTAGCTTTGTATTCTACCTATACTCCAAATTTCACGTTTGGAAGGCCTGTTAGAAGTACCTAACCATTTATATGATTGGTCAGTGAGTGCTATGGTTTTATTAACTTTTAACCCGTCTCCCCTGGTCATAATTGAGGAGGGTTTACAATGCCTCTCCCCGGGTATATCAGAGAAGTAACAAAATACAAAGAACTCATTTTGTTCTCGCTTTTTGTTCGTCGTCTGTTCGGATTTTTTCATGGTAATTTGAGAAATAGGTCTAGTCGAATGCAGCGTAAGTATACGCTTCTTTTCATTCAAATCAGACTTATAAAAAAAGTGATTTCTTAATCGTAAATTTCCATAATAGCCATCTCACAGGAAACTATGATTAAGGGTCAAAGACAGATTTGGCAAAGACATCTGAGTCTGAAGAGTGTACCTGTTCTATGTTGTTTCTGATGTAACAACACAGAACAGGTGAGGTAAAATCTTCTGTCTGCCTTTTATAGTTCAAGACACCATGAACCATAAAAGATATACAGAAGATTTTTTACAGAGTCTGTATGTCTTATGCTGTTACCGCTATAATAAAAAATAATGTAAATAAAATACGTTTATTATTTATTTGTATTTAACGTCCCGCAGTAGGAACAACGATCACCGAAGTTAAGCAACGTTGGGCGCGATCAGAACTTGGTTGATATTTTTTTTTTGTTGGTATTTTGCGAAACATTCTTCTTTTAGGGTTTCTCTTGTTTTATTTGCGAAAGTATATCAAGGATGGTACAGAACCCTTCGTATGCGAGTCGACTCGTACTTGGTCGTTCATATATAGCAAGCCAGAAATTTCTGCAGATCGTACAAACATTCATCCCGAGACGGAATCGGACGCACTACCTCCAGTATCGAAGTCAGACGTTCGCCCGCTGCGCCACTTAGGTCGTCTTACTTGCCCTCATAAGTTTCCTCAGACTAAAATTTGCCTATCTTATCGTCTATAACATTAGAAAATTTTGGTAGTTTTTCTACCAAATTGTTGTGAAACATCAAATATAGAACTGAAAATATAATCTTTTTAAATACATAATTTTAGTTACATACCATTTTAGGTACGTAATCAGTTCATCTTTTGTTTTTTTTTTTTTTGTAATGTTTTTTCAACATCTTATGCCTAATATCGTATGGTTTTGGTATGGTATGGTTGTTCAATATCGTATGGTTTTCGACACTGCGATGATTTCCTACAAAATGTATGGTAGAAGTTTACTCCCTCTGGACCATCTGATCACCATGAACTTGCCACCGGTTGTCAATTGAGACGGAAACCACCACATTTTACCACTGGTGGTCAACTGGGAAAAACATATTCCCAATTCACCACTAGTGATAAAATGGCACGATTTTAGTTCTAATTGACCACCGGTAATGAGATGGTGTAAAATTTCACCACCAGGGGTGAAATGGGACTAATCTGCTATCCGTAAACACTACCTAGCCTGTTAGGCTAAGGACTCACAATTTGCTTTGAGTAGAATCCTCCTTTATTAGCCTCCTTAATTATTTTATTGAAAAGTAAACATGACTAGATTGACACACGTCATTGTGAACTTTCCTGGGATTATCTAACTCGAAGAAAATCATTTCTAATGACTACTTATTAGTGCAGTATTTCTGTGAAAATGTGTGTTCAAGATTCTGTGCCTACATGCAGTAATCAAATTAACTTAAGAATATATATCAAGCCGAAGGGGGGACAGCTACTTTTGCATGACGGACGAAGATATCACCTAAAGAAGACCTACAAAAACAGTCACAAAATATGGGTGTGCTGTAACAAGAAGTACTGCAAAGGTAGTCTAACGCTTAATGATAAACAAATAAAGGTAAAAGAATCTGTCCACGTTCTAAATTAACTCCAATCCCTTTCAAGAAACATTGTAGCAAAGCATGTAGACCAATTAAAAAAAGATGTTACTATAAATTACGACCCGGTTCCCCGCCAATATTTATCTATGGTAAATCGACTACACGATCAATGTGTAAATGTACAAGAAATACCGAAATAAACTGCAGTAAAGTCTACGTTACTTATATCTATGTATGAAAAAATCACTTTGTGTACGAAACATACGATTTGAAACGGTAGATAAAGTAGAAGTCCCTCCCACTTTTAAAGACTTTTTAGTGGCAGACTATGAGTACCTTAACAATCGAATATTAATTTTTGGTTCTGAATATGCAAGAAAAAAAGTTTATGATGTAGAGCATTTTTATTTGGATGGCACCTTCAAAAGTTGTTCAAAGCCGTTCACGCAAATTTATGGCATTCATGATAAGATAATTGGTGCAGGCGGGTCTACTACAATAATACCCTTATTTTATGCCTTATTGACCAATAAAAATGAAAAATCTTATGTACTATTATTTTTTTGAAATCTCAATTCAAGTCATGGAAACCTCGGAAGTTTACACTTGATTACGAAGCATCTGCTATTAAAGCAATAAGGTCTTGTTTTCCAGACACAGAAATAATAGGGTGTTTTTATCACTTCAACCGTTGTCTGTGGAGAAAGGCAAAGGAAATTCCTCTGAAAACCTTAATAGAAAGACGCCATGTAGCTTTAAGTGCTGGACTTGCTCTGATTCCACCAGAACAACTAAATGAAGGATGGAAATACATACTTCAATAGAGTCCTTGTACCGAAACAATTCTAAAATTTAATGAGTATTTCAAAAAGCAATGGCTTGATAATAAACTATTGAGTAACATGTGGAATTGTGAAGGCGAAGAGTATCGAACAACAAATCATTTAGAAGGATGGCATTCAAAGATTAACAGATTCATAGGCCAAAAAAATCCTACATTACCACGACTGTTAACTTTTTTTAAAAAGACGCTCAATATTACTCAATATAAGAAAGTAATAAGGATTTTAATATTACAAAAAAAAGACGTGATCGTGCCGAAAACAATGATAGAATAAAGAGGGCTGTAGGAGCATTAAAGGATAACAATGTTACTGTCGGCCACTGTCTAGAGATAGTTAACCCCTTTGCTTACTAATGCCAGAAACCCAGAAATAGATACTTAATATTTTTATAGAATAACATAAAGAATAATTTTTAAATGTAGTAGCTAATTTTAGATCCAAATAGTTTGTAATATAAATATAGGTTATGATAGCTAAGAGCGGATAGTTTGGTTTAAGTACAAATCAATACAAATAAATGTTTTGGATATAGTAAACGGTATATTTATTCAAGTGGCTTAGATAATCTTGATTTTACTAAATTGAAACTGATCTTATAATTTCACCACTGGTGGTGATATGGGAGTAGTACTGTGTTATTTGGTCACTGGTAGTCAGTTGGGATATAGAAATCCCAAGTCACCACCAGTGGCAAGTTCATGGTGGTCAGATGGTCCGGAGGAGTTTTACTATTCCAACCCCAGTAAGTCTGCAAGAAGTTGTTTTTTTATAATATACACATTTCCCTGCCACTGTTTGCAATAATCAAAAAAAATTCTGAATAAATCGAGAGTTATATTTACAACAAAGCTATGAAGGCTATATTCAATGTAAAAGCGCGCAAAAAATAAACGTGAAAATAATAATGATACGCGCTAAAACTTGCTTGTTGGGGCTAAAACTAGACATTAATGCTTGAAGTCAATTTTATGGTGAAAGGGAGAGAAGGGTGGTAATACTTACCCACCCAAAATAAGGCCCGCGGTTTGTTTCGGTGACGTGTTGGAATGGAAGCAAGGCAAAATGAAAATGTTTATCGATTCGTGACGTGCTCGGTAGATGGGTACCCCGGAGTTTTGACAGATACACTTATATGTACATACATATATGTATGTATGAGGGCAGAGACGGGCGCTTCAAATTGCTCAGAGAAACTGTTTACTTGCTACTGAGTTCGCATCTGATTTACGAGCATGAAGAAACTGAAATGGCCTATTTATACGACAACACTAAAGGGTTTAAAATAAATAAGTACTTTTATGCTACAGGTGATGACGGTGAAAACGTAAACTACACAAGTTTACGTCTTTAAGATCAATAGTATACACTTCGAATAAACATAACTTTTTGGCAATCGTTGTACTACATAAACAAATAAAAGGCTGGATAATTCACACAACCTAATCTAGCCCCAACCAAGCTAAGTAGAGCGCGTGTTTTCTGTAAATGTCAATATTTATATTATTTGATGAATGTCACGAGCAAATGGTCTGGGCCCAGCACTGACACTGCAGCTGTTAATAAAATATTGATGATTCTAAACATGATTTACTTCAGGTGAATTAAGTCTACCGGGTCATTAATTGAAAGTTCATAGATCATTTACTCATATCAATTATGTTGAGGTCACAAAATATAAAATTTATATATAATATTTTATCATATAATGATAATTACTATATGTAAAGATACATCTGCAATTGATTAATATCTACGAAATAAGTGATTCATTCATCATTAACATAAAATTAAATTAAATAATTAGTTACATTTCAAAGTCAAAATCGTTTATGTCATATGTATATGTAAAGATTAGGCTATCAATCACTTTTTCAATTGAATCTTGAAGCATGCTATGTATAGTGCGGTGGTGATAGTAATCGGAACACGGCTGTAGACAGCCGTCCCCATTACGTGCAGCAACTTCAACGTCTTCGCTAGTCGTCGTGGAAGTCCTCTTAGCCGGTTTGAATGCCTCGTGTTAAAGCAGTGCTTATTTCAACCAGTCGCACCAAGTTTACCATGTACGTAGCACTTAATACACCCAGGTGATTTACTCCAGTTAAAGTCTACTGGGAGGTTCTATAATAGAGTCTTAACCATCCCTGAAAGTTCGGTTATTACTTTTTACACCCGCAGAAACTACCAAAAATATTTACGAGGTGGTAATAACTCCTAAAAACACCTACTGTAAAAAAACCTACAGTGTTTTCAAAGTTAATAAGTGACAACCCTATTTTCGATATGTTATATGAAATTCCTCTCCATTTATCCTCGTGGGCGATAGGAGTGTGTTATTAATCTCTTGCGTGTTAATAATAAAAACCAAATAAGAAGTAATTAATTTTCATTCAAGTAAGTTATTTTGTTCTTTGGTTCACATCAGTCAAAGGCGACTAGCCATCCAGTGAATGAATCTATCACTGACGATGGTTAACTTTTGTAATACATTCTCTCATTCACGCGCGAATCATGGCGTGAAATCACCGCGTGGACTGCAGTGCGAAACTGCCCAGGCCTCCACACTCGCGCCTTATGAACCCTTTGTCGCGGGACAAAAACCTACAAACTACGAGAACGAGGCGCGAAGCCGCGACGAATATGCAAATGGGACCCACACCTATTGTTCGCGGGTGGTTCGCGACTTCGCGCGCGAGTGTGGAGAAGCTGTTAGGAAATATATTTTCATCCCATCTATTCGAAAAAAACGACTTTGTTCGCCTTTATGTGCACCCAAAGGTGGTGTTTTCTTTAAGGAACTTTTAGCGAGCAGAAAATAACTTTTATTCCTCTTTATAAATTACTAATTCAAAAAGTGCGCGGAAAAGTGTATTGACGCGCAGTTACTGAATTCGGAACGTCTTAGTTTTCAGCGCCAGCAAAATCAACGCAAATATTGTTTGAATAAATACTGGCTGGTAAGACGCGACGGACCATATTGCGCCGACGCCGCCGTGCCGGATGAAAAAAAAAGAAATCAAATTAAAAACGCGCGAAATACAGCCCGCATTTTCGTAAATTTTCACGTATTCGGTTTTGTTTTGAAAAATGAGTTCAAGTGACAGTGAAATAGAATTAACTCAAAGTATTCGAACTGAGGCAAGAAATGTGATAGATAATCTATTACCTGCAAAATCCCGGGAGAAATATATGAAAGCCTATGGTAATTTTATTAGACTATTTAATTTCATTTAGTTGTTATGTACTTACTATTTTATATTAAATAATAATATTAGAATAAAATATGAGGCACCTTTTATTTTCTCATAGAGGGTGATGAAAAGTAGAGTGTATCACTCGGGCGCAAAATATATTTTTGGCTCGGGCGACATACTTTGAATCCCTCGCTACGTTCAGGATTCTACTAAAGAATCCCTCGCTCGCTCGGGATTTCTACTGTAGAATCCCTCACTTCGCTCAGATACAAAAAAGCGCCCTCGCCGTAAAAATATTATTTTGCTCCCTTACCTCCCTACAATCTACTATTAAAAAGGTATTAAACTTTTAAATTTATCTTTTTAATTTTTCACAATTCGGTGGTAAATAATTCGTTAAGTACCATTGCTCAAAGGTCCATCTAGCTAGCTGGAGAGAAAAGGTAAACTTGGGCTAGCCCTGGATTAATCAATATGCTGTAATGCGAATGCTAAGCTAATGCGAGTAAATAGGGTATCCATTCACCCTGGATGGTGAGTTAAATATACAGAAAGAGGGTGGTTTCTTTTTATGAAATAAGGCTTTCACCTCGGGTTGATTGATGTTCGTTTAATAAGAAAGTGAAATCTTTTGGAACAGAATTTATGTAACGGTTAACTAAGAAATAAATTATCAAAATATTAATAGCTAGCCACCTGCTTACATCTTCGTTTAGTAATAAGAAATTGGCCTGGCGGTTGCGGCGTAACAACCGACCAAGCGTTATTTTTTGAGATTGGTGGTGGAGTGGTAGTTTGAGGCGCGGCTTAACTGATGATTTATAGTGTTTACCAGGTATAAAACCGAATACATCTAACTGGATAATCGAGTATGGATGGTAAGTACCTACATATTTATATTTGGTGAAAGCAAAGAAACATTTAACGTCAAAGAAAAAACAGAGGTGGCAAATCGGTTATGTTATGACATCTATTTTAACCGCTGCGCAGCGGGTCGCACCTATAAGATTCCTGCGCTTGTTTCTAATCCCAGGATTCAGGATTGACTTCAGTTCATTCAAGGATCCTGGGATTGGAGACGAGCACTAAAATGTCAGTAAAATTAGCCTTTTTAGGATATTTTTATTAAAATGAGAGAGACAAAGAGACTGGGCACGGTGGCTGATCTTCGGCTAGGTGAACATCTTTAACATATCACCACAAGCAAAAAAGTAAGATTACAACCAAATTGAATTTAAATCAAATCAAATTGAAAAACGCTGCGGCTGTTGTTTTAAACTACCAAACTAAAAATCACTCGTTAAGGTTTTATCTCAATGGGCAGCATTGGCAACTGTCCCGGTGTCCCGGTTAGGTTTTGAAAAGTCCGGAATTTTTTAAAGAAATTCCGGACTGTGAAAAATTAAAGACACAACTATAGATACATTCAAATTTATTAAAAAAGGACAAATAGTGAGCCAGAAGGGCTATGATGTTAATTTAGTTAAAAATGAATCTAGCTTAGCCAGAGGGGCATAAGGGTGGTTCGGTAGATCCTACAGATAGCTGATTCTACTGGTGGGTATGAAAGTCTTCGCTTTGTGTTTCTCCTTCCTCGGTACCGTCCCTTTAGTGCGCCGCGGGTGAAGCAGTGACCCGACGGCGAAGGATCCGGAAGCCGATGGTCCAGGTCCAAACAAGGAGACAGCTCGTGAGAAGTCCGGCCGGAGACGAAACTGCCTTAGCGTGGACTTTGAAAGCATTGACAACAGCACAAAATAAGCATTTAAATATGGCATAAATATGTTTTACACACTTAAGCTAAATAATCTTGTGATTATTTTGACAAACTTCTTTGAGCAAAGTCGGCAGGTTTACTTGAAAAAGAGCCTACAATTTCATTACTGTCGTATTTTGCAGAAAGCAATAACATTTTCGGCAAAAATAATGATCCGCAAAAATGTTGTTTCAGGTGCAATTTCTTACCATAACTTATTAATTACTAACTGACCCGTCCGCGGCTACGCCTGCGTGGATTATACATAATATAAAACTTCCTCTTGATTAAATCCCTATCTATTAAAAAAAACCGTATCAATCCGTTGCGTAGTTTTAAAGATCTAAGCATACATATGAACAGACAGCCCGGAAGCGATTTTTAATATGTAGTGAAGCTGGTTTTTTTTTCGTGATTATTCTTAGAGACTAATCGTTTTGAAATAATCGACGAATTGACTTAATAAGTATTATTTTTATTTAAATTACTCGAATTGTTTGAGTTCTTGCTTCAAGCCTGGGTTCGCAATGACTAACCTGCTGGCCACGCTATAGTGGCTTCAAGCTTGCTACGGTGCGGTGTCGGCCTTTAAGCTTTGTCATCATTACTGACCTCGTCAATAATCTACTATTACAGGGACAGCATAGCAAACAGCGCACGCTAGATGAGCTAGCCGGAAAACCTTTGATTCAGCCTTGAACATCGCAAGCTCTAAGCGCTCGCTTGAAGCTAATTGTACGATCATTGTGGCTCTTTTCCGACCGCACAAGCTTGCCGTCGCCGTAATAACAGCGTGCGGTCAGCAGTATTTGAGGCGGTGGTGGTAGCGGTGATTTACAGATGTACTTTTTCCTTTATTTTTCTACACTAAAGACATCAATTTATCATGAATCCAGTTACGCCCACGTAGGATAGTGCTGTGAAAGAAGTATTTTGTGCATGTGCACATACACATCACGCGCTAATAAGCACTTACGTAGAAGCTACTGTAGACAATTCAATCAGTGTTTTCAAACTCATTATGCACGTAAGTTAGCGAGTTGAAAAATATATATAAGAATAATAAAGAAAAAGAGATCAATGTCTGAGTAAAGTTACAAAATAAAATAAACTCTGCTAGCACAACATAACATACATATTATCAGAATAAATCCATCGGATTTTACCGTGCTGTTCCGTTGCGAAAGAAAATGTTATGTTTGTCCTTTCCTTTCAGCAACTTGACGTCGTGTCCCGTATTTTTTTTATAAATGTGCTCATCGTGCTTAGACGATGTGATGTGAGGCGCAAGTTTTCATATACGTACATGTACATACACATTTTGCGAAAAAGACAAGAAAGATGATGTTAATGAATTACAGTTGAAATGAGTTCGTGAATTGATTCGTTTCATGTCACATTATTTACAACTTAAAGAGGTTTTTTCAATCTCGATAATTTCAGGATTTACCAAAATGTTATCCCTAAATTTTCGGGACTGGAAAATATGTGGGATCCCGGGAGCGAATCCTGTAGTCGTATCACATTGCTGAGACTAGGCATTGAATGGGTTAGCACCGTATTCACACGGAATAACACATTACAACAATATTGTGAAGTGTGTATCTTTATTAACAAAGAAAATTACAATCAAATAATAGAAACAAATTAGAACTAGTATTTACAATTGAAACAATCGAGCTAGGTAACTGCAGACTGTTAAACAATCTATAGGTAGCTCAACTGGCCCATATCAATATTAATCGGAAGCGTCCCAAACACGCTGGCTGTATTGCCCGCCAGATACTCAACTTATTCTTAGTTTTAAAGCTGTTCATGCTTTAACAAAATACCTATAAAAGAACAGGGCAAAATACGTCAAGGAACGTAATAAATATATAATGCATGTACAAATGCAGCTCATGAGTGGCGACATTTATATTGTTGGATATTCAAGTTTGACAGCTGTTATTAAAAGGCTTCCGGTCCATAAGAACTTAATCCCAAAATGTCTGATATCGGTACGACTTAATCTCACAATGACTTATACCAACACAAGCCTATATTTCTAAACGAATTTGTCCCGAATCGCCTGAAATTTTAAATGTAACGAATTTATTATTTACATTATTATTACATTATATTTTTTAGATAAAAACAATAGTGTTGTTTGTCAAGTATTGTCACTTAATATTCATTTAGATCAAACAATATTTTTTGTAAATGAAAATACAATTCATTTATAATGGAATTAAAGCATAGCGAATTAATTTTTATCGAAAACCAAAAAGGATACCCGTCTTTATTATACAACGGACACAAATATTCTCTAGGAAATAAAAATATAAGTGGTTCATCTATGTGGCGTTGTGTAAATAGGAAAGAATGCAATGCATCTGTGTCATTGAGTTCTACAAAGGATGTGATGATAAGAAAAAGTGATCATATATGCAGGTCCCATTATGATCAGAATGTTCGAGACCTTGTTATTTACAATTGCAAAAAAGACGCATGTAAAAACATGACTCCTATAAAAATATATTCGAGGTTTTTTTACAAAAGCTGTGGAGAATAATCCGGGTGTTATGATGTGTTCTTACGAAGAGAAGAAAAAATCATTATACCGTGCAAGACATAAATATTTACAGCAGACCAACACAGAATTCGAATACTTAAAAGACGTTAAGATACCATCAATATTGGCCAAAGATTTTCTCGTAATGGAGGACGGAGAAGATGAGAGGATAGTAGTATTTGCGACCTTATCTGCAAGGCGGTTTCTAAGTTCTTCTAATAAATTAGTGTACTTTGGAGATGGAACCTTCAAAAGGGTGCCAAAACCGTTTTTTCAACTTTTCACTCTACACGTCGATATTGGCACGTGTACCAAATCCACCAATGTTGTGCCCGTGATTTTTGTACTTCTGCCCAACAAGACGGAATATACTTATACAAGACTATTCACATTTTTAAGAGACCAAATGCATATTCAAATTAGTAAGTACATATAAGTCAGATTTTGAAACTGCTCAAATTGATGCATGCAAATATTTTTTTGATAATTTACCCTGATTGTGATATATCTGACTGTTACTTTCATTATAACAGAGCCGTGTGGAAAAAAGCCAGAGATCAGTCAGTAAACGCAACGACAGAAGGCCGCAAAGTAGTTCGAATGTGTGCAAATTTACTATTATTGCCTGTAACCAAAATAGATGAAGCCTGGCAATCTATAAAAAAAAATAGCCCCAGAGACGAACGTAATGACGAAGTTCATCTGTTATATGGAGAAACAGTGGATAAAAATGGGTCCATCGATGATAAGTACTGCACGTGATAGACATCGCACCACCAATACTGTGGAAGGCTGGCATAGGCGGCTTAACGTCCGCATGCCGCATAAGCCAACTTTGATGAGATTCATATATATATTGAGAAAAGAATGTATCAAACAACCCGTATAAACAATTCATTGTTTAGTGGTGCTCCCAAAAGAAGACCGGATATATTTTTTGATCACCAGTACTCCAAGCTGACCCAGCTTAATAACGGAGACATAACTCCTAATGATTTTTTGATGAAATTAATGTTGATAAAAAAACGACTTAGTTATTTTTTTATTTTATTTCAAGGTTGATAAGGAAAAAACGACATACGTTATTTTATCGCTAATCTAATATTTTTTTGTTATTGAATGTAAATTCATATTTTGAGTTACGTAAATTGTTATTCTTTTACTTTTGGTTATTTTACTTAACTTTACCACATACGGGGCCTCCCTCTTCTTTCCTACCTATCAGCCTGTTGCATACCTACGCTTCCTCCAGGATCCGCCACAATGCACAATGTAGGTAGGTTGATTAACCACTTGATTTTGTTTGATAGATGACATTCAGACATTACGGGATTCAGCTATTTTAGAACTAGAACGTTTTGAGAAAAATACATAATGACCTTCAGTTGTTACAAGATGCATGCGTATTCAATTTCCGGCATTATGAGAGTCCTATTGATTAGCTAGACATTTTGGGATTAAGTTCTTATGGACCGGAAGCATTAAAAGGTTGGTTTTTCATTTGGTGGAAAAAATAAAATTTTGACAGATATCATTTAAAATGTACATAAAACTTGGACATAGTACCGCTATATTCTGGTGAACATGCTACCTACTCTAAAAAAACAAACGCTAAACAAACAATTTTTTTACTAAGTTTATCTAGGCCGAGGAAAGCAAGGTTAGTAGTTGTATCAATTTGAATGGTGCAAATAAACTAACCAGTGATGTCTGCACCATTAATGGGGCAAATCAATGGTGCAAACGTAACCGCGGGGTTTAAATAAATCAATTACTATTTTGGTGTTTAATTCTAACTAACATTTCGCACAAGTTATTTTCGATGTGAAATAATTTAAACTATTGCTATCAACGATGCCTTTTTGATACGTGTGTTTTAATCAATCCTATCCTATTAATATCCTACTAATAATATAAAGCCGAAAGTTTCTGAAACGTGAATATTATTTTGTTACCACAGATCTCCAAAACTACTGAATGGATATAAATGAAATTTGGCATACATTGCGAACATAGTCTAACTTAGATAATACTTACTATTATACCGAAAAGACATGAAGCCGCAGGCAGACTAATAAACGCAGACAGCAGAATAATAAACGAAATCGTAGATGGTCATTACGTAGTAAATAATTTTTGATTTTATTAGTTTAAAGGTTGCCAAGTCTATTTTCGGGACTAAATAATAGATTTATCTCCATCTAAAAACAATAAGGTGTTATATGGAGTAATAAAATTAGAAAGCGCGAGAAAAGCATTGAGGTGTAGGCGGGGACGGCGGTATTTTGGAGATAAAATGGCGGGGTCTGGGATGGGATCCAGGATTATGGCTGCTTAGTTGAAAAGTAAATGTGAGCGTATCGTCCGCTCGATACTATCTCGTATAAATAAATATAGGTACCTGTTGCCGCGCCTGCCTGCAGACGAAACTTTGACGCGCTTCTTTAGGAATAATCGACGGCTACTTAAATTAATTTTCCTTACCAGAAGTCTCCTCCTGGCTGGACTCCTCGTCAAACGAGGTAAACTTCGAGGTGCTTTTAATATTTTTTCGCCGGTAATTAAGATAGTTTTAATTCAGAAATAGTTGAAAAAGACGCGGGGCGCGCGGTCCGCGGTGGTCGAGTCTGATGTGCGTGTGCCCGTTAAGGCGGCTCGGGGTACTCTGGTTCAACGGTTCAGTCGCGTTGTGCGCTAAACGAAGGCGCGCGTGCCCCCACCATCGGGTCGACCTACATTCTTGCTACACCTACCGATTTTCGGGACTAACTTAAGAAGGCCCAGGATGATAGTAGAGAGAGATAATCGATTTAGTGACACGATCTTGTTACGGTGAGGAGTTCAAAATTTTCTAGAAATTAAGATGCCATAACATTCGATTAGAATTGATCTGATTTCAACATGTCAAATTTCATTTCAGTAAATTATGAAATATAACCTTGTATGAAAAATAAAGCCGTGATCTTAAATGTAATTTATGTCGTTTAATCTAATGAAACCACATTTCTAACGTCTTTCCATAGGTACAGGTAAGTTTCTCATGTTTTCCTATACATTATCCCTTAACTTTAGTCGTGGTTCCAATGGATCCACAACTATAGAAACACAACTTTTTAAATTTCTGTTATTTTATTATTATTAGTTTGACTGTTTTAGTGTCTTTGTTATATCAAAGCTGAGTAGTGATTCTCGGAATCGAGATGAGATATCAAGCAATGGTATAAAGCTGAATTTTAGACTCTGATATAGACAAAACAGGTACAAATTCATGAATTTTTATTTCCATCATTTTATTAAATCGGTTGTCAAAAAAACGAATAGAAAATTTGATTACGAATAACCATGAATCAATGACGGAGTTGTTTGATAGGTAATTCATCGAGGTATTATACTTAATCATAAAAACGTTTTTATCAGATATGAGTATGATGTATGTAAAATACGTATATTTAGAACTACACTTTAAGCTTTGTTATGAATCTATAAGATCTATGCATATGAATGCATTTTATAATTTTTCCTCTTTGTATTGGTTAGGTAGGGCTTGTGTCCGAGGATAATTTTCGCGCTACTGAGTTTAAGTTTTAGTAGGACCAAGGGCGCTCTTGTAAGTCCTATAATCTGACTACTTTAAAACAATTAATTGCTAAAAATTTATGCAATAATGATACTATAATAGGAATGTGCATTAGGGTGTACCGATATTTTTTGTTTGCTACCGCAAGACCTCTCATTAATCCGCATAATTAATTAATCGTAGAGCACCAGTATAATTTTTAAAATAAAATAAAACTATATTTTTAGGCTTCTACCGATCTTCAACATTTTGAAAATTTATCATTTTTGTGGTAATATTTGGCTATCTTTAATTTCGGCTGCTGAACTAAATACATATAAAGAAATATATTATGTGGGGTATACAAGCAAAGGCACCACTGTCCGTTCCCCAGTCACATTTAAGTGTACTAATACACGACGTTTTGATTTGCATGCAACAACACATCACTAGCGCCTTCGAATTTTTTAGGTTACAGAGTGCAAATATTCTCAAGTTTCAACTCATTTCGAGGACTTTCTTGACCCATGAGTATTTTCTTCCAAGCAAAAGTAATTTTTAAAGTAGGCTTTTAAAGTACTTGCAGTTACGATTATGCGGATTTTGTGATAATTTAACAACAAGTTCAAGGCGTAGTAAGACTACTTGTGCTATCTTGAGACCATACAAAGAACTTGAAGATCATCAGCTACCAATTATAAGGATAAAATAAATAAATGAATAATGCTGGACAATTCACACATCATTATATAGCCCTTAACTAAGCAGAGCTTGTGTTATGGGTACTAGATAACTGATATACTTAATATAACACAATACATAGATAGATATTTTTTATTATATGTACATAGCCAGAACACCCTGAACAAATATTTACAGATCGTACAAACATTTGTCCCGAGGCGGGAATCGAAACCGCAACCTCCTGCGTCGCAGGCAGACCTTCGCCTGCCGCGCCACAGAGGTCGTCCTAATATTCTTTTTTATATTTCAAGAACGACCTGCAATTAAAGTATAACGGGAAGGATCCATCCAATTCAGATATACATACATATGTATATGCGATTGTTTATGAAGATATCTAAAATATTTGGAACAAACCTTCGATTCCAATTCTAACTAAAGAACGAGTTAATCAACTACTTAAATCCTATTTTTAAAAGTAACTCAATATGTAAAAATACCCCAAGAGCAAACGAAATGATAGTTTGAAAACAAACTGAAGTAGTTTTTGGAGTCATCTACGGCGTGCGGTGGCTGGTAATTTGTCTGACTTGCCAAAAAATGTGGTCAATCAACTAAGTACGGATCAAAAACATCTTCAAGAGATATTTGAAGCTGTATCAACTGGTTCCTGCTTAATCCATCAGAGTTTAAGTATGCCCTCCGATTTAGTTCCTAACCAAGCAAAATACATATTTTAAGGACTGGGCCAAAATTTTTTTTCAACTGATTATGTACTCTCGATTTTTACCCGAAAATCTGAGATCGGTTATGGATTCTGGTATAGAAAGTAATACCTTCTTTTGCGGACGAAAAACTTGCTTATCAGTATGTTGTTTGATGATAGAGAGAGACCACTGTCAGGAGCTAGCATTGCGCCAAATAATAAACACGAGAGAAGCTGATAGTAACACCAAAAGCAGGATATTTAAACCACCAAAAGTTTACTTCTCTGCTAGAGATTACACTGAAATCATGGTGTGGAAGGATTGTCAGTTTACAGCACCGCCGGTTCTTCGAAATATTTCTAATCAGGACCTTCAAATCATGGCAAAAGAAAAAAGCTTTGAAGTTCTTGACTTTCCTTGTTATTGTAATAATAATATATTTTTGTTGCAGAGGACAACTGGGAAAGTTATACCAGTTGCACAGAACAACTGCACAAGACAACTGGGAATAAGCGTGTTACACACAATCGATAGAAAGATGTGTAACAGAGGCCTCACAAAGTGTCACAAGACGCTACCTCTAGAGATAGCTTTATAAGAACACGGTTGCAATTTCGAGCAAAAATGACAAATAATGAACACAAAATAAATTTAAGTTCAAGTTTTTCTCTTTATTAACTTTTTTGTACTTTGTTTTCTAAATTTCTATATTAAAATGCCTTTGAAACTTATTATTTTAGGCAACGGTTTAGGTCCGTGAAAATTTAAAATTTACAAAACTTCAAAGTGAGGTAGAACCTTCAAGAACACACGCAATTGTAGTTTCTTTACCTTTAACATAATCTGCGTTAAATTACGCTTTTGAGGCCTCTTACGATAGAGTAGCTCGCTCGCACCCTAATGACTTGACAATGAAAGCACCCTAATGTGCATGTTATATATAACTTGCACAATATGCACATGCTTATTATATGGAAGCTAAAAGAGAATGCTGTTATCGGAACGAAGCAATTACGTGTAAAACTACAACATAGGTGCCATAATGAAACTGGTTTAATGTCAAAAGGCACAAACGATGCTGGTTAACTACAATGAAATTTGCAGTCAGCTAAAGGTGCGGACGGATATTTATTAGAAAATTATACACTGCGGTGAACGACAACGTCTACAACAACCCACTAGCTCTGCAGAATAGAATGTAATAAACTTCTGAAACTATATAATGTTTGTATATTTTTTTATCATTTACGTATGTACATACGTACAATGTGATAAAAAAAGACAGAAACATTCATAACTTCCTATGGACCCTAGGAACACCTAGCAAGTTCTGCACCATCAATTGACATGACATGTATCTAAATAGATAGGCAAAATAAACATGTTCTAATACATGTTTATTTGGCCTATCTATTTAGAAACCACCAGCACATTTATATATCACTTATGTGATATATAAATGTCTTCTTTCACTTCTTCTACTAGTGGACAAAAAATTGAAGTGAAGAGAATATCAATAACATCTTATTTCTTATTTGATAATAATAACTATGTATAAAGAATAAAATTTGACTCGTCTAAGTGCTTATTTTGTAAGCAAGCCTAAAGAAATAAAGTTATTGATTCTGATTCTGAATAAATTACCTGCATGTGAAAAGGGGACCAAGTTCAATTATTGGCTTCGCCGATAAAAGCGGCTGGTATACATACCTATCCATACCAAGCTACCGCTACTGGTAGGGATAAGTGCACGATTGTATAGACTTATTTCTACCGGTAGGGATAGGTGCACTGTCCATTTCCACTATTCGCTACTCTATTACTTATTCATGTTTTACAGCTGTCACCATTTTGACAGGTGTCACCATTTTGATAGGTGTCGCCATTTTGACAGGTGTCACCATGTTTGACAGGTGTCACCATTTTGTCACCAATTACCACGGGACCGTGAAAAACATGATCCACGGAAACAGTGATTATTTTCGGATCTAAGGCAGCCTATGTGGTAAGCTAGGGTATAAGCTATGTATATACATTTCAAATTTCATCCAAATCCGTCCAGCCGTTTCAACGTGATTCACTAAAATTGTTTGTTCGATGCTTTGCTCTAAATACCGACCACTGATTAATGAACTCGTCGCTGTCACCATTTTGACAGCTGTCATGATTACGGTAGAAATAAATCTAGTATCGATAAGTGCACCAGCTAAAATGGACAGTGCACCTCTCCCTACCGGTAGAAATAAATTTACACAAATGTGCACTTATTCCTACCAGTGTGGATAGCTTGGTAGGGATAAGTGTATCAACCGGATAAAAGATCTGATATCTTATTCAATGCCAACCGAGACTAACATTACCGAATCTGTGACCAAGATAGGAAGTTCTGCACCATCAATAAATTACCTGCAGTGAAAAGGGGACCAAGTTCAATTATTATGGAACAGTTGAGCTATCTGTAGATTGTTTGCAACAGTCTGCAGTTAGCTCAATTGTTTCAATTGTAAATACAAGTTTAATTTGTTTATATTATTTGATTGTTATTTTCTTTTTCAAAAAGGTTTTATTATTGGCTTCGCTCATAAAAGATCTTTAAATGCCAACGAAGCTGTCAGACTGTGGGTCGCTTTTTATAACAAAAAGTAACTGTGACTGTGCTCCAAGTGCTGAAAGTCCCAGTTGCTTTTTTGTAGAATTACTGTTATATGTATGTTATATGTATGACTCTTAGTTCGTATCTAAAGTGAGAGATTTTTCAATCTTTATCTTCTAAGAAATATCTACACATACATATATTTAGAAACATCGACGAGAAATTTTTTCCCTTGTCCCTGTTTAGAAAGATGTTTTCACTCAGAACTGTGCGTGGAAGGTCGGTATAGGGAACCGATATTCAAAGTTTTTAATTTCAGTGGTAGACCAAGATGGATACAAAGCCTCGCTTGCACAACAAATAATTTATGTCTAATGATATTTAAATCAATTTATTTTAATTTTATTTGCGAGGACACATAAATGGTTATAAGTTATTATTTAAGTTTATTTATAAAGTGTTTAAAACTGTTTGTTCTCCGAATAAAATAAAATAAATATTTTATATATTTGTATGGCAGTTGTATGGTTTGAAACCTCACTAATTATATTTTAGTAAATTAAATAATATTCAGAGACATTTTTTAGAACTTATAATTGAACTAGCTAACAAGCAGCAACCAAATTAACAAAAATGTACATAGGTATATATGTATATACAGATAAAAAAAACAATATTTTGTTAATCTTTAATATTTTTGAGCAGGTACTGATTAATGCGGTGAGAGAAGTCTATCCCCAAATGAAAGTCACTAGTAGTTATTTTCATTTTAAACTTGGAATAAGGGAGAAAAAAGAATTAAATAAAATTAGACATATAACTTGTAACCAAGCTTTAATACCACACAACTTTAAGGTGGATTTATATCTTCAGACATTGAGCATGCCGTGAGCGTATCAGACACGTGCCGTGGCAGACAAATAAATATTATTCTATACATTGTGTATGAAATTTATATCTATCGTAAGACGGCCGCGCAGACGCCGTCAGACTCGGACCGTGCCCGGCCAGCATTCGCGGAAAGACGGCCTGCCGGGCAACACTCATTTTCTTCGACTGAACTGTACTGCAATCCGTAGTGTGAATCTGGACGTAAATAACGAGAAATAACAATTCAGTAGTCGAGTAGGTAAAATTAGTTGTTATATTATTTAAATAAATAGGCAATCATATCGTAATACCAAAACAGATAAATAAGTCTTCGTAAATATACGTCCTGATTCACACTTAACATTGGATTTTCGTATTAATAGCGCGGCTCCATACGCTCCCACGATACGTGAATGTCGAAACCGCCCTAAAGTAAGGTTTGCGGATAGCAGTACAGTTCAGTCAAAGAAAACAATCTAGTGCGTAGTGCATATAAATCAATGGACGCTGGACGGTGTCTGTTGTAGTCTGACGCGGCACGCTTCTGTTACGTTTGATGTAAATAAACGGAGTCGGTCGGTGTCTGCCACGGCACGTGTCTGATACGCTCCATGTCGGTAGATATAAACGGACCTTTATACTGTAGGGCTGGTTGACTATAAATGAAAAATTCACAGATTACCCAGCTGCAAAACAATTTGCAGAGTCGATGCACGAGTCAAAGGATCCACAAGATTACAGCGAACATACGGAGTTGTGCCCACGAGTGTCACAGAACAACTAATTTATTGGAAGCATGACATAACCAATTAAAAATAAAGGCTAAAGAAAACGATAGCCTATTTTTATATACCTATAAAAACTCATAAAAAGGAACCAACATAATTATCTCGAATAAAGAGTAAAAACTAAACAAAAAAAAACACAAAACAGGAGCCATGATAAAAGACCGAAAAATCGAAGAAAAACTAATGATAGGAAAAATTACCGTTGCTAAATGTGTAGATCATTTAGGTTGGTTATAAATTGAATAATATTTTTTTACAATTACCCCTGATGACATTAGATCCTTCAAGAACTTTGTTTAACTTAATAATTATTGTGATTATTTTTAGTGGTTTTATAATCAAATTACCTGTTGAAACTATTTTTAATATTAAAATAATGCCTTAACGACATATCCTTTACAAGTAAGTTTCCCCGACTCATTCAAAAATTCTACAACAGCTTTAAATGAGTCGGGGAAATGTCGGGGTTAAAAACATTGTAAAAAGTCAAAGACTTTGCCGATTGATCAAAGTTAATTATTATTTTGATAAAAAAAAAAACTACAAATGACGCATGGATTTATATGTGTGTAGTTCGTGTTTAGAAGAGTCATAGCCTCATCATTTAAATAAGGTAACAATTATTTTGTACATTTTTTATTGGTATATATATTATATGACAATAAACGATCTGTATTTTGTATGTAGTAAGACCGTAACTACAAGTTTTTTGAAAAGATAGCATTCCGCCATGACAAGTTGAACACCGTAAAATCAGAGATTACCACAGACATGATAGAGCTTATTAGACTTCTGTGGAGATTACTTAGTTGTGACGTCATGCCGTCACAATATGTATTGTAAAGGCACAGAATAACTATCGTTAACGTTGGACTTTCTTCTCTTGACAATATTATTTATGGTCATCCTTAAGTTGTAGACAGACGCCCCAGTATTGTAGCGTATAAGAGCGAAATTGAAATATCATTTTAGCAGCTCTATGTTTCTAATCCATATTTTTTGCAGAAGTAGGTATAATTTATTATTATTTCAGTAGTAGATAACTAAAAAATATTTAAGTAGTTTCTCAAAATCAGTCATCGTGCCTATTACAAAATACAAAGAAAAACAAGACCTGAAAAACCTGAAAGATGCCGAATTTGAGCTAAAACAAGATTGTTTAAGTCCGGTGCTAGGTTTCTTGAATTATGATATGATTTATACGTATATGTATTCGCAGTCCCATTGTCGGCCTCACTTTATCTTCTTGAAGCATGTTAAGGGAAGCCACAGCACACACCAGACACAAGCTTGTATTACGACGATTGCAGCGCCACATTTAAAATGCTAAACATTTATCGACAAAAGACACATAGGTACATTTTCAGTTATGTACAAATGTGTTCTCGGTTTGCATGCTTTCACGCAGATAAACAGTGGCGATAAATGTGTCGTAATACAATGTATGTCTGGTGAGTGTGTAGCCTCACTTATTCAAATTCTAAGCCAGGGAACTGCAACCTACACTGGCATCCCGAAGTTAGCAATTCATTTTATATTGCATTGGCTTCTGCTAATGTTATATATACCGGAGCATCGGGGCGTATCTGATACCGCGGGATCGAAGCCGCGTTTAAACCTAGAAGCATTTTCTGACTTAGGTATATACATTCATACTTTTCATCGTCGATTGTGGTAAATTTATTCTGCCTTACATATGTACATACTTACATACAAAATTGTTTCTTTGATAGAAAATTTGCAAGGTTATGTAGGGGTTGGAAATAGGGAAAAAGATTCAAACACTTTCTGATTTAGAACGGAAGGATACGATTCAATCACAGAACCATTTGGAAGAAATTGCTTCAATGACTGCTTCATGACATCTTGTTCGAAGAAGACGCACAAAAGCAAAACTGCTTTGCTTTGTAAAACAGTGCAGTCAAAAACTGATTTATGAAGCTGACGAAATTATAAAATAGAATGGTCATCGAGACTTCCTCACACCACTGTGATTTAAAGGCCACTGAGCTAGTTTATTAAATTTTTAAGAATTTGACCTTTTGTAAGTGTACATTTATTGTATTTACGGAAATAAATAATTTTTGACTTTGACTTTTATGGAGTTGGCTACACGTAAAGTGGCATTGATGTATGTAAGTACATATACAGAGTTTCGCAATCATAATATTAGTGTCTATCTAAGTAATTAATATTGCTTCTACAAGCATCCGAAGCCGTGGGGCCGCGGCGTACGAATAACGACCCCTCCAAATCAACCCGTGGATGTCGTAAGAGCCGACTAAGGGAACCTACCAGAGGAAGGGCAGCAGCTTCCTTCTATACGGTACCAGGCATTCTAGATAATACCGTAGGCACCGAAGACATGATGTTTGTGGCTGCCGCACATGCATCTATTTAATGAGTGTTGATTTCCATATCGAATCAGATAAAAAGTTGCATTTGGTACAGTCAGGGTCCAATATATCTATAACAGGCCGAGAAAGTTTTTCCCTATATTATTTTTCTCTAACAGACGGACAAAGTAATTCGACAAATCGAGCACAAAACATCAACGGCAGGCACGGAGTGTAATCCTAATATAAAGAGAAATGAATTGGATTTAGTTCTACAAAAAATTAAACAAGAAGCATTTGCATCTGCCGAACCACTTCCAAAAATTTACACGAAGCATATAACACCATTGATTGATGAAACTGATATTGCGACGTTGCTTAATTTTGAAAAGGTCACGGGTTGCTTGAATACTGCCCGTAAAAAAGCATGGAAGGTGAAAAAAGTCAAATTTCAAAAATTTACCGATGTTGAAGTGCCCAAAACTTACGCAAAATGATAGTTTGCGACTAGGGGAATTTATAGAAAAGGATACTAGAATACTGATATTCTTCAATACTGAAGTGACAGATTTACTTCCCCAAATAAAGGATTTTTTCCTAGATGCAACATTTAAGAGTACTCCTGCTCCGTTTTACCAATTATTCAGTATACACGGTGACATAGGTAGCTCGCCCAGTTCAATTCTAGCAGTCCCAATTTTTTATGCTCTAATGAGCGATAAGAAAGAAGCGTCGTATTTTGCATTGATATAATAAAGACCGTATTTAAAAACGAGTGGTACCCAATAAGGATTCATATGGACTTCGAAATAGCTGCATCTAATGGTTTAAAAAAAATATTACCTGATGTGGTTATTAAGAGATGCTATTATCATTTTAATAATTGTATCTGGAAAAAGGCAAAGTCGTTGGGCATCAAACAAAAGCTTTACAGACGTATAGTTGGTTTATGTGCCGTGTTACCGCTGGTTCCTATTGAGAAAATTGAAGATGGATGGAAATATATCCAATCCCGAACTTTTAATGAAAGAGATGAAAAATTCAAAATGATTATGATTATGACATACATAAAGAAGACATGGATGAAAAATAAAATAACTATAAATGAATGGTGTGTTGCCCAAGAGAGACATAGGACAAATAAGATTATGGAAAACTGGCATTCCTTATTAAACAAGTCCATAAACGAAAACTATGATACGTTGGTAAAGCTCCTTGAAGTGCTCCAACAAAACGTGACAATCCCAAAAATTCAAATTCATAATCAAATATTACAAAAACGAAGAAAAATCGAAATAGAAAAAGACCACGAAATTATAGAACTGCAAATACAGTTACTTCACAGTGAAATTTCAGTTGGCCATTATTTAGAAACTTTGCGGTAAAATAAATGATGAAATTAATTTTAATTTTATTGCCTTTTCATTATTACTATTTAATCTCGTTTACTTATTACAATTACATACCACGTTGTAACAAAACGGTCAAGTGTGTGTTTGGTGGGTCCACGAAAACATTTTGTCCCAGTGGGACATCGCCGTGGGACCACGGTTCCGGAGTGAGAAAAAGATATTTTTAATCCAAAACTTTACCAGTAAAAGCAGTTATTTTGAGTTATCCGTAGGAGATAGGCATATCATATATCTCGGACTTTTTTACAGATTTTGATACGTTCTTTTGTTCTATCCTCAACAGTTTCCGCAGCGCACGCGATGAAAGCATTTTTTTTTAACTTTAATTATATTATTCAAGTTTAAGTAAAGATGTGTAATTATTTTCGAAATTATTATAGCCTATGATACTCCACAATAACTTAGCTTTGTATTGGTGAAAACATTTTGAAAATTGGTTCTGTAGATCCAGAAATTACCCCTTACAACGTAACAAATTCACAAACGCTTCTTCTTTATAATATTAGTATAGATATGTAATAGGTTGGTAAAGTTTTTAAATCACAGAACTAATGCGAAGAAATTACCAGAAGTTCTGTCATCAGATTACTCAACAAAACAGGTGGGAATAGTAGAGATAAAAGTCAGGTGTAAAGCATAGTCTTTAAGTCACAAAACTAATGGGGGAAAAAATCCCAGTAGTTTTGTCAACTACTCAACAGAACAGGTGGGAGTAAACGCAATAATTATATGCAAAATACAAATGCAATTGGGTTTTAGTTTCGCTTAATAACCATAGTGTAGAAATAGATGACCTCTACAATATTTTGTCTCAATTCAGAAAGACAGCTTGTTGAGCTTGTTAGTTAACTGACGAAAACAAGCTAAAATGAACTTTTCGTATTATCCCTGGCTCAGATAAAACGTGGACAGAACAGAAATAATATTTAGCTAATAGGACATGTATCCAAACCAAATAAAATATATCAATTGAACAAAAATAACACCCATCCATTGAAGTGAAATCAGACCGTAGATACAATGAATGAACAATTATTTGTTCTTCCAAGGTGAACTTAACGTATTATTGACTGCAAAACACTTCCTCACGTCATAAACTTATAATTGCAATTTTTATTTTCTTTGTCATAAGCACCTACCGCAAAAATAGTGACGTCACACCGAAATAATTTGAGCAGTAGTTCAGTTCCAAACCTGGGTACCTACACTGTTTTACACTCTTTAATGCAATAAGTGGATATTTTTCATAGCTTCCGATAATCTCACGCATACCAAATGAAAAACGAACTGTATCTATTGGGAAAAGGTACGGTATATTGTACGTTGTTAGAAAGTAGTGATGGGAAGTTATGAACGATGGTATAAAGTGACTACATCCGGCCCCAATTAGGACACCATGTTGCGATGAAAGCATAAACCGCTGGTCTCTCTGGAAGACAGTATCCAAGGCACTCTAGTAAAGATGGAGTAGCAACTACCGTATCGTGAAAGTCTTTAAAGTTTATCACCCCGTCAACATCCCGATCCATTCGCTTTAGCATTATGTCCACAAACTCCTGAAATGAAAACAAAAAACGCTGTTAAGAAGTATCTTATTTACCTACTTTATTGATTCCAACACATATTCAAGTTTATTCTATCAGAAATATTCGAAAACGTAGCCAATACTTAGTTTTTTCGCGATATCTTCGTCTTAATAAGTATATTATTTAAATAAATAAATAAATAATGCTGGACAATTCACACAGCATTATCTAGCCCCAAGCTAAGCAGAGCTTGTGTTATGGGTACTAGATAACTGATATACATAATACAATATATTACATAGATATATATTTTTTATTATATATAGAAAACGACCAGAACACCCTGAACAAATATTTGCAGATCATACAAATATTTGTCCCGAGGCGGGAATCGAACCCGCAACCTCCTGCGTCGCAGGCGGACCTTCGCCCACCGCTCCACATCGGTCATCGATAGAGGAAATTATACCAATAAAACAAATGTTACGTAACATTATAAGGTTAAGCAACATATTTTTTTTTAAAAAACGTTGTAACAACCCCCCCATCCTTATACCTAAACCTCATTACCTAGTCCCCTTTTTACCTAAAACCTTTGATGACCTAATTAATTCCTTATATCTAATTAATCTTAATCTATAAAATATAGAAATAACGATAAGTGTGGCCAATGATCGTCTAGTTAGTGGTAGGACTCTTATGTTGTGTAGCAGTAACTTAGATTCTTTTAGATGCTAAAGACAAACGATTTGATTTAAAGTTAATTAATCCCTACATTCTTAATATCAAATTATAATTAATAGATTATAAAGTTTCAATCAATTCGAGTATTTAAACCTAAATTGTGTTGTAAAAATGGGTCAACTGTACTGAGAAGTTTATCTAGGCTTCCTTTAATTTGTGTGTCGAGGAAATTGCCTAGGTAGTTTTGTAAGTCATTCTTCCTTCTATCAGACTGAATTTAAGAACGGCAAAATCTAGGGCTCCTTCCAGACCGCCCCAGATAGTAGCTTGCGACCCAGACTTGGTTAGCTCCCTCCGTTAGGTCTACAACAGATAGGCTAATCTATCATGTCTAGACAATGGGACATATCACAAATAGTCTGTCAGGGACAAGAGGACATTATCTTTTATCAAAATTCCTAAGTCAGTTTATAGTCAGATGTAATTTAACTTCATTCATCGGGAATATTAATTTGTGATATTTTTAATTCAAACCAAGCACACAATAACTCACAAACAAAAGGTCAGTCCTCTAGATTTCTGCGGAGCTTTGGATTCAGAAATACTTTACTAAAAGAAGCTGTTGATTTCTCGCAATAAAGCTCCCAACGAGGAGATGCGTAATTATCCTGGAAACTAATTCCGAGAGATATTCTTAGTATTTTCCAATACATTACTATCAAAAGCTGTAGACTTTGGTTGTTATGATTAGTACTGTGGAATTATAGAAATACAGTCTAAGGACTTTAAATTTATATTTAACTATTCTATACGGAATAGAAACATTAGCCTCGAAATAGTTAAAAGGTAGACTGTGGATATAAGCTTTTGTACGACACTTCTCAGTGTTCAAATAGGGGCTTTTGGGTACTAACTAGAGTTTCTAGTTTAGTAGGCTAAAGCTCCGCAGAAATCTAGAGGACTAACCTTTTGTTTGTGAGTTATTGTGTGCTTGGTTTGAATTAAAAATATCACAAATTAATATTCCCGATGAATGAAGTTAAATTACATCTGACTATAAACTGACTTAGGAATTTTGATAAAAGATAATGTCCTCTTGTCCCTGACAGACTATTTGTGATATGTCCCATTGTCTAGACATGATAGATTAGCCTATCTGTTGTAGACCTAACGGAGGGAGCTAACCAAGTCTGGGTCGCAAGCTACTATCTGGGGCGGTCTGGAAGGAGCCCTAGATTTTGCCGTTCTTAAATTCAGTCTGATAGAAGGAAGAATGACTTACAAAACTACCTAGGCAATTTCCTCGACACACAAATTAAAGGAAGCCTAGATAAACTTCTCAGTACACTTGATCCATTTTTACAACACAATTTAGGTTTAAATAATTCGAATTGATTGAAACTTTATAATCTATTAATTATAATTTGATATTAAGAATGTAGGGATTAATTAATTTTAAATCAAATCGTTTGTCTTTAGCATCTAAAAGAATCTAAGTTACTGCTACACAACATAAGAGTCCTACCACTAACTAGACGATCATTGGCCACACTTATCGTTATTTCTATATTTTATAGATTAAGATTAATTAGATATAAGGAATTAATTAGGTCATCAAAGGGTTTAAGTAAAAAGGGGAGTAGGTAATGGGGTTGAGGTATCGAAGGATGGGGGGTTATTACAGGTACAAATGTTTAAATTTGTAATTTAGTCACTTCCCATTGGACCCAGATGAAGCTGCTGCAATATACAAAAGCCGGTTTTGCTCTAGAAAAAGTAGATGTACACTTAAACCCACTATTTTGAGTGCTTGCTCATGTGGCTATAACATTGGTATGTTCATATTACCTAAACGCATTCGTCATTCACGTCCACCATCTGACCACGATTGTGATTCCGTCCTAGAAATGAGGAAACTGAGAAACCCTTAAATATCGATTGAATAATAATTATTAGTTAATCAATATTTAATACAATACTCATTATTATATACAAATTAAAAAAATATGTTTAATCAAATTAGGTTCCATGACGTACAATTACGACGTAAGTTGTAAGCAATGATCAGATTAAGATCTCCAATTTTTACATAGAAAGAGAACCTTGAACCTGTTACCAAAGTGCCATTGGGGCTAATCAATAAAAAAACTCATGGCCCTGATACAGTCTGCTTTAAAACTACTTTAAATTAAACCCTGGTTTTTTCATGGGCAAAACTGTAATTTTTACCAGATTCAGATTCCACAAATAATAATCCAAATGACACCAAAAAGTATGAATTTTCCATAATTTATAGCTGTGATAGTATAAATAGAAAATAACAATTTATTTCTAGAAGTTTCCGCTAAGCAATTGCGTTGCTTTCTGTTAACACGGTAGAGCAGTCATTTAACGCCCTGGTATTAAATTGCAATCTCGTAGCCTAATGAGATCAAGATGAAATGAACGAACACGGCCACTGATTCAATATAAACTGCGAGCAAAATCTAAGAGGCAGTAAAGCTTTAAGGGGGCCCTTCCCGGTCCTACCATCGTCAACGCGAGCGTGATTGAAAAGTTTGTTGTTTCATCCAGCGCAATGTTAGAAAAAGAGGCAAAGCGAAAAGAGAGAGAAAGCGCCTGAGCGCTCAGTTGGCATTCGGTTACTTTCGCGAATAGTGCGAAAGTAACCGAATAGTGTGCGAAAATTTCATAAAACTTGTTCCAGGAAATACGTGTTTTTACGTAAACCTTACAAGTTTGTCAAATAAAACTTTGTCGTTTAGAATGTCCATTATATTTGCAAGGTTTCTATCTTAATATTTTCTTTACTTTTACAATTTATGAGTACATTATAGACGCTCAAAGTTCACGTAAAATTTGTGCTAAAACGCAGATTTTGGTGGCTTATACTGAATTTGTTTCTCCAAATTTCGATTTTTTGTTACGATAGAAACCTAGATATAGTGCACAAGATTACCTATTACTTAAAAGTTTCAAAGAAAGATCTGTTATAGCGCCATAATCACGTACGAGCGTTTGTATGAAAAGTAAGACGGGTTGGCCGCCCTTAAGACAGCGCTGACGACAACAGATTGACATTTAGTTGAAATTCCAAGCATTTGTTTATCGGGAATTCAGAAATAATCTATTGCATTTCCAAGAACTATGTTCTGGTACTACCAGAACATAGTTCTTGGAAATGCAATTGCTTGCTACCAGACTGGTAGCAACGCACAGGCTCCGATTGGTTTAAAGTTTTGTAATGGCCAACAATACAAAATAATGGATCATTGTGTTTCAAGAATTTTAAAAGAATCATTAAAATATGCTTCTAAAACGTTCAGAATATATGAACGTTTAATATGTAATGTAAAGTATGAAGTGATTGGCTTGAAACCCACTGTGGATAGACTATAAACAAATCGAAATAGTTTTCAAAAATATTTAGAGGAACGATTACAACTGGGTCTGAACTTATTTCGGGTGATCTTTTCAACCTAAAATCTACGCTACGAGTGTATATAATCACTAGCGCGTATAAGCTAGTAAAAGTATAAAGTGAGCGTCAAATGCCATCTATCGCAAGTCGTGAATATCTTTCTTGGAAGCCGGAACCACTTAGGCCGTGTAAAACTGCCGAGACTGTGAGACTAAGGGAAAAATTGGTTCAAGCCAACGTATACAGAGGGCGCTACCATACAAAATAGCTTTTGCGTCACAGAACTAAACTAAAAAATCTATAAAGAATACTAAATATTGTTAATTATCTGACAACATTAACTAGACTTCCAATAAACAAATAATTTTATATTTAACTAGCTGCTGCCGATAAAACGCGGGCGAAGGCGCGGTCGCCCGCGTTTTATCGGGATAATAATTAGCCTATACATATGTTATTCCAGGTTCCAATCTATACCCATACCAAATTTCAGCCTAATTGGTTCTGTAGTTTTTGTGTGAAAGAGTCACAAATATCCATACATCCTTACAAACTGTGACATTTTTAATATTATATTATATAATTTATGTAGGATAGGATTAAGACGAAACAACTCAAATAAAAACATATTGAAATTATATTTTAATAGGGGCAAGCGGGGCTTGCTTGGCACAACGACAATAAGCTGGGTTAATTATGTCCGAGTTGTCAAACCATACAAATACGTAAAATTTAATCAAAATTAGTCATTCAAAAATTGTTGGGCAAGTGGGGCTTATGTAAGTAGACCGCCAAAAGGTAAACTCTCAATTTAACCTACTGTATTTTTACTGTATTTTTGTTACTTACTTTAACAGCCTCCTCAACATCATCATCTCTTGAAGATTTGGCCAGTGCTTTTTTCAAGCATTGGTACATTGTCTCACGCCGCAAGGATCCTTCTCCCAGCAAATCATAGCACTGGAATTAAAAACTGTATGATTCGTTGCCGCACAACTGAAACATTTTCATTTGTCAGCATTGCGCTCGGAAACTTATGACTCTAATAGTAAGATCCAACAACGTAGTTTTTTTTTAGCTATTACGCGTTTAATGCGTTAACGCTTTCATTGCTAAGCTTTAACAATGCGAGTCGGTGGTGAGAGGGGTGGCAGCCCAGAACCATTATGGCCAGTTTTCGAAGGCTTTTTCCTTCAAATACTAAGCTGCCTACGCCGAAAACCTCGTAAAGTTTGAAAATGAAAAGCTAATCTCGAAATTCGATATTTACTTACCGTGAAGGCGTACATAATCCTTTCCTCCAAGTCCCCTCGAAGATAAAGCGAGAAGGCTTTTGCGAAGGTGGCCATGGTCACATACGGAGAAGTACCGCGGTCCAGGGCGACCATGACCCGCTCCATCATATACGAGTCCGTCATTCCGAGTCCGTTGTGCAGGACGTCTCGGAAATGTGTCCTGGAAATCCCGGACGAACACTTTAATTAAACCTTCTTAACATTTCCGACCGATTTTCCTCAACATATCTTATCAGACACTCGATCAAGTCAGCTATCAAAAAATTAAACTAAGTCCAAATCGGTTTATCCGTTTGATCATGGTACTACAGAAGGACACATGTCTAAATATATCAAACGTTTTGCCCTTTTTTGATAGAAGTTACATAATCATTTCAGCCACGGCGCGCGCGACGCATGGATCGGTAGGTACATAGCAATACAAGATAAAATTTTGTAGGTACCTTACTCCGAAACGTTTCTTTGGAGTACCTACTAACTTTTTACTCAATTCAATTTCAATTAAAAATAACAAAAACATTTTAATCTAATATAAAATCCACCTAATAATCTAATTACAATTCAAAAATAATTTATTTTAATATTAATTTATTGTAAAAAAAAAATTACACGTCATTATCCATATCCCCCTAATTTTAATATGGTATACGAATTATAAATAATATGTATAATAAACTTTTATAGTGGCAGGCACCCATATCCAGAGGAGGTACACATTGTTGGAAAATATCAGCTCTTTATTAGAGAAAACCATAACGAAATTTTAAAAACAAATGAGTGAGTAGCTCCTAAAAATTAGTCATAAAGGTCATAATTTTTTGTGATGAAGTGTCCTGTAAGAATTTTCATTGATTTAAATAAATCTGAGCAGAGGTATTTAATCAAAGTTATTAAATAATAATAAAGTAATGATGTGAATAAAACGGAAGAATAAAGAGGACATACAGGAAAACTGTCTTATGAAACTTTCTAAGTGGAGAGGTATTTTCCTATAAATCGACCATAAAAATGTAATTGATATTTAGATTAATTGATATAAAAATGATTTAGTCAAACGTGAGAAGCGCCTTAGAAATTAGATTGATCGACATTTTATTCGATGCCGATCGACTTTTTTTCATATAAGGGTTATTTTAATGTAGGGGAGAGTAGGTAGCATTAGTTATCATAATTTCTGAGAAATCGTCATTGTCACAACTCTCTGTCACAATTCTCCTCGGTCTCCGCTAATATATATATATATGTATATATATTTTTCATGCCTCTTAAAAGTTAATAACTATTCCAATATATTATAAGCACCTCATAATAAAAGCTAATATCAATTCCAATATATTTTCAATGCCAATTAAACCTACATATCTTGCTAAAAATATATATTGGTTGAAGGATTTTTTTCTTCAGTATTTTGCTCATAACTCGGATATCTGTACGAATGGCATTACGATTACTTCTGACAAAAGTATTTATGTACATAAAATTTCCTACTAATTTGGTCATATAATATTTTTGCTCTACGATCAATACTTTAAGAGCTACATACAGGGTGTGTAAGTTCAAAATTAAAATTAATAGGAGCTAATTGTATTATCGTGTTTGATGGTTACCATGAAATAAAAAACAGTACAAAAACATCAGGACAAAGAAGAAGACAAGCAACCAAAATATCTGATGACATAAATTTTAATCTTGCTATGAAGGTCACTGTTCAACAAGAGCATTTCTTATCAAATGCAAAAAACAAGAATCAACCGATTGAACTTCTGACAGAAAAAATGCAGGCTGAGAGAATCGAAACACGAGTGGCTCCAAGTGATACTGACTTTGTAATTATAAGCACTGCCATTGAGAATGCCGCAAACTATCCCGTAGTTGTTGGGGAAGATGTGGATTTAGTAGTTCTTCCAATGGCTCTAACTTCACTTCTATTTCTATCACCTCTGCTTTCCAATGTAATGAAATTATTAACAGACGAGAATGCGGTCTCTATAAAAAAATTACGAACAATTTGACTAATTTTAGGTGAGAGAGAGATAACTTATTTAACCATAAATAAAACATAGATAACTTATTTACTAGACAGTACTTTAATCTAAATAGTAGGTAACACAGAAAAAAATATGAGACGGTTATTATGGATAAAATGGGTCCCTGCCTCAGCATGTTGCATGTATTGGAGCATTTGCCCAATACTGCCCTGGTGTTCAGGCAGGCTCGTGCCGGCCAGGTGCTACACACGCTTGACTAAAATTTGTAATGCAAACTTGGTTTATTTTAAGAAAGTGTACCTGTACTGTGCCTCCTCTGGTTATGGGCTGTATGTGCTGAAGAATCCACATTGCATCATCTAGCTGAGAGAGCTATCAGAGCTTGTGTTGTAGATAATTTCTAGATAACTGTTAATAATATTTTTTCTTATGAATAGAGAAAAACCAAGACGCGGAACAAAATATCTGCAGATTTTACAAACATTTGTCCCGTGGTGGGGACCGAACCCGCAACTTCTTGCGCCGCAAGCGGAAAAACGCCGCTACACCACGGCGAGGTCGTCAAAGTAGAGATTAAAAACAGATTGAATAGACCTTGATATCAAGTCAGCGGCAGCAGGCTTTTCGTCGCGTTTTTGAATTTTGAAAAATATCACCATAACCTCTGTAAAAAATAGAATCATAGTTACGTTAATACGCACCTACATCCCTACACTTACATTATAATGAAGTAAAATTTGTTAGCTTGTTGTATTTGTATGGGGTAATCTCTGGTACTACTGGTGCGACTAAATATTTTCACGTTATTATTTCATTTAGTAAGCTACATTATTCCTCAGTGGCATATGCTCTTTTGTCGTACCGCGTGATCGAAGCCGCGAGCAGAAGCTAGTCTAAAATAAACACATGAAGAAGGCAGCTCGAAATGGGGCGACTTGAGTAAAACTCTTCGTTAGCTTCTATTAGTACTTTTGCTAAGATAAGAGTCTGCCGTATAGTATCTACTGACCTGATTCATAAAAATAATAAGAAGTTTAAAAAAATCAACACATCTGTTAAACTGCACAAACCACGCAGGAATACACAAAATCTTACGTTCCAATTCATCAAATGTGAAATGAGTATCCTTTTGAATTTCTATCCACAATGCACCGTTTTTCTTTCGAAATCGGATTTCCTCCATAGGGTCCAATGATGAGTCGAGAGAAACCGACATTGTAGCGGGTTAAATTTATAAATTTTTACTGTTGCAATTTGGAGTTCTACGGCGTATTCAATTGTGAGATTCGTTTGAATAGTTTAGTAAAACTGATACAAAAAATGTACAAATTGGAAAAAAACAGGAAAAGACATGAATGAGCAACAATGTATTTTTTACTTTTTAGTCAGCGACAAAGAGAATACAATACTGATCAAAGAGGATACACACAAAGAGAATACGATACTACGAATACACAGCGCTGACATCAATGAGTATACATTAATTACCAAAGACAATACTGGCTCTGATTTTTTATGACGTTACATCGTCTATACTTTTTATTAAAGACTATAGATTTTTACGATTGGTTTTTTTACTTCATGCAGGGTCATTTCGTTCGTCCATCCGACACCAGCGTGAAACCCAAACTTAGCATAGATGACAGACACTATACTAGCTGTGCTCAAGGAATTTATATACTAAGTTACGTTAGTATATAAATTCCTTGGCCGTGCTATGGCCCTTATTGACGAATACTCTCGATTCCCCTTTGATGATATTTGGTATGGTAAGCCCCCTTATCTTCTATTCAGACAGAGGAACCTGTTTTATACCTGCAGAAGTAAAGACGTCAAATTCACGTTGGATTGCTTCAAGTAGAACTACACATTATAATCCAAGAGGGAATGGAAAAGTTGAACTTTTACACGGAACACTTTGGGAATCGGTGCAGTTGGCTCTACGTTCACGCAATCAAACGATTGAAAACTGGGAATACGTTTTGGACCAAGCGTTACATTCCATCCGATCTTTGGTAAGCACAGCGACTCATTGTACGCCGCATGAAATAATGTTTACGCACACCAGGCGGTAATCAAATGGATTATCCATTCCAACTTGGCGGCAAGAATCTGAACGGGTCCTAATGCGTAAATTTAATCGCACTTGTAAGTACCAGCCTATTGTTGAGAAGGTGACTCTACTTCACGTAAACCCAGATTATTCATACGTTCGCATATTTAACTGAATCCAAGAAGTCACAGGCATAAATAGGGAATAATAGGTATCTAAGCATGTTTATTGCTAGAAAGAAAAACATATTTGTTCAATTTTCATTTTGTTTTATGGTTTTACAGATATTGTATGAGTCATAACAATTTCTGTAACAATTTCTTTGTAGAGTCTGAAGAATCATTATTTAGAATCAATTAACAATCTTTGTACAATAATTACAAACCTCTTCAAATGGAAGGGCTGTGTTGAGAAACAATAATTTATAATCTGTATCTGACATTTCACTATGGTCACTGCGAAATAAAGTCACGACAAAATATGATTGTTATTTATTAATTATATATTCAATAGACAGTACAGAAACTATGACGCGAAATGCTAAGATTAGCGTGTAGATGGCACTAAAGTTGTCCATAAATTGAATCTAGATGAATCGCGATTGAAAGAAATTTTTATGGACACTTGCAAAGAAAAAGTGTGTCAATCGATGGCTCCGGTCCAGCAAATCTTTGACGTGAAATACAGTCACCTCAATATGGTGATAGTAACATTTCACTACCTACCACAGTTTTCTTCCTGCAAGAGTGCATTGTACGGAGCTAGGTACATTGAAAACATTGTTGAATATGTTGAAAACATTGAGGACATCCAAATACCAGAAGAATTTAACAAGGATTTTTCACAATAAGTGACTGAGCAGTCACTTATTGTGACTTGCGGATAAATCATTTTAACGGCGTTTATAGCGGCAACCTCAAAGTCACAATTAATTTTTTTTATTGTCTCTCTGAAAATGTCTTTCAAAATAGTGAATAATCTATGGTATTTAGCCTGAGTTTTATCCGAAAGCAAAGCGTAGAGCAGCGGAATGAATCTATTTTCAGTGTCACTTCTGGAGAAATTCCCGTGAAAACTGTATACCTGATAAAACAGCCTTGGTATTATTTTAAATGTACCATCGCAGAAAACGGAATCATTTGTCGTAAGACTTTCTAAAGCCAGAAAAGTACTAAAAATTAGAATTTTATCCAAGTTTGCACCATCATAAATCAAAAAATCCTTTTTAAATTCTTCTGGTATTTGTATGTCCTCAATGTTTTCAACATATACTACCACTTGCAGAAGGCTGTGTGGGCAAAAATCCAAAAACTTGGGATAGACCTTACGCAAGAAGGAAAATACATAGGTCTTACTGCATGTTGGCGTTTCTTCCGGCTCAATTAGTCATTGAGGGATTTATCAGCATCCTGAGGGAGTTGCCAGAAAATCATAGTCATCAAGAGATTAATAAAATAGTTTTTTAAAGTTCTGGATGAAAAAAATTACCAGTGATATACTTTGTTGTGCCATTAAGAACGTGCGTACAAACAATTCATAAGAAGGATGGCATCACAGAATAAAAACAAAAATTCCGCGAAATCCAAGCATTTTGTTATTTATAAGCTTGTTAAAAAAAGGAGCCAAATTCCAAAACCGGAGAATACGACAAAGCCAAAAAACGCAAGTCAAAAGACATTCTAAAGAATATGCAAATTAAAGGTATTGTGCAAGATTGCATACCAGACAAAATAAATGCTAAAGACTGTATAAAACGATTAACAGCTATCTATTAACTTTTTCCACGGAAGGGAAGAAGCTAATTTGGTTTTTGTATGAAAAAGTTCTAAGTTAAATGTTTTAAAATAAATTAAGCTTAGCTAGCTCAATTGTTTCAATTGTAAATACTAGTTCTAATTTGTTTCTATTATTTGATTGTAACTTTCTTTGTTAATAAAGACTTATTTCCCTAAAATAAATTAAATACTTAATTATAACAGTTTTTTGTGCATCAGTATGGGATACTAGGAACGGTTCATCTTCCCTTTTGACCCGACTACCAACTGAGGAGGGTTATGAGTTTGTCACCTATGTGTGTATGTGTGTATTAATGTAAGTAGCCTATTTCTTTGTTCCCACGTAGCGCTCAAACTAGTAGTATTTTCGATTTCAACAAGTGAGGTATGGATTGATTCGTCTCAATACCCCGGTGGATATCCTACTAATATTATAAATGTCAAAGTTTGTAAGGATGGATATTTGCTACTCTTTAACGCAAATACTACTGAACTGATTAGGTAGACATTTGGTATGGGTATAGTATATAGGCCTGGACCTGGAATAAGATATAGGCAATTTTTTATCCCGATAAAACGCGGGTGAAGGCGCAGGCAGCAGCTAGTAGGCTGTCCATAATTATTATCTCGATGTATTTTCCGACAAAATCCGGGGTTTTACGAGATAGCGGGGTCTAAGTGAGGTACAAAAATTCCAAAGTTAGTAAAATGCTCGTGTGCAGCAAAAAGATAGGTTTCAAAAAAAATTGTTTAGTTGAGTTGGTAATCTGTTGTGCTAGAAATCTATAGAATCGGGAATACGTGGAGATGAAAATGCGTAAAATTAAGTCTGTAAAGTTGAGAATCTGTAGAATTACGAATCTACGCTGAAATACGAATTTGGGAATCTGATGATTTGGAAATCTGTTGAGTTGGAAATTTGTAAAAACGGGAATCTATACCTCTAGAATAACAAATCTGGAGAGTTGGGAATCTGTTGATTTGGGAATATGTAGGATTGGAAATATGTAAAAAAAATCTGTAGAATTGGGAACAACCCTTTTAATTTTATAATCCGAATATTCAAAGGAATAAACTAGGTAGAATTTATTATTATTTTTGTTGTTTTATTTGCTACTTTCATCTGGCCGCAGCGATAAACGAGTTTTGGTAAGATAAAAAGTAAGACAGACTGAGTTACTTTATTTTATTTGCAATAATTTTCATGGCAAAATCATCTTGAATAATCTTATTACGCAATCTGTCGGCTTGATAAATATAGACGCTCACGTTAGTCCCGATATTTCTCGAGTCAACAGATTCGCATCAATATTTCTTAAAAGCAACAGTCTATGATATTTTACATTCTTCAATTCAGTCACTCACCGTCCAACAAATAAGGAACTTCATGGGCGTGCATGTGTCAGAAACGAAACGCGTGGACGGTGTCTAATATAAAATTACTGTATTTTTTCAGTTTTTCCCGCGCGTTCATTTAATTAACAAGTGATTCTACAAATCAAATAGATAAAATTTTAAAAAAGGTTTGCAAAAGTGGTCAATATAAGTTCCAAGGAAAATACAAGAAAGTGGTCTAATCTATGTTTAATGAGGCCTGAATGAAAAAATGTTTATTGAGAAAGAAGTGGGAAGTGGGTTATTCCCGCTCGTCCCACGCGTCGTCCCCAGTGGGGACCAACGAGAAGCTTTATTCCCGTTCGTCCTATAATTAAATGTGCTTGAGAATCGTTAACCTCGCAAAACTTTGATAAAAGGTTTCGGAAAGAACAGACAATGACCTTTGCAACGATACCACAAGAGCATATCTACCAACATTGGGATTTTCGACCCTTAGACCCCCATTTTTATCTGACGTCACATAGCCTATAACCATCGGGCTATAAAGACGAATCATACGACACTTCATTTGTTGAAACCAGACCTGTAGTTTCAGCGCTACGTGGGAACTTAAAAATCGGCTACATACATACAAACATACATATGTATGTATATACATAGGGTGTCAAACTCATAACCCTAGTCCTTCAGTAGTCGGGTAAAAAATCGTATTCTTAAGGCGTTTAGAGGTGCGAAATTACCAATTTGTGTTTGTTTATCGAGTGCGTAATAATGCGTGCAGACGTGCAGAGTGCAGAGGCTTGCGTGGCTGTAGGTGAGTGAATCAAACTGTAAATTTAACTTTTTCTTGACTAGCAAATGCGTTAGAGTAGCTATTTTTGCATTTCCTAAGCCAGGAACAGTTTCATCACAAGTTATGTACATACTACATAATATTCGAGTGGTTTGGATAGCTTCGCCGCCGCGCCCGGCTCGGCTCGACGCCAGTTAGGGTATCCATGAGATCACATACGATAGGCAGAAATGAATTAAGAAAATCTATCGAAACTGATTGTTCGGTAATATTTTTTTCACTCGTTTTGGACTTTACTCATGATACTAAACCTCTGGTTTGAAGGATAAGACGGTTTACACTATCATCATCAGCCCATACACGTCCACTGCTGGACATAGGCCTCCCCCGTACGACGCCACAAATAGCGGTCCTGAGCCGCTACGATGTCGTCGGTCCATCGAGTGAATGGTCTCCCATGTAGGGGGGGGGGGGGGGGGGGGGGGATCAGGCGTATTGGTGATCGCAGTGTTGGTGTTGAAGAATACTCAGAAGGAAGCTGCTGCCGTTCCTCTAGTTAGTTCCCTCCTCAGTCGGCTCTTACGACATCCACGGGTTGAGTTGGAGGGGTCGATATTCTATGCCGCGGCCCCACGGCCTACACCAACACTAACACCCAGTATATACTATAAGAGCCAAAACCCATTAGTGCGACATGCAACGTGTTGTGGTTTCATTTTATAAGCGACATGCCGCGTGATATCGCGCGTGGTTTCATTTTCTATGTAGAAAACACGTGTAAAAAAATCCCACGAAAATAGGAGGGTTTTGGCTCTAATGCTACAACTACAACCAATTCCCTTACCCAGTGGTTGACACAATTGTTTTCCTACATGCTGCAGTTTTTTGGTAAAACTATATGTGGTGTTGTATAGAGGGTGTTTGTATGAAATCCAGAAATTGACAATCTGTGTAAATTTTTCTTCGATTTCTATATTTTTTTCAGACCCGCAAATGCCGCTGTTCTCGCTTGTGTAATCACGCGGTAGATTATCTATACTAAAGTTAAAGAATCATCAAAAATACATTTTATACAGGTTGACACGAAAGAGGGTGATTCTGTACTGAGAGTCGTCATCGAGACCTTTTTCTACAGTTTTTAGAATTTCGAACATTTTAAATCTTTTTTTACATTTGTGTTATGTTACGTGTAAGCATTATTACAATATTTTTTTTAAATGACGTTGTATATATTCTATATTCAGAAAATCCAATACCACAAGTTGATCCACTCGGGGTCCAGAATCACCCCCTTCCGGCTGAGTATATGTACATATTATGTGGTATCTACTACAATCTAACTATCGGACATAGAACCTCCAGCTTTTTTGAAGTCTGTTGATTTAAGAAAAATATTGTGTTTATTGCATTCTGTTTGCATGCCACCAGAATAGTAGGCACGCCTGCGCTGCGTTGACCGCCGCCCTAGCTTCATCCGCTTACCGGCGCTACCTCGAGTTCCTCTCGCGTATTCAGTGAGTGCTGTGCGGCTATCGCGATCGCTTGCCCGCCTATCACTTCCGGAAATACACTCTTTAAAATCTCGTTAGTTAAGTATTTTTGTGAATGCACATAAGTGACTTAATCGTTTCTTAATTAAAAATCGGTGAGTAAGGGATATTTTACAAAATATGATAGGTATACGATGTTCTTTAGGGTTCCGTACTCGAAGGGTGAAAATGGGACCCGGAAATCTAATATCGTAATTTGTAATTCTAATGTTCTAATGATCAGTCAGTGAGCACTAACATTCTGAACTGTGTAGCGGTATAAAGAAAGTTACATTCTATTTTTCTTAAACGGTTTTTTATCAGTGTGCGTGAATTAAACCAAACCAAGTAATGAACGTTTTTCCGTCGACGTATATATTACTCTGAGAGGCTTGGTTGTAGCACATGGCCTCTGAATGTTGATCTTTATTTTATTTATTGGTTTAAACGTTGTTAAAAACATGTTTGAGTCAAAATAATAGCATAATACAAGATAGAGGGTACCTTAAATTCTTATCGTCACAGAAATAGTATTTTGAGATCGACCACTCGAGCAGTAAGTAAGAAATCTTCTTTATTGTTGAGAAAAAGGGAACAGTGTCCCTTTTACCACTTTACCTATGTAAACAAAGCGGTATCTAAATAAAAACTTATAAAATATTTGTACATGCCTTAGACCTAAAGTGGGGATGAAATGTTGATGAGATAACATTATACATAGCTCGTTCTAACAAATTGTTAGTAGAGGTTTGATTTAGAGTTTTGTTTGCCAGAAATTAAGTGTTGAAGTTAGGGATTGCAATCCGGAAGATCGGATTCGGTAATACGGCTGACCCGGCAGCATTGAACGACTATCGGGTCCATTCGGTGATGTCCATTTTACCAAAATGATTGCGCTGTTGCATGAGTAGATACTTTAAGGCGGATATACACAGTGGATTGAGACGGGCTTTGGGACAAGTAGGCTAATTCTAAGTGGGGAAACTTGTATCTGCACTAAAATATCGCATGAGAGTGTATTATGCATTTACCACCTGCCCAACGAGGCCTTAACCAGCCTAACTTCTTGAATTTTTGGTGATTAACAGCTTCGTTTCAGCTTTTTGTGGGTGTGTTAAGGGTTGATCATTCGATGAGACTCTTCAATCCCGTCTTTTGTCTCGCCATCTCTGTGACCATTAGTGTTCCACGGTCTCTTCTTCCAGGAAGCAGCCACGCATGACACAGGCTGCTGTCTGTGGCTCTAGTCTTAAGATGGTAGTAGCCACGTTATTGGGCGAACGTGTAGAGTACTTCTTAGCGTACCAATGTATGTTGGTAGTTCGCGAGCAACCAACCGGTCATCTGGCCAGCCAACCAAACAGCGCTGGTTTTCCGTGCACACATCAAATGATCTTGTAGGTAATATGTATCAGTTTTTTTATTAGTTTCTTTTCCGTCCTAAGGCTGTCTGTGTGGAAGAGATTGATATATTTGGTGCCAATACAATTGGCACCAATTTCACCTTACTGTCGGAATAAAGATTGAAGTAAACAAAAAATCTAATTGATTACATTGTTTCCTAGTTAAAGGTACTTATGTAGTTTCAAAATTCTGACGTGTCAAAGAGACCTGAAGGTCTAAATAGACAGGAAATATCTTAACGTGGATACTAACCGGCGTTACGTATATTGTGTTACACAACAAGCATTCGTACAGTCAGTACGGGGAAAGAAGGCGCTCGCAACCAGTAACGAGACGGTTTTTAGCACACGGCGTAACGTATCATGCTTGCTGCAAATGGTACATTTCGCCCCGTAATATCCGTCAGTACCCGCCTTAACATTGACATCTTATTATTTAAGCATGTTAAAAAACATCACAAACATAAACGATATTATCATAATAAACTGGTACCCTATTAAAATGACAGGAAAGATTTATAAAATAAGATACATGACGATCAAAAGATACAAGCGACATAAGATCTAATACATATTTTTTAGATACATGTTAATAAAAATAGTAATCTTTATTAACAAAGAAACTTACAATGAAATAATAGAAACAAATTAGAACTAGTATTTACAATTGAACTAACTGCAGACTGTTACAAACCATCTACAGGTAGCTCAACTGGTCCATATCAATACCAGTCGGAAGCGCGCCTGAGACACTGGCTGCTTTGCCCCGCTGTATGGCAATGCTAATGCGCTGCGCCAGATACTCACCAGCTCTCGGGTCACGCGTCGCTTCGACCAGACATTCATATATATTTTTTAAAACTCTGTGAGCCTCGTTACCTCACGGGCCTAAAGTCTCGACTCCAAGGGGAGCAAATACGTAGGCTCCGTCGAGACCTGCATATTGGAGCCTCTTGAGATCCTCGGCCAAATCTGCCGCCGCACTTGCCCTCACGGATGTCCTCGGAAGATGGGAATACGCAAGTGTGTCGACGCATGTAGCGTCCCACACATTGGGCCTCCCCAGCTCCCAAGGGACTAGTATCATATCGTCGGGCCTCTTACTATCGTCACGCAACAGACCATTCGGTTTGCGAATAGCTGGTACGTTAGCGGTGACAAAGGCCCGCCGGATGATGTCGTTAAGATTATATGTCAATAAATTTCTTGAATAACAGTAGTCAGGTTCTAAAACCTGTAAAATTTAAAGGTGTGACTTTGGTTTTATTTGTAAATCAACGTTCGATAAAACCCACAGGATTTGCCAATTAATCTGTAAAGTTTTAAAATGATTTCCGACTATCAGCCAATCAGATTTTATTGAACTTGTTGAAAAATATGAATATTTTACAATTTTAACAAAATGAGGAGTCATGTTTTATTGCCTGTCTTAACAATTTGCTACACCCTGACCGGGAACATAATTTTAATCCACCAACTGAGAGCAGTTGGTAAATTAAAATTATATTCCCAGTTATCGAACGTTGATTTAAAAACAAAAGTAACGCCAATTAACTTATGCCTGTACCCTATATAAAATAAACATCTTTGTTTCAGACAATCGTGTAGTTCACTTAAATGTAAATCAGAGCCTCATAAAATTTTTAAGAGCATGGCTGTTCATCCAATACAACTAAATAGATATACGTCGAGGAATAACACCACGACCACCACGACGACGACAACAACAATAATTCCAATTCTACCAATCATCTTTATAACTATGGATCCGGAAACATTGAGAAAATTTACAAATATTGTGAACGACTGTTATCGTTACACTAACACAATTCATAGCAAGGTGGTGCCAGGGCAAGCATACGATGGTAAGATTTTATTTAAACGACACCAACTCCACCACAATAGAAATTTAAGTATTGTTTTTTTTATATTCCTATTTATCATTGGAATAGAACAAAAACAGACTGCGTAACTTAATTTTTGAAGTAGCTATGCTTACTATAATCTTAATAGACAATGTGTATTTTCGAACCTTGATCAAACGAAATGTGCCGATACACGACATAAATTTATGGATAAAAATCGAAAAAAAAATGGTGAGCTATTTAAAAAAACAGCCGATTTAATAATTTTTTAAATGAAAACTACTTCATCTGGTTTTTTCTTCGTTTCTGTTTGAGTAAACGGTGTATTTTATTCAAAGTAGTCTCATTTGAAAGCTAGATATTTTACCTAGCTAAGAAAGTTAAAAAAAACAATTTCGGTACATAAGTCTAGGAAAAAATATTTTTTTGTAGAAATTTAACAAAAAATCTTTATTTTTATTTTATTTTTGATCTGTAACTTTAAAACTGGATTATTGAGGTGTACTTTTTTACATGTTGTATTAAACTTTATAATTTATTCTACAAATCCTCCAAAAAATATGGGTCTACCTTTTTTTGTTGTCATGTTATTCGCCATTGAATTAGGTACTTTCTGCCTTGTACAAAGATCAATAGGAATCTACATTCTGCAAGCTTTAAAAATGGAAGTGATAAACAATCCATTTTCAAAAATACACCGTTTACTCAAACAGAAACGAAGAAAAAACCAGATGAAGTAGTTTTCATTTAAAAAATTATTAAATCGGCTTTTTTGTAAAACAACTCAAATTTTTTTTTTTTAGATTTTTATTTATAAATTTATGTCGTGTATCCGCACATTTCGTTTGATCAAGTTTCCAAAATACACATTGTATAAAAGAACAAGCGATTTTCTAAACGACAACGCCCAGCCCAGCCCCCTGAAACTAGAATTCTGAAATTTGGGGGTAGGTACTTTATTTACTACATAGGTTTCCGCTAAGAAGGGATTTTTTGAAATTCCACCTCTAAGGGGGTAAAAAGGGGGTTTGCAGATTTTTTGGTGTTTTTTGTAACTCTTTAACCAGTGGCCTGATTTGATTGAAACTTACAGAGAATACTAAAAATATAAAACTATTGAACACATATTCCAGGATTTTTCAAAATATTCCAAAAAATGGGGTAAAACGGGTCATCAAAGTTTGAGATTCGTAGTTTGGCTCCGAATATAAAACAGCTGTACCTTTTTAATGTATAACGCTATTGACCTGAAATAAAAAAAAAAACAATATTCCGCGTTTCAGGAATAAAAAAACGCCTAATAAAGGATAAAATGGGGGTCTTTCAATAGGGTTGCAGCTGATTTCCAGAAGCTTTTTTTACCCTAAAGCAGTAGCAGTTAGTAGTTATTATATTTCTTTTTTCCTTTGTCTTGTTCAATTACTTTATTGACAAAGAAAATAACAATCAAATAATATAAACAAATTAAACTAGTATTTACAATTGAAACAATTGAGGTAACTGCAGACTGTTGCAAACAATCTACAGATATCTATAGATCTTTGTCTTCTAGTACACATTATCTATCCACACTCGTTTCATATATTATCTTTAAATCCGTAGTTTTTATATCTGTAAGAAAACTCTTCTAGGGTTAAGCTCGCCTTTGTACATGTCCATTATTAGTTAACATTCATTTATGATTTCATTTGTGTGTACAATAAAGAATTAAGTAATTCAGAAGATTTTTTTTTTTATTCATTCTGAAAAAGAAACAGAAACGGTAGAGAAAAATGGTAATAATTACACTACTGCGCAGTTTACCAGTTTACCACTCTAAACAAACTGGTAAACTGTGCAGACTTTCCTTCTCTTGGTACTTATTATGTTTTGCTACAAGAAACGTGATTTTTTTCGTTTTTGTTACAAAGGGTATGGCAACGAATCCTTCGTGTGCTAGTCTGACTCAAACTTGGCCGGTTTTATATATTTGATGAAATTCGAAACGTTCAGCGAAAATTTTGGATGGATTTATGCCGAAAATTCCATCTCTTGTCAATAAGTAACCTCAGCCACACCTCAGCATACAATTCTGAATATTTTAGTGGCTAGGATAGATTTCCTTTGCAATTATTGTTACAGAGAACGGGACGTGGTGCTCTCGAATATTTGACGGGTTCGCTTGCTGGGACGACGCGCCACCGGGTGTCATAGTCACCCAAAATTGCCCATCAATAGTCATTGGTTTTAATACACACCTACCGGTTTACAAAGAGTGAGTATTATAAAAACTGTAAAAAGTCTTTCAATTCATTTGTGTATAAAAAGAAAAAAAAAATATGTAAAATTTTGAATATGAACCAACCAATATCTACAACTCTTCTCTTAATAAAAACAGTCAACAAGAGCTTATTTAATTATTCAATTCACTCAACGATGAATACCAAGCCACCTACAGCAAGAGATAATGTTGTTTTTTTAGTTTAGCTCGTAATAGGATTACAAAATAATTGAGACCAGAATAGATTTACAAAAAGCTAGATCTTTATTACAAAATAACCTTTCCCCTTCGAGGTTTTGTTGTTGTTATAAACAGAGAAAGAAAAGTATTTATAATACTTAACACAAACTAAACCAAGGTAATAGGAAATCAAAAATATTACTGACTATTTATCACCTATTAGTTGACCTTGATTGATAAAACACAATGACCGTTATGGAGATATTGAAGAATGATATTGAAGTAGTCGTTTCAATATTATTTTATTCATTTTGTGTTTCGGGTTCCTGTGAGGGTTAAAACTCCGTGTTCATTTTTTGTATTTTCTACAGAGAATTATTATAAAACTACACAAAATATTGTAAAATAAAATATTAATCGCGTAAATTGGTCACTTTTTGTAATAAATTTCATTCCTATTAGATGAGTTTTAGAGAAATCTTCGAAATTGAAAAATGGGCAGAATTGAGCAACTTTTCACGGAGCCTTCCTAAGCAACTAAGTATCCCATTTTGCAAGTAGAAAATCACATGTGTGTATAGGTCCAACAAGTCCTGCCTGACTCACTCTATATGTATAGAGTATTTTGTATATTGTAGATGCGATGAACATTTATGAAACAATTGTTTCCCCAAACTACACTGTGTATCATGTGACTGACTTTAAATAATTTATACAAAATATATACAGGCAATTATTTATACACACTAGAAAATCTTATTTTCTAGTAATGATGGTGTTTTTCTTAAGTAAAAGCCGATGTAGCCGAGAATATTAGGATATAATTGTTTTATAAAAACAATAATAAATAAATATATACTATATAATATACTACATTTTTTATATTAGACGGGACAGTAAAGGACGGTTTTTTTTTTCGAATGGATTATAATGCTGTTGACCGCAGATGGCCATGACAGCGTTACCGGGCAGTAAAGGCCGGTGTTCCTGGACCTTAACCTTTATAGTTACAGGAAAACGTGATTCCTAGGAGACCAACCATAAAATTTTGAGATAGTCTGAACTACTTTTACAGTCACTGATTTTGTAAATCCAACCTGTAAATATTGTTATATACATTAGTAAAAATAAATAAATATATATTGTTTTATAAAAATCATTAAGTATGTTATACCTATCTAATTCATTTGAAATTGTAAGCTATTTTCTATGGAAACTGTAAGATAAAATTGTTGATGACCCCCACCTCTCCTTTTCGTTTGACCGTCGTCGCGTCGGTTCATGCGGACACTGTACGTTCATGTGTACATACACAATGTATTGTACACACGACCAAAAACATGTGTATGCTACACATCTTTAAATCCATTTTTCAGTATCTTAGTTACTAGGCGAAGCGGTAGGTACCGACGCTGAGACGGTTAATAGACGAAAATCTTATATTTCTAATTTTCTAATACGACTATTACCCTGTACCTATATCATACTCGGTAGGTACCTATACTTAATTTATAGCATAAAAATAACATAACGAGGACAATTTATAGCTAGCCATTAAGTTGTAACTCTAGCTACCTAGGGCATAATATAATGAATGGCCATTCTGCAACTCAAGACCATTACTTTATCGTAGATGCACTAAAAGCGGATATTGGCTAGTACAGCCTGGCTCAAATAGGTCCTGGACAGATTACACCTCCTGCGTCGATGTTGCTGATTTAAAAGTGAGTATTTAGTTTTGTACTATTATCGGTACTATTGCCACTATACGGTAGGTGTAGTGGCAATAGTATAGGTGTTATTCCGAAATTTTGTTCAGCTTAAAAACGCCTAACAATTATTAAAAATGCTTTATTTATTTAAATACACTAGATGTACAAAGGTAGGTACGTTACATTTAGAAAAAGTCAAAGACTCAAATTAGCTTACGATCGCCAATATTCCTACCTTTTAAGGCAAAGATATGCAGTACGCTGGTCATTAAAAATAAATTGATCAGAGAAAAACCCCTGCCTGACACCAGGATTGTAGCAAGCATGTTACTATATAACGGTTTTTTTTATAAACAACCCGTACATAAGACTGTTTCTAAATTCGCGGTAATCAGTTTTCTTTTTGATTAACGCGCAAAGTTCAATTCATAGAAGGTACATAATTTATAGTATTCGTTTATAAAACGTCGTATATGCAGAAAATGCACACCAAGCACTTATCCTGACAAAGGTAAAGTGAAGAGAATAAATTTTACTAAGACTTTCATAAGACATAAATATTATGTGTAGGTGTAGATACAAGCAGAGAATAATAATTATAATAATATATACATGTATACACATGCGTCCCAAAGGACCGGGTCACTATATAGCCCATTATCATGGAAATGAGAAACAGAATAATAATACCAACGTACTTACATTTCTAAGCTTCTTTTGTAGGTATATCTAAAGAACATGCTATTATTTCTTTTGATTTCTTTTGACAAAATACTTCTTTTACAATTTTTATTACTAGTAGAACGCAGTAATTATTCGAAAAAAAAAATTGCAATATCATTACTCAAACTCTAATGAAGTAGATCTAATGACGTAACCGAGATTGAAGATACATAAGGTAGGTAACCTTATGTATCTTCAATTTCGGTTCATTTCCAGTTGGTAAAACTGCAACTGTGCCGAACAGCTGAATAAAACAAATGCGGTGTCCAGCATACTCATGAGGTTTTAATTCTTTGCAGTTTCGGACCAGCGTAAATCTTATTTATGTTATCGGATATTGGTTATCTGTAGCAGCTCTTCTTATATCGCTGGCGATTTTTCTGTTCTTCAGGTAAGTATACAAGTATGTATAAGACTGTTTTTATTATTCGATAATAGCGAATTTACAAGATTTCGTAAATTTCATGTTCTGCCCTCTACGAAAGAAGGAATATACCCGACCTAGCATTCCTTTTCAATATAGCGAATGGCAAAGTGGACTGTCCTGAGCTATTAGAGCTAGTGGGATTACGCACGAGCAGAGCTTAGAGTTATATGAACACGTTGTACGTACTAACTACAGGCAGAACGCATTTATTATAAGAGCAAGTAATTCTTTTAATTCGTTTTCAAAAGCTAATATTCATATTGATATCTTTGTATAAGTTAAAACGTATACGTAATGATGAATTTTTTGGACAACGACTAAACGAAGTTTAAACTTAATATTATATTTTTTAATTAACCGACTAGGAACTTAAGTTCAGACAGTTTGTATCTATTAGTCACTTTTTGTTAACTTAATAAAAATGTTCATGTGTTAGTAACATACTTTATGTTATATCGTCGTCTATTGATTTTTATTTACGTACATTATAAACTAAATACCTTAAGTGGAAACTTGTAATTAGCCCTCAGTATTATAATATGCATATCATATCATGCAAGGAAAGATCTTATTGTTAAATCGTAGCTGTAAGTTTTCTTAAAATTCTTAAAATAAAATAAATAATAAATAAAAATATATTTGTTCATACAAATTAATTTTCAGAACTCTTCAATGCACACGAATCCGTATTCACATGCATTTGTTTTCGTCCGTAACCCTGAACAACATTTTATGGATCGTATGGTACAAGATAGTGGTCGACGAGGTCGATGTGGTTAAGAATAATAAGGTGAGTAAGCCGCTAATTAAAATAAAAAAGTTCAATGATTCGAAACTTTGAATCATTTGAATGGTCTCTCAGGTCTTATTACAATTTTAAAGTATGACAACATTGCATATTTATGGACACGCACTCGCGATTTAAATGCATTAGGAATATCCAGCACTACCAAAAATATAGAGATTTTTTTTTAAATTCTTTTAATGTTTCAGTCGTACATATGTTAGAGCACGCATTCGCGAATTCTAATTCAATAGCCAAATGGGTTAGACACTTATATCCGTTACAACTCGCGTTAGTGTTTCGCAGGTGGGCGTAAGTTTGTATACGTGTAAGTTTGTATAAGATTGGGCTTTAGACTACGGCCGCACGGCGAGCACTTAAGTAAGCGTTTAGGTTGGCGGGTTGCTTCGATGGCAACATTGGCAACTAGAGGCATACAATTCAAAATTAGAATTCCTTTATCACGTCGCCATATCCAGGCGTCTAGCTTGGCTCGACGCTTGCAGTGTGATATCTTTTATTTGTTTTCACTTTCGGAGTTTAAAATATAAGCGACGCGCCTAGCAATCGTATTCGCGTTCGAACGAACTAAGTCGCCTAGCCGCCGCCCACTTGGGCGTTCTAACCGATCGACTATTAGGAATTATCTATTCATTATTTATGTTGTGCCTTGGGTGTGTGGGCCTGTATTTTCTAACACAATCAATATTAGATGCATCTCGGATTTTTAATGTCTACCCAACATTCATCCTGAAGCATTTTCACTACATTATAACAAATTTAGCAATAAGACATTATTTAAGGGTGTTTGATGTTAGATTTATGTAAAAATAATAATAAAAACCAACTTTCTTGCATACGGTCAATCCTACTGTTTTATTGGACTGCTACATTCGTAAAACTTTGACACTTTCTTGTTGGATGCAACGGCAGGTACCGAATAAACTAAAAACTTGAAAAATGTTGTTGTTGCCATGTTGTTACCGTAATAGATGAATTGGCAAAATTTTGCATTAAATTAAAAATAAATAACTGATAAATCAGAATTTACTACGTGGCGATGTGCTACTGCGGCGCCCTTCTCAAACTGTATATTACAGGTTGTTTTTTGAGAAGGGCGGTGATGTCCAAATCCAATACATACCACGAGAGATAGAGGTAATTTTTGAAATGAATCATGCTCTTGTTTTATAAGAAAACAATAGCTGAATATTTCGTTTATTTAAGTCTTTACTTTGCAGTTAAGTCTTTAGACGTATAAACTTATGCATAGGAGTCAATGGAAACCATTTTAATGCCGGATGCGTGTTAAAAATATGTACGCAAAAAAGAGCTGATGCCCGTCTTTCAGTAGATCTGTCTGAATTTATTGTATCCTTGAAAGACAAAGGTAAAAAACTGAAATCTTAAGCTAATACAATCGACAATGTATCGAAAAAAGGAATGAGTCCCCAATGTTATGTGAGTTATGACTACTGATGAAGATGTTTCGAAGCTTGAAATTCGATCATAATTCTTACATTTCTTCATGGTATACATATACAGATAAAGACAATCTATTATTATTTTATGCTCTGAAAATGCAGAAAATTCAACAAAACATGATAAAAGTTTTGATGGCGCTTTTGATGTTTGCTTAGAGCCATATATAGAACTTAAGAATAAAATTTCTATATTTTTTAATCAGAACTAAGGTACTACAATAACTTATACACTAGAATTGATTTACAGAAAAAAACATCTGTACCTAAGACACAGAATGAATTTTGACGTGTGTGACATAAGAGTCAGATATGCACGAAGAAAAATCAAAAAATTTGATTTTTGTTTTCCAAGTAAGCTCCTCGTAGTAATCTATCGTACTTTGACGAAGTCATTATGTGAGGCTACGAACCTAGTTTGTGCACTCAGCCTGATGATCCCTCGTTAATCAATTCACTGCCACAGTAGCCTCTGTGAAGCGACTAGAATGCATGCGAAAGATGCAAATATGTTTTTCAGCCTTTTTGAAACGGAAATTCTCCTAAATATATAAAAAATTAAGTTTCTTATAAAACATTCGGAAACGGCTCTTTTATAAGTAATCGACAGGAGCTACAAGTTTTGCGGTCATACTTTGTAACTAAGGATTTAAAAAACTAGAGTACGTTTCCAGTGTCGACAGTTTTGTGACATCAGTGGTATATTTTATGAAAAAACTAAACACAATCATGCCAGATTTAAATAAACACGTTCACAATTTATATCTGACAGGGCCCGCAACGCTGTGTAGAATGAATCGACATTTATGTAACAGTTCTATAAATTAATAGCAGTTAACCAGGTGGTCTTGGTCTTGGACAAGTGACACAAAACCCCCTTCCCCTACCTATAAGAAAGAGAATTGAAATTGATCAGAATAAAATGAATAAAAATATTCCAACCGAATCAACTACAATTTTATTACTAGTTCTATTTAAAGGGTATTTAATCTATCGCATAATTTTTTTCCCAACTTTTCTATACTATTCTATAGTTTTACATTTGTGGTTAGTACCCATTAAATAGTATTGATAATAATGTGTTCAGATGAACAATAGAGGGCTTGGAACAAAAATTTGTTGATTCTTTTCATATGCAAATATAAAATCGACGTTTCTTATTAATTTTCGTTCAAAATCAACTCTTATGTTGCTTGCGTTGCGATTAACGTTGCACTAAAACGAATCAGAAAATTCGATTTCGTTCTAACAAGTCCAGTTTAGGACCAGTTTATCAGTGCGGCAGGTGTGTAGATCCGGAGTCAAACGGATCCTGGAGTCGTGTCCGCTCCTGGATCCAAGTGGTTCCGCTCCGGCGTTCTTGGCGTGTCCGCGGACACGTTAGCCGCGCCACGTCGGTGTCGGTTTATCGAGTCGAATGAATGTAACGAGCTATTGGAGCTGCGTGGATCTGAGCTACGGTTTGGGTTCAGACGTGTTCGATCGACGGATCCGGATCCATTTACGAGTAAACAAGTAACTACTACAGACAAATTATACAATATTATAATTTGCTAAATAAATCTATAATATACCTACCTATTTAAATAAGTAGGTACTACAATACTATAGTATAGTCTTATGAACCTAGAAGTACGAAACTTTTGTAACTACCTACTCACTAATCTAGAACAATGATTGTAAAAAACAAAAAAGTATTTTTCATAGATTCGTTAGATCCACCGAAACAAACGTGTCCTATACAAACAGATCCAATGGACATGTAGGAACCGTTACTGCAAGCGATTCTAACAGATCCGCCAGATCCACTGAATCAAACAGGTCTAATGGACATGTAGGAAGCGAAACTGCAGGCTGATCCAAACAGATCCGCGGAGTCGTACCCTGGATACGTATCCGAACCCATCTGGAGTCGGATCAGATCCGATCCAGTCGCGGACACGTTTAACGCATGCATAGTGCGGGAATACATGATAAAAAATTGTCGACATTTAACCTAGCATCATCTCTTGTTTATATTATAACTTTATCTTCGCCTATTCCTCGAAATTTTTCTCATTACATATAATTTGTATCTATACGCCTGAGTTGCTGTAGACGAGGTGGTTGGTCACGCGTGTAAAAAAAACGAGTTTTAGGGATTTTTTAAAATTTTCTAGATTCTATATGTAATTTAGATAGCAGTTTTGCACCCATTTTTAAGCCAAATGCTATGAACCCACGCTTTAACAAACTACGATCCAAGTGTCGGGGTCTACTAACATTAAGAGATTTATTACTAAAATCAACATTTTGTCGATAGATTCTGAACCTACAATTGATTCCAAGTTTGTTTTATCAAAGATCCCCAAGGGAAGAAGACCTTCAGGGGTATTTAACCGGCACTTCGCATTACTAGCTTAGTGAGCTAAAACGGAATTTAGATTCTATCTAGCTGTAACGCAATTACGTGAATTTCAGCTTGTACAGGGGGCCATCTTGCTCTAAATTGTCGGATGCTCGGACGGAATAACTAGATCTCGAGCTAAATTGAAATTGTTTGCGTTTCAGCTTGAATCTAAAATGTAGTTTTCGCTAGCCTAACTAGACATGATAAGCAATCCAGTGTAAAGAAGCTTCAAGTCAGTAAGTAAGTATTTAGTTTTCCTTAAAGAGTAAGAAAAGGTAGTTAGATAATATTTATTTCCAAAAAGAAGGATAACATTCTATTTCTATGTTCTATTAAGCTGACAGGTCCTTGAGTTAGACTCAAGTTCCCCACACTAGAACATGATAGCCTGTATAGTGGGGTCACGGGGATTCACTTCCGGATTCGACTTGGTATAAGTACACTTAACAATATTTCAATATCTAAGTGCTAATAGAGTACCATCATTATTATTATTTAAACTCCATAACAAAATACTAAATTTAGTAACAATAGGTATTTACAATGGTTGCCAGTAGCCACACCTCTGATCATGTATGTAAATATATAAATAAATAAAAAACTGCAATAAATATCTTAATAAAATAAATACTTATATTATTTATTATGATACCCACTGCCATTAGGAAATCTATTCTATTATTACTACTATTATACAATAATAACAATAAACTTAAATATAATTATAATATTAAAATACTTGGTTTTTTTTAAATAAAAGGTAAAATCAGAAGGTTCATTCATTTTTGTCTTTCATTCGGCACTTTTTACTCTAAATAAAACGTTTTAACACAATGTGAAAGAAAAATTCGGAATTAATTCATTATTGTACTGGTACGGATATTTTAATTCGGCATATTCTTTCTTAACACTTCGAATGAACTTTCTGAATACCGAGAACTCCCTTCACTCGGCTCGGCCATTTTCTCTCGACTCCTGTAGACGACTCCAGAAAGATGTCAGGTTGTCGTGGCAAAATGGTTTTTAAATGGAACGTTGAAAATACATACGTTGTTATATTTTGAGAACTTCTAAAATTATCAATGCAATGCAAAAATTTGTGGTTCCAAAAGAACCACAAAATTGATGAATGTAAAGATAGAACAATACAGGCAAATGCTATCAAATCGCTAATTAATGATTTTACGTTAGCACTTAGAGATAAAATCATGTAACTTATATGACACATCAGATTTTTTTATAGACTTTTTTTGACCCCAGTCAATGATGTAAACTTATAGTTATTCCAAGATGCATGACTTTATTGGAAACATGTTAAAGTCAGAGACCAGATAAATGTTCATTTCTGCTTCATTCCAGCTGAGCCGTGTTAACATGGAATGAAAGAAAAATTCACTCGATTGAAGCGTCTGATTCCACCTTTATGATCTTGCTTGAGTTACATTAAATAAAGTGTTTATTTCACAGACGTGGTGCCAAATCCTACACGTGTTTGTCAACTACTTCATGGTAACGACATATTTTTGGATGTTTTGTGAAGCGCTGCATCTGCATATCTCTCTTGTTGTGGTAAGTCATAGGTACAACCAATCCTAACCTAAACTTAATGATATTTAAAAATAAATCCTTGTCCGAGCGTTAACCGAGAGAGTTGCATAGCACTTCAACAATCAATATTTTTTAATTACGTGGGCAGTATTGTGCCGTTTCAAATAAGTACTCAAGAAAAATACATACTCTAGCTGGGTTTAGCAAGTTCATATAGCTCCGTACAAACATACGACCTACGAATGCGAATTAATCTATGACATAGTCACGTTCTGCTCAGAAGTTTAGCAAACATTGGTACTACCTATACTACTTACTATGTTTGAGTTACGAGTTATTCGTTCGTCTAAGACTCGTCGTCGTAAGAATATTCAAAATCACTCGACGATATTCATAGAAGAAACAAATTATTTTAGATACTACTCATATAATTCTTATTAATCTATTGTTTACTCAAATTGATTGGAATGGAACCAATGTACGCCACGTACGTTTTTTTTTTAATATTATTTTTTATGAAAGAGGTTGAAATCATTTGGCGGCTTTGTAGCAAAAACTTTTTATCCTATGAGCTATGCTTCAGGTTACCAGCTGTATTTCATAAAAAATATTGTACAGAGTTTTCTCACCAGCATTATTAAGTACGACAGTCATATTCTCTGCCTAATTTTTAGAAAAAAGAATACATCCCTTTCCGAGCCTTTATAGTATGTATAGATATAACATTAATCCCAGCCGTATTAAGTGTTTATTTTGTCAGGTTTTCGTGAAGGACAACGTAGCGCTGCAGTGGTTTAAAGCTATCGGCTGGGGTGTTTCTCTGATCATCGTTATGGCCTACGCAATCGTGCGCTACATGTACGGCAACATTGAAAGGTAAGTAATAGCCATTCCCACCCCACTGTTTGTTTTGCTTTGCAAAGACGATTGAACTCATAAAACTGATGAGAACAACATACGAAGTTGCACTGTTGCAAAATATCGTTTCTGTAGAACACACTGTAGCACAGCCAGTATAAGTGGCTCTTATTACGACTGGTGGACGATATTGACGTAGTAAAAATCGACTGAAATAAAGTTATGATGGTAATAAGAAATCTAAATCAATGTTTCCGCCTTAGAACGTTTGTTACTAAATTTGGTTCCTTTTTGTGTTTTCTTACTGTATTTTGTGAGTTTAAGTAAATGTGTGCCCTTTTATATACGTAACGTAACGGATGAACCGATTTTGGCCTTACCTTTTTCTTGTTGTAAGAAAACATATGTTTCTGGGAGGGAGTGATCTTAGCTAAGTTTAATGAAAATTCTTGAAGCCGTTCTTTATTTATGGTGTTTTATTATACAAACAAGATGTCTTGGTCTTAAAATTTCTTAAAATATATTGCATATTGTTCGTTTATGAATTCAATGATAAGACCACTTCGTAAAGAGTGGTCAGATCACCTGTCTTTTAGAAAAGTTCATTTCGTTCGCTTGACCGGACCATCGATTTTTTTGTACTGCTGTAAAAGAATACCGTTTGACTACAGCAAATATTTTTTTTTCTGTATTAAAATCAACCGCACTGCTAACTTGGTATCTTTTCTATGATATTTTGTTTGATATTTCTTAAAAAAGAATGAGATTCTTAATTCAGCTTTATATTTTTTTTATGTATGTATGTTACTGGGTATTAGTTTACCAATTTTGCTGATTCTTTCAATAATGTTTAATAGAACCAAGTTGGTCCTATAAAAATGTTATTCCCAAGAGAGTAGTATTCATCCCGGAAAGCTTAAGACAGGATAATACGTTTGAAATATCACGACTACCTACATAATTGTGGTGATATCTTCGCCAATTGTTAATAGATTTCGATAATTCTTTCGTAGTTGTAAAAAGGTTGATTTTGAGATGGTCCCTTAGAAGTGATTGATTCTCAAGGGATTGATATGTGCGCGTAAAACATGTAAAACATCATCATCACATGATAAGTTTTCAATCTATTGGTAACCAATGGTTTCCATGCAGAGGTCTACATAAAAAACAAATGACAAAGTTGATGCATGGCGGATCGCACAAAACGAAGTTCGAAGAACGTTATTTCGATGAAATGATTTCGATGATTATTTCATAAAGAGCCGAAACCAAATGTGTCATTTAGTGCGAGTCCGAAGCAATGCACGTTTGCACGTTCAGCAATAATGTTGTTGGTTTCGTGCGATCCATTCCTAGACACTTCATATATCGTGTTTCAAAGTAGGCCTCTATTCTTTGTTTCATCCATGTGTCATCAAAATAAATTAGCCTCGAAACTAATTGTTACCACTAGAAAAACTAGAGCGCGCTATCGCAGTGTTCCGGGTTTATAACTAGCCCGTTTTCTTTATTCAGAAATTTGAAATCAGTTTATAGTTTTTTTTAAATACGCAGATCGATGTTTCTACTTTTGTAGATTTATTTCTGTAAATACTACTTATATGTTTTTTGTTTTGTATATTATGTAAGTATTTCATGTTCCTGCTTAGAATGTTAACTTATTTTAGTGCTCTTTTACATCGCTTTTAATTTTTGGAATGGAGGTCTACGTTTGTTTCTTGTAAAATAAATTACGTACTTGATCGAGATATAAATCTTATTTAAAATTAGTGCACAGTGTTCAAAATGACCAAAAAAAATTTCCTATGAGGTTTATAGCATTAATCGATCAACAAATTCTTTTTAAATGCAAGAGTAGAACACCCACGTGTCAATTCCAAATACTTTTTTTTATAAAAATTAATGAACTTTGGATGACTTTGACTGAGAATTTTTTTAAATAAATTCTGTAAACGTAACTGTCCATGATATTTTTTTTTATTACATATGCTCTAATAAAGGGTCTTTAGCCACATCTTTTACATTTTTTTAAATTAAATGTTTTCTGATAACGTGTCTTTAGCCACATCATTCACAGTTTTTAATTTGGAAAAATAACCTCTGTATACCGAGTAATATTATTTTTTTGTTAAAGAAAAGTATATTTTTCTTTACATAAATATAATCTGAATCTCGGAAACGGCTCCAACCATTTTCATGAAATTTAATATACAAGGGGTTTCGGGGGCGATAAATCGATCTAGCTAGGATTCATTTTTAGAAAACGTCGTTTTATTCGTGTTTTCAATAATCAACTTAATCGATAGGGCACTCCCATAGACAAGATTTCAACGCTACAAAGCCTACATCTACCTTGTATGACATTTTTTTTTTAATTTACGGCATTTACTCGGATATAACGTCACAATGGGGAGGAAAGTTGTCAGCTAAGATAGATGAACCCATAGACAAGGCCATAGACATAAAGTCCATTAGTTCGTTGATACACAACCGTGACATAAAACTGAAAAATATGTCTCTTCCTGACATCTATTGGCGAATAATAATACTATTTTTTATTGGGAGCAACTAACTGCTCTAAAGGCACAACAATAATAAAGCTACTCCAGCAGGTGGCGTTATTAAACAACACTAAGCCAATGAGTGTTTGGTTTGAGGTTAGACCAAGAAAATCTATTGTTTATTCTGTGTTTATTTATATTACTTGTGTCTTTTTAACTCACGTCTTAAATATAATTTCTAAAAAACACAACATACCAAAAAAAATATACCGAGCAAAGCTCGGTCATCCAGGTACTCTTATATCCTGTAAACGAACAATTTTTGTGTATATGTACAACCAACAAATCTTTTCATTCTAGAACTCCACCCAGATTATATAATCTGAATCTCGGATACGACTCCAACGATTTTCATGAAATTCAGTATGTACAGAACCTGGATCAAAAATACAAAAATTGCGCGACGATATGGTGGTGCCATCAATAACAGCACTGTACTACCAACTACGCAGAAGGGTGGAATTCTAGAATGAAAAGATTTGTTGGTATTATATGGCGACGCCTTATTTTAAGGTTTACCTAATATGTCCAGATTCAACAAAAAAAAATCATTTTTAATGTAAAACTTTGAATGACACCCAAGTTAACATTCGGATAAATAGGAATTCACCGAGGAATTCACTGAATTGGAAAACCATTCCATAACGACATATTCATATTTCGGACATTGTCTCGAAAAAATATGCCCATTTATACTATAATGACCTGATAATGACCTTACTTTTTAATTTCTTCATTATATAAGCATGGTTATGAATATTTTAAGTTTCTGGTGTACCTATATTAGTTTACCAAAAAAATTGGAAGTATTGTTTTGAATCATGTAATAAAAAATAAGCCTAATTTTCATTTATTTTACTAACGATACTTACCTCCCAAACAGAGAAATAAATAAAATTTACATGACTATAACTTACACACTTACAGTCATTTAAAATTGTTATATTAACGATCTATCCCTCCAGAAAATTACACAGCATAGCTGACATCACACCAAGGACCATATTTAAGGCAAACCTGGGACCTGCCCAGGTTTGCGATTGACTCGGCGTGGCTGGTGTCGAAATCCGTACAATTATTGGGTGACACGAAAACTTCAGTTCAATCGTCGTCTAAAACCGAGTTATGTAGGAAGAATATTTACACCCTCATACAAAACTGGAAACGTAATCGGTAATGTGCAAAGAACAAATACATATGTCTTAATACATTACTTGGTTCTGTGCGATGAATATTTTTTCTTTGTACATTGTTGGTTATGTAACTCGGTTATGTACAAGTAACAAGGGATAATTTCATCGTGTCACATCACTATTTCTCTAAAATTTTGTTGCACTTGCCCCATGAGGATATAAATTTTTAGCTTTGCAAAAAAAGGACGTTTACTACGTAAAAATAGATCATAACATAACATACGTTAATATTTATTGTAATAGCTCATCGAATTTAGAAATAAAGGAATATAATATAATTTTTATAATATAACTTGGCATTGAAGCAAAGGCATAATAAGCATGATGCCTGATTTTAAGAAATTACTCCAATATGTTTTAGACATCTACATAATACAAACAAAATCATATATCTGCTCAAAAATGGATATCAACGAAAAAAATTAGCTTTTATAAATGGTGCTGGTTTCCAAAGACTTGGCATTGTGAGGAAAATGAAACTGAAGACAAGAAACTACAAAAGGCGTTAGTGAGGACAGCGCTAAATGTGGAACCTTTGGTATACACGCATTAAGGTACGCAGAAAAACCTGTGAAGCATGGAAAAATCTGAAAAGGCATTCGACACAAGGGCCTTGGACGACGATTTAAGCATACTCAGATGAATATTTTTAAGGTTACAAATTTAAAACTCATTATTCTCTTGGGAATAATAAGATTGAATTCGGAACATCACAACATGTGTAAATATTACCATGGAAATCCATACAAAATGAGACCTTCGAAATTTGAACCACCAAACAAACTCATTCAAAATGCGGAATTAATATCCTAATACCACAATACACGTTACTATTTACTATTATATACCTACTTTTATATACTTATACTATTTTATCGCAGAAAATGTAAAAAGTAGAGTATTATCTTCGTGCATGAAGCTTTCTTCGTCTTGGGCATGATTGAATCCCTCTCGCACTGAGGATTCGTAAGTCCCTCGCTTCTCTCGTGAGTTATTCTAGAATCCTGATCTACACAGAATTCAATTACGCACGTGACATAAGATACTGCTTTATGCTCTCAATGCTTGATCTCCTTTTAAAAGCCGACCTGACGTTCCGGAGACAACTGTCTAAAAACCTTAAATTTAGCACCTTTACAATATTAATGTAGACAACGTTTAAACTTCTGTTTAGATGCTGGATGGACACAAGCGATACATTCTGGATAATAACGGTACCGGTCGTGATCTCGTTGCTGACATCATTTGGTAAGTTTATTGAGAAACCTGTAGATATTAGCCAAGCAAAGTATATCATAATCAACTCAAGAAATTGTAGGATAAGCAATTTTTTTTTTGTTCTTAGTATTCCTTGTGAACGTGGTACGCGTATTGATTACTAAGCTACACCCAGGACCAGCACCAAACAGCATTGTAGCGGCAAAGAAAGCTGTCCGCGCTGCCCTATTACTGGTAAGTACTTCTGATTTACAATACCTACACCTTTTTTATTTCCCAAGTTTAGGTAAAATTTATAATAATGACCACAACACGACCTTTCTCTATTACAGAAATTTTGTCATGTTCTTTGTTCCACACAAATACTGTAAGAAACTTCAATTTTCTATCAAGAAACTCATTTATTTTCTAGCGACAAGGCTTATGGTTTTTATAGGAAGGAACAAGGCCAGAATGCAATAACAGTAAACAATCAATAATAAAAGGTAAAAGAAAAAATCCCTGTTACATTCATTCTGCTACTCTAACAAAGCAACAGTAAAATTACAATAAACAGTTTTAACCCTTCTCTCTCGTTCGAAGACGATGATTTTGCTGGAGCAGCTAATTCATCATCATGTCAACACAAGAAAATAAACGTTTATTATTAGCTATTATTTAGTTAAGACCTATTGCTTAGTTTAGACAGATTGGTAAATCGGTGTAGTGGCAGAACGAACGGTAACTCTAGATTATTATTTTTTGTAGTTCTGGTATTTTGTGTCTTCTACAAAGAATAAAACTAACGGAAAAGTAATTAGCCGCAAATTGTGAACAATTTTCAATGAAAACCTCATAAAACCAACTTTGATTCGTTTGTATTTTGTCAGTATTTGGGAAAATGTTGATTTTTAGCCCAAAATCACTTACATATTTTCCTAAAAGCTCCAGAAATACCAATGAACTAAAGTTAGTTTTCCCATAAGTTAATATAAAACTGTTTACAATTTACAGCAATTAACTTTACCATTCGTTTTATTCCTTGTACAACGCAGAATAAATGAAAAGCCACAAAAAATATATATGTATATCTCGCGCCAACCCTGATACTCTAGTTCGATAGGGAACGAGCGTCAACCGATAAAGTGGCTCTACGCCTTTACATTACACGAAGCCTAATTTCGATATAATTACTAATCATTTACCTGGACTTTTAAGCTAAACTTAATACCGAAAACCCACCGGGGAGTTCTTCATCACTCCATACGTTAGTGGCATGGAGAAAAGTATCTAACATTCATCGAATAATCTTCGTTTCCGAAGAAGCGTGTCAGATTAACCTATGTACATAAGGAATGGGTTTGAGCATGCTGTCCCGCTCAGATCGGATTCGAATTGAGCAGTCCAGTATGAGATGACGTCATCCTCAATTCCACGACACCACTCATCTATGATGAAGAAGATCTTCTTGATTGCAAACGTAACTAGCGGTCATAGGTTTGGTCGAATCGAATTGAATAATCAAAATGCTACCGTTTGTCGCATTATGTGTGGGATATTCCTGTCTTTTAACCATCCACATAACAGCATGGCTAAGTTATGGAATAGCTGCAATCTCACTCTTGAGGTGGTTGCAGTCAAGGGGAATCGAACGAAAATAAAGAAAGACATTACTGGTCGCCTGTCCACATCCAGATGTCAACAAGCTAACTAACGGGGCATCGATCCCTGTGACAAAACGTCTTATCTCCCAGCGCCTCTGCATTTGTCGATATTATCAATCATTATTTTATGTAGAAATTGATTATTTTATTTACCACATGATATTCCACATTCTTATAGTAGGTCCTTTATTAACAGTAGGTAGGTCTATTGTAAGGAATAGAGTTCGTGTATGTATTTCATCAGTTCATCACATATAAATGCGAAAGTTTGGATCATGGAGGATGTATGAGATATAGATATTAAAGAGGAACCTTTACGCTGAAATTCAAATCAAACATACATTTTATCCCATACATCATTTCCCATCAGATAGAAACAACCTTAAAACAACGTAAGCGAAGGGCAGAAAATAGTCTGCGAATAAAATTTAAAAAAATTTCCTTTCTCGTAGATGCCACTTTTTGGTCTGCACTTTCTGCTTATTCCTCTGCGCCCGAGTCCCGGTTCATCTTTCGAAAGAGTCTATGAAGTGGTGTCTGCTCTATTAATCAGTCTGCAGGTGAGTTCTACAGAACACTTCCAAAAAAGGGATTTGTAGATATACTATTAGGGATTTGTAGATATACTATTTTTCATTTCTGGATATCTCAGAAACCTCACGCTCTACGAAGCCATGTAAACTATTGAAATTACCAGTTTCAATAAAAATGTTGTCATAATTCCGAAGTAAACTATCGTAACTAGCAATTACGGCTAGTTACGTTTTGGGGCCAGTGTTTGCGCTGTAAACTATCGAATGGGTAGTTAGCTTTGGGGCCAATTCTTACGACGTAAACTATCAAAAGTTAAATCTCAAAATCTGGAGAGTATTTCCTTTTGCCTGTTATTACCCGAGGATGTATTTTAAATTAATGCCGTTACTCGTAAATTGTCGTTGAAGTGGCGCTTATAAATAAAAAGATTTTATGAAAAACTACTTCAAGCGGCCGTCCTGTAAATTGGCCATTTTCAGATACGACTGGGCAGTCGATAATAATACTTTCATAGCGCAAGCCATGCTCAACTTCAATACAATTTTTGTGAACGAAAAATTTCATGGAATTCGCACCAACTTCTTTTTAATGTCTTTGTTACGCGCAAGGCAAAGTAAGCATTCCACCATGGAGGAGGAATCACCCTTGTTATAAACATCAATAATCACCTACAAGGGGCTCTCAGTTCCATTTACAAAAACAAATTTAAATGAAATTTACATTCTATAGTAGTTTCCGGGTGGTTAGGTCCGAATGTCAAAATGTACTGATCTACATAACGTACGTACTTCAAAAAGAACTTTTCCCGAAATTACTGATTTTATATAGGTCTTCATTATTAAATGTCGGAAATCCGTAAAGCCTGACACAAAAGGTACACTCAGCTACATTATAAACACACTAGCAGCGCCTCGCGGTTTCACCCGCGTAATTCCCGTTCCCGTGGGAATTCCGAGATAAAATAGATCAAAAAGTCGAGTCTTTATATACGAGGACAGTGTTATTCTACCGGCTGATGATACCAGACAAAGATTCAACAGAAAAAAGACTTTTCAGAACTAGGGATTAAATTGGCACTTTAGTCTCCCGCTACGCTATACTCACTTTATGAGCATGAGAAGTGAAAAATAATTATCAAAATATTTTCTCTCAAATTAGGGCCTCTGCGTGTCAATACTGTTCTGCTTCACCAACCACGAAGTTACCACGGCTGCTAAGGCGCATTGGGCACGCATTTGCAATAGGAACAGGAGGACCGATGATTTACCGATGACAGGTAACGTAAATAAATTTTTATGCTTACTTTCCAGTTTGGTGTCCATGTCCTACCGAGTCATACACCCGACAGCCCAAGTGCAGAAATAACGGACGACGCTGACGCACTGGCAGTGTTTATGTAGATTAAATGTATATACATAAAAGCGAATCATTTTTGATACTCATCGCAGGGAGTTGATGGATGAAGGCGGCTCAGGACCGCTATTCGTGGCATCGCGTCGTTTGGGGGAGGCCTATATTCAGCTGTGGACGTATACGGGCTGATGATGATGATCTTCATTAGTTACCTGTATTGTTAATCATACTTCAAATTCAACATTAATTTCCCAAAATGCGAAGAAACACCAAAATGTTGTGTGTGTGAAGTTTTCAAGATCCCGCGGTCCCTGCGATTTGTCAGCCATTGAGTAAATATCACGTTGGATACCTTTTGAAACACAAAAGATGGTATTGGAATAAAAATTGTGAAACTAACTACATTTTAAAAATGTGACGCTAGGTACCTCTAAGATATTTGATCAACGACGACTTAAAACGTACTTTTAGCCCCAACTTCCCTTACATTCACTTAAATCATGTTACTATTTCTTTTTTGCTGTATTTCGGATATAAAGTAAATAATATAAAACATTTACTCGCTAATATAGTGTTGTGCAAACTGAAGGCTAAGCTAACTTGGTTTAGCTTAGCTCGCATAGCCGACGCATTTATTCTTACCACATAGCTTAATTTGAAGTCTACCTGCATAGCTATGCGAGCTAAGTCAAAACTAAGTACGCTTTAGTCTTCCTTGGGTTACAAACCTTAATGTAGTAGATGCAGTCTTTTGCTGTCCGGGTTAAACCAACTGGCTAAATTAATGCGTTGGCAGCCGGTGACACGCAAAGCTGGTAATTTTCATGAATTTTGGGGGACACCTATAGTATGTATGTCCGCAATTCACGATAAAACCCGGACCCTGACCCAGAAACCCCGAACAGTACAAATAAGTAATGAGTGGAAATGAGAACAAACTTTAAGTAGGTACACTTAAAGTCTGTAGATAATCAAACAACTTTGAGTACACTTGAAGTCTGTAGATAATCCAACCGCATGACCAGCCTCAATAAAGTTGGCAATTTCGCAGAATTATTTAACTTTCTGCATATTATCTTTCTTAGCCTAGCCTGTATTCTGGCTGTGCGCTTTAACTGCCGCTCCCTCACCGCGAGTAGCTGTAATGTATCATTTTAAGATTGTTTTACGAGCATAATGCCTTTTCATTTTGAGCATTCTGCTGTAGTACCAGGTATTTTTACAATGTCAGTTGAAGCAAGTTTCATTATGCGCGATATCTGTGGACTCGTAATTCTATGATATTATTATACCTACCGCTTACTGTGTTATAGGGTTCAAATTGGTTTTACACCGGTTAGCGCGCCAGCTAGCTTACTGGGTTTTACTCTCACTCTGTTTGCATAGTATAACAAGAGAAATTCTAACTATGATTTTTAGGCTCGACTTAAAAAAAAGGTGTAAGCTAGCTGACTGAGAGGTACTCCTGGTACATACCTGGTACAAGCTGAAATGAACTTAGGTAGGAAATTAAGTTTAGGAGACATCTCCCCTGCCAAATTATCGCCCGCATGCCAGATATTGAGCGCGCGAGATATTCCCTAGCTTGCCCTATTGGCACGACCCGATACCGACATGACGACGGTGCTGGCGTGCTTTACGATATCATAGAATTATGCGTTCTCTTATGTCGGCCCATTTTACAGGCTACACAGTACGCACTATAATGCCTCCTTCACTGGTTTAATGTAACAGATTGTAGCAAAACCGGTTACGCACTGATATGCTAGGTTCTTTTCCCTCTCGATGTTAATTTACGAATCTGAATGTTACATTAGATACAGGCAAATGTGAGGGACAGCTTTCTAATGTATTTATAAATTAGCAATTAATTTCTCATTTGTTTTTGTGTCGCTTTTTGCTTACCACTGATGCTCTTTAAAATGCAGTAAGTATGCGTAATTCACAATAATAATTATCACTGCACGCACACCACACATACGAGAGCTTGCTATACTTTACTAGTGTGACGGAGTGAGTGTGAGTGGCTTCGTTCACAATACGATAGCACATAATTAAACACTGTTTCTATCGATACCGATTACGAAATTTTTCTGTAGACCTTACGCACCGAAGATGGCAGGTTAGTCCAACATTTTAGCGTATGAATATTGTAGGTACTAGGCAGACGACACTGTTTTATCAACTTGTCGTGGGCTTTGGTGCGTAGACTCATTAAATAATCCTGTAGGCCACGCACGGGAATCGTTCTCACGGGTAGAATAGACAATATTGACATCGCATCGTCGTACATTGGGTAGGTACATTATGGAAGTTAAAAGAATGAATTTCAAATAATTAACGCTTTCGATGACAAAGTGACGTAATTTCTCTATTCTACTCTACACAACAATCCCTGTGCTTGCCCTACTTATTTCCTCTTACACGCACGAGTATTGCAGCTTAGTACCAACATACAAATGGTTTAGTTCGGCGACTAACCGTCTAGCAAACCATCAACCCAATCACAGTTTATGGGGTGGCTTTATAGGTTTAAGGATTTAAAAACAATGTTTGTGCTTTTCAGGGGTTACGGCTGGCGAGAGCATAAATACTCGAGAAAACATGTTGTGAGGCTTCCTTCATTCATCTTCATCAAAATTAGCGAAAGGTGAAATTTATGCTTCATATTTTTAAGTCTAAATTGCGTGACATAGTTTTTACATAATATGTAAAAAAAAATGAAATACCACCTACGTAACGTAGGTGGTATTTTTTTTTACTGTTATATGACGATAGTGATAAGCTTAGTTTGACTTCATGTCAACCATGTAAAAGTAAGAGGATAATTACGTATTTGTTATTTTTAGAAACTAATCGGTAATAATGTAGTAGAAAAATTTAAAGACGTGTGAATGTTGACAGCTGTTTATTTTTGGACGAGTATATTCGATGGTTAGAACTGTCTCTTTTTAAAAATAATTAGCCATTCATGAATTTTATGAAAAATATATTCTGTATAATATTTTAAGATTATGACGTTGTTATTTAGATAAATTTTAATTCTATAATATTAAAAAGAGTAGAGAATAATTAATATTTATCGAGGTTATTAAAAGGTATGTTTAAAAGTATAGCACGACCAGGGTTGACAAAATGTCTATTGAACGACAGGGAAAGTAGAGAATATTCATAAAGTCAGTAGTCATGTAAATATTTTGATTCGTTTAACTGTAATTTTGATCTCTGCTATTGTTTTCATATTTAATATTATTTTTTGGAATCTTTGGTGGAAAAGCGGCAGGTAAGTAGATGTCATTCCATATCATTCATTTCCATATCGTTGCTTGCAGCAAATGAAACTTATATTGTGCAACGGAACAACCGAGATAATATAGAAGTAATTTTAAGATGTAAGCAGGTGGCTCTCCTGCCATACATTATCGTAGCCAAAAACTGAATGGATATAAAATTAAAGATTAATTAAATTAAGGTTTAATAAACGTTCAACCTGAAATAGCAGGTTATAATTATAATCAAACGTATCCGAAACGAAACCTGGTAAGAAAATGGACAAAACGAGAATATTAATCATACATAATATATGTCTACGAGCATTAATAGTTGTTTTATTTTTTCCTTACCTTTATTCGCCTTTGCCTGTACTGGGACGAGGAAACCTCATAAAGAAATAAGAATATTAGCGAGAGGCATCTCATATTGTCTGGTAGATTACATAAAATATGCAAAGAGCCAGTAGTGGTATTGGTTATATATGTTTTATTTTATTTTATTCATTTTAGCACTTCCCGGGGTTTATAGGGGTTTATATTCCCCTGCGACATATACAGGGAGTCCGACTACGACCCAGAAAAACCCAAAAATCAAGGAGCTAGGTCCACTATTTTCCATGTTATAGGGCTTTTACTGAAAATTGGAGCTAGACCCGTGATTTTATGGTTATTCTGGGTAGTCATGAAACCGTTTCCGAGAACAGGTTCCTCCTTTCGGGACAACGTGTATTAACTTATACGGGTGGGTTCTTTAGATGGGAGTGTATGGCCAAATCCGAAACCGTTAGAGAAAATCCGAAAAAAAATCCGTGTTAGAGAAATCTTGTAAAAGTATTTGGCCTCAATTTTCTTAAATTTTCCATAGTTATTGTCCATAGTTTCCCCCATATCCCAATTACCCAGTATATCCACTGACCACAATAACATGGCTTTTTTTTGTTATTTTCATTTTCCTTTGCAATAGTCTCTACACCTGGCGGATATCATCTTAGAGTGTATCATATTGTGCAACCAAGGATGATACCCGCTATGTGTAGCTCTCGCCTTTACATTAATTCTCATAAAGGGCCTCTGTGCTGTTGGCTTCGGCTCCACGCATGCCTCCCAAAGGACCGGGTCACTATATGGCCTGTGATCATGGAAATAAATATTTTAAAATTTGACTTACTTTGGAGCCTGTTTTGATATCACAAAGAAATAAATATTTATATTAAAATAATTTAAAATTGATAACTGATTTGACTCAAACTAAAATTATGAAAATTTGCAATTTATCTAAGTTTTTAATAGTGTATTGTTTTGCAAAGATTTATTCAGCCACAGAATCCATGAGTACAAGGTTATATATATATAATATACAGGGTTATAGGTATTTAATCAATAACCTCTTAAATACGATTTGGGTAAACCAAGACTATAACAACTTTTGTTCTATAACTTTTACCAAAACGTATGTAATGACATCTCAAGATTATTATTTTTGATGGAATTTCTATCAAGCGATAGTTTATGTTTCGTAAATAAGAACCTATATATGTTTCATTTATTCGATTCTGGCGTAAGTGTGCGCAGTCAGCTGAGTGCTACGACACTGCTACGAAATCGCCCGGCCCAGTTACGTGCTACACAGCAGCGTTTAGGACAGCTTTTTGTATGGAAATAAAACATTGAATTAGAAAAAGTTATAGAACAAAAGTTGTTAGTCTTGATTTGCCCAAGTTGGCTTTAAGAGGTTATTGATTAACTACCTATATACCCCTGTATATACAATATTTTTTGAAAAATCCTTCGGTTTGATATCCTTTAAAAATAATAGATAAAAAAACTAAATATAAAGTTTTGTTATCAAGGTCAACATCGAGGTCACGACTCCTTAGACGACTTTCCTCTATTTCTCATAATTTTAAATTTGGCCATTCACTCCCATCTCAAAAGCAACCCTGTAGTGCTTCCAACTCTAATATGAATTACTGACACCTACTTATAGCCTAGTTGTAATGTTTTTATATAAGAATCTTTACTGTATTTAATTGTAAATTTAGTACATACCTATACAAAACATTTTGATTTAAATTTAAACTAGGTAAGAACATAATTCCGAGTATTTTATCGTAAACCTTAATCGAACTTATCACAATTAATCACAATTTGTAGTTTCTGACGGGGAACTAATTACTTCCAAAAGTTTTGTAATGCAGGTTACCCATTTGTTCCAAGCGTCGTAATTAAGAACAGAAACATTAATTCCACATATGTAGTTAATAAATATCAAAACGAATAGTAAAATTGATGCTTTTTACAATAAAATCTATTTTTGAAGACTTCTCTCAATATATATATATAAATACTACAAATCGACGCATTAAAAATCAATATGCCAATATTAAATTAAGATGAAGAGAGCATAAGCCGAAGCTTAGTTACTAGCTCGGTATGAAATAATGGTATTTCCCGTACCCACAAGATTTATATCCATTTGCATGTTCAATTATTCATCCATCAAAGATTACACCTATTTCTATAAGAATAGCGAAGGTTATAAAAATTATATATAAAAAGAATAAAACGCAACCGACAATTTTGCGTAATGTGAACTTTGAAAGCAAGAGCACTAGCCACAATGAAGTGACCGCGACGAGGAGGGAGCCGATCACGAAATCTATATTAGCAGAATTTATTAGAACGGCCGGCTGTTCCAGCCCCTCGCTCAGGTTCACCAGGCATTTGATAAACCAGGGGGTGCCTAGCGCGAATAAGATTGCTAAAGAGTTGGCTCCTAGAGCGTTGGACACGCCGATTCCACCTTCACCTGTAAAAGGAAAAATGGTAAGTAGTAAGCCATTTTTACTGATAAAGCATATTCGAATTTTCTACAATCGCTAATTTAGACATGCATACGCTTAGCGAAGCAAGCCAGCATCTTTCGCTATAGCAGACATTTGCTAAAAATGTAATTGAGCTACAAATAAATTAAAGAAAAAATTACTAACTGACGTCAATTGGAATCCAAAAATAACTGTGAGTCTCATAGACCTAGGGACCGAATTACACTAAATTAATTCCTTCACCATAACAATAGTATCGTCTTAAAATGACACATTTAGGCATTCTACCTTAGATGAAAGAAACTGATGGGACGCGATGATGATGGGACGCGATGATGATGGGACTGGTCCTTATAAGATTAGGAATGTGTGTGGTTACAAATAATGTGAAATGTTTTTTGGAACGAAAAATTGTTGAATATTCGCCAGAGCAGAATGAGCGTAGGATAGATAGATTACTCTTTATTGTAATACAATATAGAAGGATATGCTGAGAATCAATGAAGTACAAGGGCGGCCTTATCTTCCAGGTCTCTAGCTTCTGGCCAGGCTCCTAGGATAAGTATATCTAATTATTTTCTGACAAACAAAAGTGGTAATTTACATAAATAAAATTTGCGTGCCACAATTCATGTTAAAGCTTTCTCCAGTTATATTTGTAAGACTAAACATACAAAACATCGGAAAGAGCAAAGAAAATGTAAAATAGAGGTAAAAAATCATTTCAAACTGTTTGGGTTGAACCACACTTAATAGGAATCAGCGATTCAAATTATAGAGGAACTTCCCCGTTCCCTCAATGTTAAGAATACACATCTTGAATTAAGCTAAAACATAAAATGCAGATGCACTACGGACGCGTATATGAGGACATGACATTAAAAAAGCAATACTGTCATCATGACAGTCTTGCTTTCTTTGCTGATCCCTAATTGTCGGAAGGAAGGGAAGATTCATTGGTAGACTTACCTCGTCTTGACATGATGAATATTGAAAATGCCTCGGGTAGACAACCCCCGAATGCCAGGAATGTCATTCCCATCACGGAGTCCGGAATAAGGAAAGTATGCCCTGAAAAAGACCTGCATCTAAACTCTCCGTAATTGTTCATAGGTACAAAGGAATAATGAAAATAATAACCAAAGTTTGTATTTAGTTCACTTGACAATGGTCAAGTGGACTAAATACATATGTACATACGTGCCTATACAGTAAAATGTAAAGTTGAGTAAATTACGTTACAAAAAAGTTGCAGTACTTAATTTTTGATGGCCTGTCAAACATTAAATTGCTTTCAGCTTTGTAGCACAAATGAAGGAATGAAGAGGCCCGTGACCACAAGCTATCTTCACTATCCGACATAAAAGCACAATGTCATAAGAATATTAATTATAACACAGTAGAAGTAGTTCTTCTTTCACCGAGTCCCGAACGCCGGCATTTATATTCCTACTTCCCCCTTTATTCTTATGACCATATGTACATTATATGTACATATCGCCACTAGCCTTCTGGTGGCTAGTCGAGGTATAGTGTTCACTGAGCCAGTTAGTCTGTAGTTTCAATTTGAATTGCTAGTTCATAGTGGTGTTCCCACAATAAACTAATGTTCATCTTGATGGACCTAACGATTTCCATACGATGATGTGACGTACGCAGCTTGGGATCGAAACCGGATAGAGGTAAGAGTTATTTTACGTTCAACGCTCTAAGGAGCGTTGATTGTGAGTTTGGTGAAGAGGTCTAATCTAATTGTAGTACCTATAGCTAGGGTATTGGTATTTGATATCCGCAAAACATAAACCTAAGGCTCCAAGGGCTCCGTAAACCCATAAACCTATGGCTACAAAGCTCCTAAGGGACTACGAGTATCCCAAATATCCCCGCGGTCCGAGAAAATCCGAGTTCCGTATTTTATAGACTAAACTCAGCCCGTTTGAATTCGGAGAGAAAACTTAGTCGGTCTTGTTCTCGGCGCTCAATAGTCGCTTCTTAAGTATTCTAAGTGCATTAGTTAAGCTAAGCATTACCATAATTAAACGTTCAGAATCAACTATTTTTTAAATGCAAGCGCGTGCGTCTTACCCGCAGAATTCTAATATTTGTTAAATTTATATGCTCATCGATATATGTATTTATCAGTCGACGCATAAAGTTCGATACGGAGATGTGCGAGCTCCAAACAACTAGTTACTACATTGAAAGGTCTCGGCTCTTGTGCCGAACAATAACTGACTGGATGGCCGGGGAAAAGAAAACATATATGTATCTTATAAAGAAACCCTTTATAAGATAAATATGTATGTTAGTGATTTATATTTCTTTTTTTATATATACGGTGTAACATGACGGGTGGATAATCGGTGGCTGGGGGGTGGGGGACCTCAGTACCTATCGATTTAACCCACATGCAACTCAATTTTAGACCAGTAGGTCTACCATGAGTTTTCACAATATATACTCGCTAGCGACTGTAGTTAAAAAAATGTATGAAAACTTGTACAGCGCCTCTAGTGTATAGTTGGGTATGAGTCTCGTAGTTAACTATCCTACGTCATAGTGTAGTTAACTATACTACAGCGACTGTAGTTAGGGCTTCATTTGCTAATAATTTGGTACCACGAGTTACAAATTTGACAGGTCATAGTAACGTTCTAATGCTACTGTAGTTACGGCACTCACCGACATTTTGCTTCGTGATATTACTAAAGTTTGTGATAGATTTTACGATATTGAAGTGAAAATGTTTAATAGAGCACGTTTTGTTTTGGAAATTATAGCAACTGCTGAAGCAGATTATGAACGACGTAAACAAAGAAAGTTTCAAAGTAAGAAGCGTGTTCTACTTGGCAATTCACTTCAAAATAATAGTGAACGAAGTTTATGAAACTATAGATTATGTAGGCCCCGTAGTGGGCTTGCTGAGGTCACCGTTCCTATCAAATTAAATTTCACTAATTATATACCTACACAAACATACGAAGCTCCAAGCTCAAAACTGGCCGGAGTTTTATATACTTTCACAGCAACAGAAAACCTACAAGATTGTGACAATCAATATCTAATGAATTTAGATACTTTTCCATGAAATCCACCAACATTTCAAGTTGCGAGGCACTTTTTCTCGGCATTATTTTCACTTACAAACACTTCATGCTCGAATCCCATTAGTTGTTGTTATGTAGCAAAATGTCATGTCAGCATAGACCCGCCGCCATAACTCGAATAAATTTGGGTTGCATTGGATTTCATTGAACTAAGTGAGTCAGGCAACTTACTACATTTGTCGAATAATAGTACTATGTCACCTATCTTATGTCTCTATCATCGTGCATTATTTAAAAAGAGATAAAGATATACAATTTGAAGTGAGCCTCGTTTTGTAATGCTGCCATCATAACAACGCAAAACTAGAGAAGGTGTAGTTGTAACTATAACGTAAGTAGCAAGCACAAAAAAGCAGCTCATGGTACCACTAAAGATGCTAACTATACTATCTGCGTATATACATACGTAACTACTGTAGTAACGTCAGGCGATCTAACTGTGACAACTCATGGTAGATACACGGTTATGCTCAACCAATTGATCTGTAATTTAGCATACCTTAGCTAAATGAAATTTTCAGGGTTCGTTCATAAAAGCCTTTTTAAGACAGATTGTAGATAAAAATAATTTGTGAATTGTATTTTTAGAACCATAGAAAGCAAAATGTAGATATTAGATTTAAAAAAGAAAATTGACTATAATTTTCTTATTAGGTATTTTATCGAAGACTCAGGTTGGTATAGGGATACAAAAGATCTACCATTGAACAAAAAGGCGGGGTCGCAGACCTAATGATTTGGTTGCAACCGCGAAATTCAGGCTGAAATCTGATTTTGACAAAAATTTTACCAAAGTTCAAATAACTTTTGAACCACAGAATATTGCAGAATATACATATATTAAATCTATAGGTACTGAGATCCCCACCCTCCAGCCACCGATGATCCCCTCATTGTTACAGCTTAGATACATATACATTTTCACTATGTCAACATCTGACATTTATGAGATGGAATATCTTACCTATAACAGTCATCGACCAAGACACAAAGTATGAGTTGACGCCAATCCACACAATGCACATGCAGAATGTCAGCGGGTACCAGCGACGGTACCGAATAGGCGATGGGATGGTGCATCCGAGGATTAGCTTCACAGGCCACAAGTACAGCCAACCCAGAATATACAAAAACGACTGCCCTTTGGGAAACCTGAATAGCTCCCGTAAAGGTTTTGGTCCTTCTATGCTTTCTCCTGTAAATAAATATTTAGGTAAGTTTGAGTCAACACAAGATGTTCGTTTTAATAGCTGTCTATTAGATCATACCTACATGATCTCCTTCTTGAAAGAAAGATTTGGATGTTAGCCATGAAACGATAATGCAAATCAATGATGATTTAATGTTCTGATTCATCGATGTCAAGAGTGACTTTCTCTTTAGCGATAAAAGTCCAAAAGTATTGTTTTACTCTCGTATGTTTTATTTATTACACTAAAAGCACCAATTCCCATTCATTAACCTAACCACGAAATTAAAGTGCAACCACGAAAAGCACTTCACATCGTGATTTTACTAAAATTTTGCGCGCGGTTTTGACAGGGTTTTAATTTAATTGGTATATATAAATTATCAGCTCTATACGCCGTTCAAGGATTAAAATTATTTTATGTCATTATTGTTATAGAATCCAATATATTGTATTTTAAGACATATATGAATGAAAACTTAACAAAAACTGATAAAAAAAACAACAAGGTGACAAAAAGGTAATCACTAAAAACTAAAACTTCGACAATGCATAAATGCACATGAACAGCGAAAAATATTGCATTTCTCCTTGTGTATTTTCGCCCAAACTTTCTTAGAATTATTAAATGCCGAGTAGGAGCTAGTTTATAAGTTAATGACTCTGAATTTATTCTATGTATATTTTACCTTCAGGTGTTATTATTTCTATCTTCTCTTGGTTGCCTAGTGTGCTAACTATAATAGTACTGCCATTGATGCTGCCTTCGAATCCTTTGTTTTTTATGCCTTCTTCCACGGGAGTTTCAGTTTCTGATAAACCTTCAAAATAAGAACTCTATACATTATTGAGTAACCAAAAATGCATGCACAATGACATTAAAATCACAAATCATACTTACTGTTCCCTCCGCTGTTCTTACATCTCGCTACCAGCTTATCATAGAGACTGAATAACCGCATGCTATTGAACATAAGAACGAAATACAGAATGTACATTATGGAGAGCACCATTGCCTCGTACCAGTCGACCTGTCCATCCCACACGATGGCTACTAGCACTCCCACGTTAACCATGTAGATGACTACGTCGCGGGTCACGGGCCGCATACCGATCGCTATTGGCTGAAATTTTCATAAATACAGTAATATACACTAGTTAAACCTTACGTAGCCTTAGGGACTTCTAAACAAAATTTAATAGAAAAATTAACTTCATAAGTAATTCTATCTAACGTAATAACCACAAACAATATGGTCAATCAGCAACTGCAATGATCGTATCAATAAGTTTTTTTTTTTAGTTTATATTAAATAGGAAATACCTGGACTTTAGGTCCAGAAATACCGCACTATTAGTAAGTAAGCACAGATAACGCTGAGGCGTAGCCTATTGATTCACTTAGCAGGCACTTGTTATTTAGAGTTAACATTAATTCTGAACACTCTATGTATTTAAGTGTTTGCCGTTGTGTGTCAATAAATTTACTTTCTTCACCTACCCGAATAGCAGCTAGCCCACCAATCGCAGCAACTCCGAGACAGTTGAACAGAGCTGAGCCGATGATAGTCCCGATACCCATGTCAGACTGCGTCAGAAATGTCGAGATCAAGTTAACAAAGAACTCGGGGCACGATGTCGCCACCGACATAAAAGTCGCTGCGGCTACATTCTGAAAAAAAAAACAACAAAAAATCTGTTTCACTTGGTTTAGATCAACTTATATGTACTATTAAGGGCCGGTTTAATTGGGAAAACATAGTTATTGAACCCTTACGGGGCCTACTACTATAGATTTTACACTACATATGTATTTCTTTATTACGACGAATGACACAATATTTTAAGTATTTAATGTGTGGATGAACAAATACTGTTCTTTTTTTAGGCCAAAGATAAAGATTACCCTTGAAATGAAACAGCAAACTTAAATCATTCATTGTAAAATAATTTCTTAGAATATGATTAGGTATTACTAAATGATCATTGGTGTCATCTCAATAATTGTGGGCAGGTACGGTATTATACAGTTTGGTTCGTATCTACATACTTATACAGTTGATAAATCTATGCCTTGGATGCGGATTTAAATATCATTCAAATAAGTAACTCCCTAGTTAATAATAAAAAGGAAATGCCATCACAATAAAGAAATTATTGTGAGTAATAATCTAACTAATAAACTTAAATGTCAAAATCTGGACACAATCCATAGAGTATCGCACAACCCTATAAACGCAAAAGCATAAACCTTGACCATTCTTTTATAAACACTACAGTTTATGCACAGACTTTTCGTGGGTAATGTATTTCTTAATTCATGAACAAGATTAGAAACCATAAATCAGTGTAAGTGTTCATAATTCATAGTACCTATCCACCTCGACCTTGAGAGTGCTATGGGCGTTATGCCAGATTGTATTAAGTGTGGATTTGATTCCCGTTGGGAACTTCTGGATAGGTAGACGTTTAAGGCTGGACTGGGAAATAACCTGGTCTGACCCTGACTATGGCCATGCAGAGCTGTATAAAGTTTAATGAGCTTGCTAAACTCATATTTAAATGATAAACCTACTAAGTATTCTACGCTTACACACCTGCGGTATCTTCAAGTCTTCGCAAATCAACTCGACGCAATTAATAAAATAATCGTTGCACACAATAGCCAACAGTGTAAAAGCATAGAGTCCAAATAACACGTACAGAAGGAAGCCGCCATTACGAAGCTGTTCATCTGAAATTAAGGTGTAAAAGGGAGTCCAATTAAAATCATTTCATTCTTGAATGCATATCAAAGCACTATTATAAGCTAGAAGACCGTGAAATTTGAAGATTGGTTTCTATTCATGTAAATTTTAATTGGGTTTCCATTATTCATAGGTGCAATTTGTTGATAATCTCAGGAAATTATGGAGTCCAAGCTATATATGTCAAGGGCAGATCTAGAATAGCATATACATATACATAGTATCTGTATAATCGTAGTATATGGGAGACCATCCACTCGTGTGGCGTCGTATGGGGGAGGCCTATGTCCAGCAGTGGATGTGTATAAGCTGATGTGATGATGATGATATAATCGTAGATGTTCATTTCGTAAAAACGCGATCGAGCTCATCGACAGAGTACACACACACACACAGGACAGCTATTAATGTTTAAGGCGCAGAGTAATGCGATACTAGCGCCACTCTTTAGTTTTTCTTTTGTTATCGTTATGGAAAAGAATTACCAAAAGTTCTCACCGCCAATTGATAATACCCAGTATAAACAATTTTTCGATACTTCTGTAATAGTTTTGTTTTATTTCGATCAAACAGAAAATGGTTTATTGCCTTTGGTGGCCACCAAACGCATTAAACCATTTTTTGCTAATACTAAATGAAAGAAAGCTATGACAAAGAGTGGCGCTAGTGTCGCATTACTCTGCGCCTTAAACAACTATTTTTTTTTTAATATTCGTAACATTCGTACATGAGGTTCATAAGTACATATTGAAACGATGACACTAAAATTGTGTGGTAGTGTCAACGGCCTATTCCTAGATTTCTGATAAATAATTTATGATGATAATTTTTAATTACAAACTTAAAAGCTACTTATTTGTTACTAAAAAAATGTATTACTGTACAAATTAACATAATTCAAGATTTCTTCGAGAAATCTTGTGTGTGTATGTGTGGGTAGGATCTCCCGAGGCACCAGTACAAAAAAATACAATACAAAAAATACAAAAATGTTTATTTCATTATCAATTGTTTTACAGTAAATTGTATCCGTGATTGGAGCCTCCTTTTAAATAAGTAAATACTTGTATTAGGCGGCAACGCTCTTCCATAACATACGTTATTAGTCGTAATCAAACATTTTACATTCATAAAATCAAGTAAGAATACGTAAGAATAGGTAATCAATAATGATAAATTTATAAAGAACAATTTTTAACAAATTCGTAGGTTTGAGTTGTTAATTGGAAGTAAGAGTTATGTGGTGTGGTACATGTCTCCTGAGAGTCTAAGCAACAGGAGACCCGGTGTGTGGTTGAGTGTGCGTGTGTATGTCTGAATTATAGACAACTCACACAAAATCTAAAAGTACGAGTATGTTTGGATTGCGTTTGGGGAACGAGATGACTGATATACTCGTATTTAGTCGGCGAACGTTCTATTTGTGAAAACATATTTACTATAAAAAAAAATATACTCAGATACGACATAAATTTGAGATGGGTAGGTACTTAATACAAACATTTGAGTGAATCGAACCCGCAACCTTTTGCGTCTCAAAAAGTCGCGCTCACCATCATCAAGTTTGCTTTAAAAAAATACTATTAAAATCGGAAGACGCAAAAAATTTACGACCGTGTTAATAGTTGTTCGACGCCGCGGGCTGAAGCTAGTTATAGTGTCAATGAGAGATAGCAGTTATAAATAAATAAATAAATAAATAATAAATAATGCTGGACAATTCACACAGCATTATCTAGCCCCAAGCTAAGCAGAGCTTGTGTTATGGGTACTAGATAACTGATATACTTAATATAATACAATACATAGATAAATATTTTTTATCATACATAGAAAACACCCAGAACACCCTGAACAAATATTTGCAGATCGTAAAACATTTGTCCCGAGGTGGGAATCGAACCCGCAACCTCCTGCGTCGCAGGCGGACCTTCGCCCACCGCGCCACAGAGGTCGTCGAGTTATAGATGTGGAGTTTAGACAGGTAATTAAAATAATCTTATCATAAAATCATCACGTTTCACCGATTGTTTCTGCAACACCGGAATTAAAAGAAATGTTTAAAATTCTTCTCTTTGTTTCATCTGCATAAAATTTTAAAAAAGGCTTTATTTTGTAAGTTTGGATCTAGGAGTTGTCTCCGAAACTTCAGGGCCAAGCGTGAAATTTTTTGAAGTAATAAAAAGCTACATCATCCTTTAGAAATTGGTATGTTTTATCTAGGTAGATAGGTACATACCTGTATAGTAACATTACCAAATCTGTGCCTGTATGCCATTACTTTTCATAGATGCGTGAGCGAAGCTGCGTGCAATAGCTAGTAAAATATAAACTAATATTAAAACAAAATTCCAGAATTGCGTTTGCAATTCGTTCAGATATTGAATGTGGATGGATGGATATAAGAGTAGAGGTAGGCTTAAGGAAAGAAGAATGGACTGTGTGAAATAATGACATGAATAAGGGTGAGTGCTAAAATTACGACTGATAGAAGCGAGTAGAAGAAGAAAACCGTCTGTGCCAACGCCGCTTAAGTGGGGAAAAGGCAAGCGAATGATGATGCGTAGGGTACCCTGTTTATTTTTATTTTTGTTGGCTTATAATAACATTTCTTTTGTACCTATCTATCCTAAATTATGTTAAATAGCACTATTATATAAGAACTTAGATTACCTACAACTATGTATAAGTAAGTTCTAGAGGTTATTTAAACATTATTAACGAATTACTTAATCTCATAGTAAATGAACTTCTATAGTTTTTATGAGAAATAAAGCTTCTTTATTTCTCATAAAAACTAACCTCAAACCCCGGATACACGCCGCACTGGGATAGGTGCATCGTTTTTGAAAAACCTTACTTCCCAAAGTGGCAACATTAAACTAATAGGTTAAATAAGGAGCCGATGCACCACACACCTTTTCCTCTGCAGGTCATTCTGTGGATCAGACGCATCTCGCTCCTACGTGCGATCATCTCTTCATGAGTAAAATTGTTTAACATAACTATTTACTGTTTCATAACTTTTAATGTTGTAATATATTCCTTTCTATTTTTATTACATCGGTACACTGGTTCACAAAACGAATTCAGTTTATTTTAAATATAAAAGGGTATCTATCTATATCAACAAAAAGATAGACGCTTAAATTTTCCGCGGTATAGATGCCCTTAGGGGCCTTTAAGGCATCTATCCCCCATACCCCTTAGTACATAATAGTGACAGCGTGTTTTTGATGTTTTTTGTGCTGTGTCACTATGTTTATTGCTATTTGTTTCCAGCTCTACCTGAATTAAGTAAGATATAATTATTTTAATAATGTAGATTTTTTGTATATTTTTAGTAAATACGAGTTTTTCGTCGTGGTAGTGAATGTTGAAACTCGGATGTTGTTTTTTATGTTAGACAATTACTTACATTTTTAATATGTATTTTATTTATTTTATTCTATAGCGCATCTATCCTCCTTAGCATTTTCATGGTAGAGCATCTACCCACATAAATAGGCATCTATCCCAAAAAAAAGGGTTTGCTAAAACTTAATTCCTGAACAATAAATAATAAAAAGTCATTGTTAGGTCAATAAAACTAGTTACTAATGTGAGATAAAAGATTTATCTATATTCATTAAAATTATTTATGACAAATTAATAATTTTAAAACTACAAGGCCTTTTCAAAAAGTGGGGCATGTATCCTGGGTTTACCCTATGTTTACACGCGAAATTCGGTTATCGGTTTAGGTACTCTCGCTACAAAAATATCATCATCATCATCATCAGCCCATACACGTCCACTGCTGGACATAGGCCTCCCCCGTACGACGCCACAAATAGCGGTCCTGAGCCGCCTCCATCCATCGACTCCCTGCGACCGCTACGATGTCGTCGGTCCATCGAATGGATGGTCTCCCATGTAGGGGGGATTTGCCATAATCACCACGCTTGACAGGCGGATTGGTGATCGCAGTGTTGGTGTTTAAAAATACTCAGAAGGAAGCTGCTGCCCTTCCTCTGGTAGGTTCCCTTAGTCGGCTTTTACGACATCCACGGGTTGAGTTGGAGGGGTCGATATTCGTACGCCGCGGCCCCACGGCTACAAAAATATGCTTGCGGCAAACTACAAAAATACTACTTAATAAAAGAGAGTAGATCATCATTTAATCAGGAGATTATGAATTTGTGCACTTGAATAATTCCTATTCCATGAATAAATTCCTACGCTTAGGTTAACTTTATTAAATTAAATTATGCATTCAAAACATTGCCAATTTGCTACTTATCTTTAAGGGCACGTCAACACGACTCGCTTGCAATGTGCAAAATAATAATAAAGCTCGTTTTATTAATTAATTTCTAAACCAGAGTTAAGATGGCCAGTTTTCTAAATCACTTTCTTGAGCTTACCTGACAGTGCACCACTTGGAAAACTTTCAATGGAAGCACTGGTGACCCACTCCCTGGCCACATTGTCGACGTACTCCAACCTTGTGCGTTGCCACGGCGTCCAGTGCCAAACTTCTTGTTCCTCTAGCACCTTCCTAAGAAGATTTTCCGGCACTAAAATCGTCTTTCCATTCACAGTGAGCTCCGAATGCATGTTATGCGTTACATCTGTAAAGCACAGTTAAGTTATCGTGATTGTCTCGATCTAAACCAAGCTATCGATTATTTGTGTAGCTTTATCTATCAGGAATTTCGATTGTGATGGATAGGATTGTTAATTGTGTACTCGCCGGCTACTGGTATTCTTCATGACAATTGCAACTTAGGGACTGTTCAAGGGTTGTCAGAGATGTTAAAGCAATACGTAGGTACCTTTAAACGTCGTAGAAAAAAACTTACTGAACTCTTCAACAGCTAAGACGAAGTGAGCGCAGAAGACCATCAGCAGGACATATTCAACGCTCACCGCCATTGCTGGTTACGGCACCGAACACTTGGATTTGAATAACTAAAACAATAAAATTCCACAACCACAAGCACTAATGAATTATGATTCGTATTCATATTTGTACCTAATCATAGGCAATAACTATGTTTTAATCGAAATGGTGATAAGACTAGATGTATATCACGGTAAAAGATATGACTGATAGTAAAGCACCACGCAATAATTGTTGTTTTGTCTTTAAGATAACCTAATCAATGCCTAATTCATGTCAGATATGAATTAGGCATTGATTATATTAGGTATTTAACCGTAGTTATATGTTAAATTCTGTCAGTTTAACTACGCTTTGAGATAACCAGTCGACGCCAACCGCATTCGCATAAGAAATAATGTATTGGAGTTGGCCCGTGGACCAAATATTTTTTTTTAATTCTGGCGCCTCGATTTATCTACTTTGTAGAACGATACCGGCACCATACGATCGGGCACGCAATATGTAGATGTCTTAGTTAAAATTTAAATTTTTGGTTTTATACCAATTAGGTATTCCAATCTGATGTTTTGTTTTAGTTGTGTTAATGTTGAGTTTTTCAAAATGTTAAAGCAGTTTTATATTTTTTTAAATAAAGGAACATTTTCTTTCTGTAAAATTTGTCTACCTTGAATATCCCTTTCAGGCCAACCAAATACGATAGTGCACATTTTTTGGAAAAATTCTAGTGCCTCGCTTCATCTATGTATTTTGTAGAGCGAGAATGGCACCATAAGATCGTAAATGCATTAGATGTCATAATAATTTATTTTTTTGCTTTCTGCTGTTTATTTGACTTGCCAGGTGTCAAAGAGGACGGTGATTTTTGTCGTTAGTGAGGGTGGCGGTAAATATTGATTATTTTGAGAAAAGTATTATCTTACTGTTATTTTGTAGTTAGAATCATTATACTAATACTAATATGTTCGATAAAAAAAATAGATATCTTTATTTTATGGAACCCAATTAAATTTTGAAACTAAGTATGCACAATCGTGGCGTTTGGGTCTATATCCACTCCACCTAAAGCATCTCCAGATGAAACGATATTTATTAGATTTATTTGCAAATATTATTATTTTTATCGGCTTTTGAGCTTAGTAGAGATTCATTTATACGTCTCCTTGGAGATGGAAACGAGATGAAGATGATTTGGTAAAAAATCCTGCATGATGACCACTGGGACTGGGTTGAGAGGACGGCTGGACGTCTGAACAAGAATTAAGAGACGCGTAACATTTAGTCATTGTCTCCTCCGGTAGCAATCAGAGACCCCACTGGTTCGATAACGAGTTTCTTGAATAATCTGCTATGTACAACGTCCACGCTAAAACAGTAGAGCCAACAGCCGACCGGGGTCCTCCGCATTATTACGAAATACAGTAATATATTCAGTAATATAATCAGTTGGGTTTATACTCGATAGTAGCGTGTGACTCATTAGACGGCTGACAAAATATCACCACTCAGCATCCTACACAGTGGAGTAGGTACCTATTTATCTAAAAACTGTAAATCTTGAATCAATGCTGAATTAAATCATTGCAGAGTAATTCCATACCTACATATTTTTCATTCAAAAATGTAACACACCGAAAAATCCTTTTACTTACCACAATTTTTTATTTACATATCTATTTTTACTGTATAAACCACTCGCTTCTGCCCGCGGCTTTTCATGCGCTTTTTGAGGATAAGATATAAATTAACCTGTGGCCTTCCCTTCGATCGACCTCTCTGCCAAATTTCAATAACATCTGTTCAGCCGACAGATATAATTGTTTTCGGTTTTATAATATTTATAAAGTATGAATGGATAAACATACAACACTTTCCTTTTTAATATTAATATGATAAGAATGTAAGCCTTATCTATCCAAGAGTGGTGAAAATGGAACAAGATTGTGTCGGCAGTATTTGTTTAGCAACCAGCGCCGTACCTAAACCGCCGTTGTTAATTATACCGTCGCTGAGGAACGATTTGTTTTAAATGTAAAACGTTTTCTTTCATTGATATGAAAATGTATGTACATATGTTAGAAATATCCATATTAATATTATAAAAGCAAAAGTAATTTTGTATGTACGACTTTTACCTTTTCACGTCTAAACGGCTTTACGGATCGGTTTGTTTCGCCTAGACAACCAAACTACACAACAGCTGGTTGTCTAGGTGGAAGGAATTTTCCGTGGGGACAATCAGTTACCTGGATGGAATTTTTATTTCCACCTACACAACTGTTTGGTAACTAGTTGTCTCTATGGAAAATTATCATCCGCGGAGTCAACCAGTTACCTGGACGGAATATACATTCCATTCGTAAAATAAATAAAATAAAAAAATAAAAAATTGCGTAACTGTGCTAGTTAATATTATAATAGTCTAGAATTTTTTTCCTGTGAAAGTGTGCCCTGTTATCTAGGTAATTTTTTATTTACCTTGTTATATTTACAGTTTCCGTATCAATATGCTGAAGGCACACTTTTGTATGTGAAATAAGATTCAAAATACTTTTTACTCCTTACTAATCTTATATTTAGATCGTTAATAGATATGGCTAATATACATAGAACGGAAAACTTTATTTTCTGGCATGATAAAATGTCTGTACGCTAATAAAAATTTTACTTTAAGCATGACGTTAAGGAAACGAATTCTACACGGGCCAAGTTAGTTGTCACACTAGTTCAGAATAAATTTTATGATTTCCAAAGATAATTAAATTTTAGTTTTCTTTTCCGTGCCGAAATGGGAGATAGACAAACTTCAGATGATTATTTGTCATTTTTTAATGTCATGACTGTTAGTTATTGTCTGGCATTGAGAGTTATAGAGTTATACATTTTTATATTGTGGTTTATTCAAATAAATTAGGTATCAATACCATGACTGAACCAGGCAGTTCTACTGCTGATACACCCCGCCCCAATAGAGTATGTGCAATCAAGGCGAGGTGGAATGCTATAACTATATATGGGCAACCAATATAAAAAAGAATACGTAAACTGTAGCCAGTTCTGGAATTGTGCCAACAAGGCCTGTAAAGGTAGTTTAACAGTGACGCCAGAAGGTGTTATCACCAAGAGAAATGAACACGTAGATACTTGTGAGTCCAGCTTTGCAAAGATCGATATCCTATGAGAACTTCAAGCACTACGTGAAAAAGTAACATCTGACTTGAGACTGATATCTGCGCAGTATAATGCAATGGTATGTAACTTAGTGGATAAAAGAGTACACCTGCTGGAAGTCATACCAAATTTCACGAATGTCAAATCGGCATTATATAAGAAACGAATGCAGGTCTTGACATGACAAAGTTTTAGCCGTGATTATTGTTCAGATGTTGTATAGATGGTGTAGGGATGGGTACAAAATATCGATATATCAAATATCGATACTTTTTCACAAATTAATCGATATAATTAGTCGATATTTTTAAAAGCGATATATCGATTTTCGATATTAATTACAGGGTATCAAAATTTATATCAAAATCAATATTTTTTAATTGTAGACAATTACCTTCCGGTTACCAATTAAAGTAGGACATCTTATTCATTGATATCGATAAATGTCAACAAGGGGCAACACATTCCTATTTATTTTGTGTTGGTAGCACTGATTGTCTGTTTTACTGTAAGTGTCAAATTTATGGTCGATATGTTGCCCTTTCTTCCTTCTTCTTGGGGTGAAAGATCCTACTAGCCTACGTTCCGTAGCTTGGGGTTAGTTTTATTGATCTATGGCCCGGCTACACGCTCCGTTTTACCTGCACAATGATGGTAGCCAAAAATATCGATATATCGAAATATCGATAATTTTTACTATGCATATATCGATACTAATAATAAATATCGATACATTTTTCATTTGCCCATCCCTATTGTGGTGCCGCTGCCCTTCAGAGAGTTTCTCCACGCAGATTTCAAAGAAAAATCGAATATAAGTGCGTCTAAACGGATTTTTTCTCCATAAAATATCAAGCAATGATCTTTGTAAGCTCTCAACCATTTCGTAACGAGCTTTGTAAAGTTTGTTCTTGACGTATAACCCCATAGGAAATAATCAAGTGGTGTAAGATCGGGTGATCTTGCCGGTTTTATCGCTGGACCATGAAGTGAATTCTAATTTCAAAGAAAAGGCGTGCAATAGCGGAGGCCTATACCCAGGAGTGGGTGTCGCAGCGATGATGATGATGATGAAATGATTACAATTTTACATAAGGTGTTATTCAGTCTCACTTAAACCTAATAAACCATTAGTTTCACGATGCGCAATATTAGGTAAAACAGAAAGATTTTATCTAATATAAAATCTTTCTGTTTTACCTAATATTGCTAAGATTTTATATTAGATTAGATCAATTTTAATAACACGTACTTACTATCACCAAAAATTGTGCTTTTCCACAGTAAGGGTGATTTTTCTGTGAATCAACTAGTAGGTACCTGCTGTACCCCCGTCCTTTTTAATTTTGAACACCAATAGCAGCCAAGCTTTCGGGGCTCTGTCAAAAAGTTTTTTGATGGTATAAAAACTAAGTGAAACCTATAAGAATATTATGATTTGTGGAATATCTGTGAGCATGATTGAAACACTATCAGTATGGTAGCGACCATACATATTTATTAATCTACCTTATCGCTATAAGGTCGAGTTTGTAGTCCTACGATTTCCGACATTGCCGCTTAATATTTTTATTATTAGAGAAATGAATTAATTAATTTACTTCATCATCATAACAGGCCATACACGTCCACTGCTGGACATAGGCCTCCCCCATACAACGCCAAATTTACTTTATTACACTTAAAACAAAGCAAATACAAAAACCTTATTTAAAACAGAATCAGTACAATACGGGGCCTTATCGTTGAGAGCGAATTTGGTTGACCACAAACAGTAAAAGACAGCATACGTGGTATGTTTTTTATACTATACCAGCTGCTACCCGCGCCTTAGCCCGCTTTTTATCGGGATACAAAACATATATGTTATTCCAGGTCCCAAACTATACCACATTTCAGCCCAATCAGTTCAGTAGTTTTTCCGTGAAAGAGGAACAAACATCCATACATCCATACTTAGAAACTTTGACCTGTACAATATTAGTAGGAAGTAGGATATCTACATTATCTATGTATACACACATTCATTATCACTACATAGTATAAAACAAAGTCGTTTCCCGCTGTCTGTCCCTATGTATGCTTAGATCTTTAAAACTACGCAACGGATTTTGATACGGTTTTTTTTTTAAATAGAGTGATTCAAGAGGAAGTTTTATATGTAATGTATAATTTAGTATCAGCATTGCACCCGTGCGAAGCCGGGGCTGGTCGCTAGTAAAATATAAAACAAAAATTTTCAATTTTTGCTATTAGTGTGATGTATCGACACTTTAGTTTTGATAGGTAACTGATATCATATAAACTAGTTTCTGCCCGCGCTTTCGCACGCGTTGTTTCTATGGAAGCTTCAGTAGTTATGGCGTAAAAATTTTACAAACAACCAAACTTTCACATTTATATTATTAGAGTGATTTTAAGTTTGTGCTTTCTAGAAAATCTCAACAATCGTGTCAATTCACATGTCGCTGAATAAAGTAGGAAAGTAAATTAATTACGCATCACGAAAAATTATTCCGTCCTTTTTATTTCGATCGATATGAAATATACGGCAACATTCATCCTACTAATATTATAAATGTGAAAGTTAGTATGGATGGATGTATGGATATTTGTTACTCTTTCACGCAAAAACTACTGAACCGATTAGGCTGAAATTTGGTATGGGTATAGTTTGGGACCTGGAATAACATTTAGGCTATTTTTTATCCCGATAAAACGCGGGCGAAGGCGCGGGCAGCAGCTAGTAGTCCTATTAGATGAGTAAAAAAATTACGATCAGCGGAAGACTTTTGCCCAACAGTGGGACGTTACAGGCTAATTGTAATTGTAATATTTGACATCTGAATTGACACTATTCTATAAAGGACGAAAGGAGAGAATTAGAGATTATTTATTATAGAGAGGTTATTTAGCCTTTCAGACAATCACTGATTTACTCTACTCACGGCTTTATTGCAACGTCGTCGTCTTTAAGGAAAATTCAAAATGTAAACAAGCAGTTATTCTGCTGTATCTAATAATCTTTATTATTTAAGACGAACACTCACTTGTACAATAATTATTAGTAACTATTGTAAGGGGAAGCACTCACTACCTTATACATGGAAAATACCCAGAACACCCGAGACAAATATTTGCAGATGGTTCAAACATTTGTCCCAAGGCGGGAATCGAACCAATTAATTTTGTTCTTCAGATCAAATCCTTCGTGCCATAAATAATAAAATATGTAGTACCCAGAAAGATTTTTAAGTGAACCATACAAAAAGATATCTGTCCTTATTTTGCTCTACAAAATCTACAAATCTTTCATTATTGTTTACTAAATTCATTAGAAATAATAATAATTTATCGAGGATAAAACCAACTGAAATACAGGCTAAGTAAGTATCCTGGCTATCGGCAACCACACCATTTGTTGGAAAAGATTATTTAAAAAGGTTCACATTGATGCATAATAATTTGGGTATTCAAAATAAATTGAGAAAAATAGATATTTCCTTTCATTTTCATTAATGCATGTTTATGAAAGGATTGATCCTTATGAGTAACTGAAACCGTTGGTGCAAAATTACATGGAGTCATATTTTTTGCAAATCAAGGCTGTGTTACCCGGATTTAGGGATTTTTAACTGTCCGTACCTCAATAACTAGAATTCTTTGAAATTCAACCATATTATAGTTGAGGATATTTTCTGCATCACTAGACAAAAACACGATTGGTGACATTTCACCCGATCAAAAAAAATGTCAAAGTTACCTCTAAATGAAACTTTAAATGATCACTGTGAATAGAAATATGAATAAAATGACACAAATTGTATACCAAAACATTGCAAACGTTATTACGCAGTACATCACTAGAAAATATTTTTATATGTCATACAAATATTTTTCAAAGCACCTAAATAACTACAAAATCGTGCTCGGCTGTCTGCCGACCGTCTTGCTTCTTGCTTGCGTCTTGCAAGTGCTGGGCTCACCTCGCCTTAAGGTTTAAAAAAATCAAAATATTCAGTTTTTGTTTTCTCATAACCCTCTCTTTTCCTTTCTCATGACCTCGTCATAGTTCTTTTCACGACTTTCTGCTAATTCTCGTATGGTTTCGATCAAAAGCCCCGTTTATGGGATAACTCCTTCTTACAGAGATAACATCACAATCGTAGAAAAAGACTGCCTGGCCTATCCAAGGTTGCTGATGATACAACTACCATTAGGTACCTACACTAGGAGCTACCATCATAATTTTTTCTTGGTACTTATTTTCTAGGGAATAAACCAAACGATTAACCTGCAAATGACAAATAAAACAGCGCGAGGATCAACCAGTTCTAATTCTAACTCAAGTTATAACCAACCTTACTACTACTACAAGCTTACTACTTCTAACCCAGTAACCAGTGTAATCACTTATCCGAAAGAACAGACTATGTTGGCTGGTAAGAAGGTTCCGTTTTTAAGAATTTGGACTGGACCGGAAGAACCTTCAGGCATAATTTTTGTCATTTTGTCGTGAATACCTTGAAATTAAAATAGATAGAATACTATTTTAATTTCAAGGTATTAACGACAAAATTAAAAATTAAAAAATAAATAATATAAGTAACACAATGTCCGACAAGGGCTGGGACGTGGGAACCGAGAGTGAACAGAGGATTAGAAGACTAAGTGTATAATTTACGACATACATAGATGTGGCCTCCTGAGTAGGTATTATGTTTTCGATACTGAAACTGACTGAATAACAATTAATATAATGTCTTCCAAATAAAATTTAATCTATAACTTTTTTGTAATTGACCTATTTGATTGAATATATAAACAAGTAACTTTAATACCCTTGATAAAACTAATTAATACCTAGGTACTTACTTATAAAGAAGTAGACCTTCGAATCACAAAAGTAAAATTTCAGACCAATATTAACATTTTAGAACAAAACGTCGTTTTGTTTAGTAGGTATCTTCTACCTACTACCGACACCACTTCACTAATTGTGCCATTCAAGGGACTGAAAGAAATATTACATTGCCTGTGGTTTTAAGTAGATAATCTTAATGATAAGATACTCTTTTCCGCGATTATTATATTCAATTCAAACGGTACACAATGCAATTGTTTCAAACAGAATATTGTTTTATGATTAATTATTATCCTTGTTTTGAATGATCGTGAATCAATCAGACATTGGACTAAATTGTACTAAAAATCAAAAAAATATTGATTTTTTGGTAAGGCAAGATGGTTTGGCTCTTTCAAATCAAGTCATCAAAGCTACAGCGTTATCTCCATAGTTAAAACCGGCCAACTATCATCGGACTTTATGCTTCTTTACATAAAACAAAGTACAATAAATTTTACCAAATAATAAAGAAGAATGAATGTTATCAATTATTTGTTACGCTGATATGATTTTTAAAATTATTGTAATAGATCTAGTCCTTAGACAACTGCTGAGCGTTAAGAAGAGCTACTGTAGGATTAAATACTTCTTTGTTTATTTCTTGGAACGCAAATAAATAAATAAGGTAGGTACTTTACCTTAGAGAAAACCTTTCATAGGTACGTAATTCATTTATGATAACTTATCAACGTAAAATGATGACAAAAATACAATTCACCGCATTTTTGCCATCATAGAACTGTTGACGAACAGTACATTATTGACGAGGTCTGTAGTGGATGGCTGGCTGCAATGATGATAGCCGAAAACGCAGCGTAGTGGTCAGCATTCCAGCCGTTGCACAAGCTGAAATGAAAGCCGAGACCGAAGCTCGAGGCCTTTATAGCATGGACAGCAAGGGCTGCAGTGACGAACAAGTTTGAAGGCCGTAGCAAGCCTAGCTTAAGTCCATTATAGCGGTACCAGCAGTAATTGCAGAGCAAGCCTTGTATAGTGCTTTATTCAAACAATGCGAATAATTTAAATCCGAACAAAAACATTTATGCTAACATTATGCTGAGTCTCGTCTCGTAATACTTCCACCGTAAAAAGTTTTGAGATCACGAGAAGAGCCAGCCATTATCATTTATTTATTAAGAAAACAGTATAAAATAGTTACAGGTTTATTTTTTACCTTCGATCGTTAGTCAGTCAGTGAGTGAGTGATGACGAAAAAGAGATTCTGCGAGGGTCAATATTTCCAAAACTAAATTGAGTTAACTACGTTAGGTAGAGTAAAATAATTTTCAGAACATTGGTTTCATTTGTAACAAACATACCTATCGATAGCTGAAAAGTGCCACTAGATAGTTCAAGAAAAGGGTTCCCGGTGGCGGCCGTCTACTCGACTTGGCAGAGCCAAAACCGTGGCTCCTGGTAAAATAGTAATAATAAAATAACGATTATTTCAGGCCCGTAGTTCATATAAAACAAGCATCCTCACGGATGTCCTTAGAAGATGGGAAGGCATAAGTAAGTTTCGACGCACGTAGCGTCCCACAAAATTGTGACCCCAACTCCCATGGGACTAGTGTCATACCGTCGTCAGGTCTCTTACCATCATCACGCAATAGACCATTCGGTCCGAGAAATTCTCGTTCACTAACGTATTCTCGACTAGAGTAGTTGTTACGTTAGAGGTGACAAAGGCCCGCTAGATGATATCATTAAGGATGGCATGGAGAGAGATATATGCTTGGAACCAAAGTTCCGACTCCTATTTAGAAGCGGCCAGGAACAGGTCACTGTCGGCAGAGCTGGAACACGTTTGTATCAAACAATGGAGAACACAAAAGGGCTTAAATATTACACTAAAATATACATCGCAGTATAATACTGCCCTACTCATTGTACTTGGAGTAATCGACATGGCCGAACCATTTCGATTACAGCAAGTGCAATGGGTTAGACCTGGTACTTAAAAATCTCGTTTTATAAATTCCTTAGATAGCCATAAGTAAATGAAAAAGGGTTCGAGAAAGGCAAGTCGGACAATCAGCCGAAGTAGATTAGTTTACCAGATAGGGCATAGTTTGATAGTGGCTGAATATTTCGTAAAAAATTAGGGTTTATAGGACTAGTAAGCCAAGTACTTGTTATAAGGAAAAGGTATATTTTCCTTATAACAAGTAGTTCTAATTTTTAATAATATTACTAACTAGCGTCTTTGGATAGGTATTAAAAAAAAATCAAGATCCCTTTTTTATAAATACAGCCTATGTCACCCAGGGATAGTGTAGCTTCCCAACAGTGAAAGTTTCGGAGCCTAATCAATGCAAACAAACAATCAAATCTTTCTTAACTTCAGGTTGCATGAGCCTGAAGTTATTATACTATATTATAAAGAGGAAAGATTTGATGATTTGGCAGTAGATAGATACTTAGGTAGGTTAATTAATAATTAAACATAAACCCAGAACAGTTCATTGAAGTTAAAAAGGTATTAATACTCAGTTCAATAGCAAATTAATATAGGTAGTAGGTAGGTACTTACAACTACAGAGTGGGTTTTAGATACCACAGGTCCTATTGCGTCGACCTTCTGTCCTTCTTATGACTGTAATTCACTTTTTTCTGTATTTGGGTAATTTGATACATGAATAACCACTTCTCTAATTTTTTCACAATTGAGTTGAAAAACAGAGGCACTATACAGTATTTTTTATTCACCCTCCTAGGAAAGCGAACAGTCAACGAATACATGCAATTTGTCCGGCCGAAGACAGTCGGTAAACGACAGTCGGCGGATGATAGAAATATTTATTCGACGAAACCTGGGACTATTTTTTATATCACCAAAAAGCGACGACAAGACTGTTTGAAACTTAAGAATAATTTGAAAACAGGTCTTTTTAGTAATAGTATTTTTATAATGTCACCCGAAATTTATAATAATTTACAAAGTGACATTACGAAATGTAATGACATCATAATATTTAAATCTAACCTCTTTAGATAATAAATAAGTAAGACATTTTACAGCTTGAATGAATACTTTGACGCAGTTCAGTTATTATGTGAAAGTAGAGTAGAGACGTGGTTTACACTCATTTTCAAATTGTTAAACACATTATTTACAATTATGACTTTTTCTTTATAAGCTTCTTAACTATTATTATTATTGATTTTTTGCACCATTACTAAATTGTGTAAAATTTGTACGCCTAATGGCAGATCACAGTGCTCTTAATTTTATGTGGCATCCCTGTGTATCACAAATAAATAATTAACTATGAACTATGACGTCATCGTAAAATCGAGCGCCGCGCACGCCGCCCGCGCGATAAAATAATTTCTAATGAAAATGCAAATTTTGATCCTAATTGTCTCAGCCATTCTAAAAGATAGAAAAACGTAAAAACACAGTAATTTATGTGCTTTTACTTGTTACTTTGGCATTTATAGAAAAAAAAATGTCCCCTCAACTCCACACAGAGCCCACACACAGCCCGCCCTATTACCTACCGTTGTTGAACAAAAGAGATTTTGCTGGAACGGCACAGGGGCAAGCACTATGCCAGGCCGTTCGAGCTTTTTCAGTGAATGCGTCATTTTGAGTGAAATTCCAGACGAGCCCAAATGTTTTTATCTTCAATGTTAGGTTCCAAACAAATTTGAATTTTCCAAAATTTTAAAGTATCTTGTCGAAAAAAGAGACCGAAATAAAAAACTCGCACTTTAATTTTTTTTATTCCAAACCTATTTGCTGAAAATTATCTGTGATGATTTTTAGATCATCAAAACTTGGTCCACATCTCCAGCGAACTCCAAATACCAAACATTGAGCTTGAATTGCAGGACGTTGAATAAGCGGATGGATAGCAAGCCTAAATATGGGCAGACCAAGATGGGCGCCCTGGCAGACGAAATTATTAGACGTGGAAATAGTAGTGATTCGCCGAGTACTTTGCCACCGAGTAGGTACCCGGCCTATATTGAGCCGAGTACTCGGGTTTAAAAATAACGTGGTAGCGGGCGGGGCACGGTTATTTCCCTTACACAGAGTAACAGCGCGATATTGCAGCGCGACGAATCTGTGCACGGGGAATCACCTTTGCCCTTATTTCATAATATGGCAACTCATTTGTCACTTTTGTACGAGTATTCACGTAGAAGAGGTTACGCTCGTGTGTTTAATTATTTTATGTAAACAACACGTGCTTAACCTTCCAGTGGTCGCGTGCGGTCTCTGAGTCCGCAACGAACTTTTGATATGTTTTTTTAGTATGGTTTATACAGCAAAAAGACTTCTTTTCATTATCAGGCTATACAATGTCATAAAATATTTATTCGTCTTCTGTAACCAGACACGTAATATTACGGAATCACAGACAGCACACGATTACTTAAGTTCCACGCAAGAGCGCGACCACTCGAAGGTTAACTTATTACAAGAAGTAAGTGGTGATGATAACTTTTTATCTTTATTTTTCTCTCGGTACTCGGCCGTTAATACTCGATGCTCGGCCGAACCCTAAAAAAAGTCCGAATCCGCTGAGTACCTTATCCAAACCGAGTACTCGTTCCATGTCTAGAAATTACCTACATTATTGCGGTAAATTATGTTAGACGCAATTTATTTTAATACTAGCTGATCCGCCCGCGACTACGTGCCCGCGTGGACTAAGAAGAATATCCCACAATGCATTGTTTAAGCTACTCAAAGTAATAATCCTGCACAGACGAAGTCGCGGGCACCAGATAGTATCTTTATAAATTAAAGGCTATGTGTTATTCTGATTTATAAGCTATATTATTGTAGTTTCATTAAATCCATACATACAAATTTTCACGTTTATAATATGAGTAAGGATACAATGTTTATTTGACAGATTTTTATTCTTGTGATTGACTCTACCGATCGACGACATAAAAATACAGATGTTAGTTTTTAACATTTTAATCGTTTCGTTTACAGGTTATAGCCGGCCCTTAGTAGAATTTTAATATTCTATAATATAGTTTTAGTTATTATTAATAATAAATAAATGTTTCCTTTTTAGTAAAAGTTTCTGTCTTGAATACTTCGGGTAGCTCCCCAAACTCGCTCCATTCGTTTATACCACTCTGTATAAAATAATATACACCATTTACAACACCAGCGACTTCGGCTTTATTCCTGAATCCATCCAAGTATTAAGTTTCCTATCAGACTCATTCACTTTTACGGTCGAGTCTTTGCCAAAATGCTTCTTGTAGGGCTCGTACACCACACGCAGTGCAAAGAACAGTAGAATATCTATTCCAGATATTAGTGTGAAGCCAAGCATAAGGCTGAGAAGTCCGCCAAACGCAGCTGAAAATAATTGCCAAACTATATAAATTATAAATAAAAACTATGGTAGGGCACGTCTCCTAACCATGTATGTAGTTGTCTACATGGATAGGAGACGTGCAGCCAACGACAAAAATTTACTAACCACCGCCATTAGCGCCATTGGAAGATTGTGGGGCGATGACTGTACCTTTGGGTATTTTTAAATTTTATCAGATACCTGCTTGGAGAATGATTTAAACGTAACATGTGTAATTTATCGGTTTTGATACCACCACAATAATTAGCATGCGAGTGTGCAATGCTATTTATTGACGTAGGTCCATTGACGTAGACCAGCAATAATTAGTGACTTATCAGAAATTAGCTTACAGTTACTCAATTTTGTCGATTTGCTTCATATTTTGTTACTAAAATACACATTTTGCAGCCAGTATCTTTGATATCCAAGTAGTATCAAAGTGATGGTACGCGTAAGATTCAAAATGATTAGAATTACTCTGAAGTCACCAAGAGTACCTAATATCTGTATAATGTACCTTATCTTAAAAAATTTTAAGGTCTACCACCGTAGTGTGAACTAATCAGCGGCGAAGTTTAGTATACCTAGGCTAAATAATCCTTTATTTCACAATAAGCGAATGTATGTATATTCTTTTTAGAAATAAAATTCTAAAACCGTAAACCGTAAAAATATTATCTCTAAGCTCCGCTAGTTTATAATGCACAAACTATCTGTTAAATAGTAGTAAATAGTAGTAATTGGAATAATAAATATCATACAATTTCTGCACAGAAAGCAGGTTTTACCTACGCCTTGTTTTTGTTCGTAGGTATGGACATGAAGGATGGAAGGCGGGTTAAATTTCATACAAAATCGAACGACGTGGTGGTGAGTTTAATCAAAATTTTGTCGTCGTAAACTTTATTTTTTGAACTTCCAATACCTGAGAAATTCTTGATCGAATATATGTTTCGCTGACCATGCGAGGACTAAAATCACACATGTAGGTTGATGCCACCCATTCCCTTCACTTCGTTTTTAAATATGCAAGCCCGAAAACATGCTTACTACATGAACAACAACGAAACCTTGGTGTTATCTTGAATTATGTATCTAATATAAATCCATCAGCGCCATTTTAAGTATACACACCTAGAATGTTCTGCCAATTCAAATAAACATCGCGCCTGTATCGTGTCGATACCAAGTCGTTAAAGAACACGTTCAGTACTGATTGGTTCTTCAAATCAACGTCGTTACTGAAAAATTAACCAATCATTAGAACCTCAGTGAAATTATTTACACTCTGTTAGCTTGTGCGTGTACAAACCGAAAAAATCTTCTTTAATGATTATCAAGTTTTACAAGATTATTATTTACACACACAGAGCAAATAATGTATTGCGGCAGCACTGCAACAGGCAACTTGCAACAGGCAACTCTCAACTAGGTGTTTACGAAAAACATAAAAAATTTAACAGTTTCTTCATCTAATGTTGCTCTGTCTGCATTCTATTCTATGTAGAATTTCAGAAAGAGTATATTAGATTAGATTTCGATTAGAATGTTCTTTCTTATTATTTTAGTGTGTTTAAGCTCTAAAGCTGGATACTGACCGGTGTTACGAGGCGTGCATGATACATATGGTTACGACCTCTCGTTGCAAGCGCCTTCTTTCCTACTGACGATACGGCACTAACAGTCGCTGTGTAACATTACGCACCGTAACGCCAGTCAGTACCTAGATAACCCCGCAATTTGCAAAGTGTATCTGTGGTCATTGTCCAGCATTACTTATTTATTTTTTAATATTTAGGTTAAAAAAAATAACCACCTACTAAAGATGTTAAATAAATAATGCTGGACACAGCATCATTAAGCCCCAAGCTAAGCAGAGCTTGTGTTATGGGTACTAGATGACTGACATACATAACACAATACTACATAGACCGATTTTTAAATAAACATATAAAATATCCAGATCACCCTGAACAAATATTTGCAGATCGTACAAACATTTGTCCCAAGGTGGGAATCGAGCACGCAACCTCCTACGTCGCAGGCGGGCGTTCGTCCGCTGCGCCACTTCGGTCGTCAATATACCTAAAGCCATGATCCAAAAAAATAAGGTCTGCTACTAAATGATTCTAACAGAAAAAGTATTTTGTACTAAAAAAATGTGTATAAAGTAGTTATTGTAAAGTATTTTCTTATAAAATCATAGAATAATCATCCAAAAATAAAAATAAACTTTACATAGCTAGTCCATTCATGAATTTAGAACAAAGTCGATATCGTAGAAATAAAAATAAAAAGTCGAGTTTTTATGTTACATGACAAATGTCTTATTCTGGCTGATGATTTCAGTCAAAAATTAAAAAGAAAAATACTTTTTAGACCAAGAGCCAGCTAAGCTACGCTATAATGACTCAGTTTTTGAACAACATATGTAAGTGAAAAAGCTATTATATCAACCACAGAACTCGAAACAATAAATTACGAGTTCTGTGGTATCAACTCAAAGATCCTAGTACCTACGTTCCGTTTGTATTTGTTTCAACTCATACCTACGTAATAATATTGACTTAGACCAAGTTAGACAGCTCATGGACGTGCAATATTCAGAATTACTTACAAAAAAGGCATTCCCTTCAGTTCGTTATGATTTGCCAATTTTCCCATAGCAACTTCGATAGGATAATCAAAATGCTCACACTCTGGCAGACACTCCCACGTCTCGATTGAAGCATTGAAAAGACCGTCAACTGATTCTAGAAAATATTTACAAGGTTGAAAGAATAGCTACATGCTTCAGAATTTATTTAATGTTTTTTTTGACGAATACATCAGCATGAAAAATATAAGCAGAGGAGGTACAGGTACACTTGGAAACATCAGCTTTGCTTATTTCCATAAAAAACGTTGATCAAGCGTGAGTCCCTATGCTTAACAACTAAACAATAACGATTAAAAGTGTCTAAAGATATACAGAAAGATATTTCAATTTTAAGGAACACATTTTTACTTTCTTTTATTCTCTTATTTATGAGTGAATTTAGGTAGGTATGTACATTTTTTATTCAAACTATTCGAGAATGGCTAGAAACTGCTAGGTCCGATTAAAGCTCTCGAAGTCCCGAGCTTCGTAAATCTTTAGCTATACGTTTAATCATACGAAAAGGAGTTCGCTTTGCGCCTTATAATAATAATAACTACTGGTAGTCTGGGGGTCGCAGGTGGCGGGCGGCTTAGCTAACTCGTGATTATGAATTGGAACTTTGGCTTAATTTAACTATGGAACAGAATAACTAAGCGTGAAAAGGAAAAATCATAAGACTCGATTATGCATTTTAAAAAATATTAAAAGTTTGTTTAATATTTAAATAAACTAAAGATAATTTTGAACCTAAGATTATTTTGTTTCTCAAGATACTTTTGATGTTGATGCATTGTTAAGCCGAAAAGCAAGCATGCATTATAACGATGTTGGTTACCAACTTATAGCACTTTCCAAACAGTCCATATCATTAAAATTGCAGATTCTATGGTGTTCTGAAAGATAAAATAACAGATCTTTGCATTTTCATATTCATAATATAAACAAGTCAACATAATATAACACAGAAGATAATAAATAATATCTATAGTATAGATACCTAACCCTATAATAGGACTATGGAGGCGTCAACTTCTTTATGTCCTATCTAGAATTGGAATCAAAGAATATGTAATAATAATTAATATGGATATTAGTCAATGTTGAAACGAATTTGTGGGCAAGACATGCCCAGGACGTTTTCACACAAAATCATCTGGCCGAAAAGTAAAGAGTTGTGTAATGGGTATCTATAACATAACTGATATATAAAGTACTTTATACACCCAAACCCTGGATAAAGGCCTGCAAACTGTACAAAAATTTGTACTGCGGCTGAAATTGAACTCGCAATCTCCTCATTCGCAAGCGGACCTTTGGTTAGTCCGCCACCGAGGTCCAAAGTAGCTCGTCGTCAATAGCAACATTAATAATGATACTGTCAGTACTGAGTATCACTATAAATGCTATTAAAAAATCATTTAATAACTGTTATGATTCGATAATGATTACTTAATCAACGTTAACTAATTCATATAAAGACTCGTTAAGGAAATCCTATAGAAAATGCATATTTAAGCTTTTCCTTTTATACACGTTATTTAGAATTAGGTGAGGCGATGGAGAATATATACGTCAACACACGTACAGTGCGCGTCAGAATTAAGTATCCATTTTATCTACAAAACATTGAGATTGAGAGAGGGGTTCTTATTTGAAACGCCTATTGTACGTCCACGTCCACTAAGGTGGTTTTCCCATAATGCGATTCTAGAGAGTTCTCCCAAAAATAGCAATATAATCATTATTTGTGTACCTTTTGCCGGAAAGTAAAACGGTACGCAATTGCAGATATCTCTTATTGTTTTCATCTCCATATACGCCATGCAATTGTGAAGGGAATAATGCGTGAACCCCGAGAAACCCATTGGAGCCTGAAATTAGAATCATGGGAGTCTTTGACCACACTAAGATAGTTTGCACTTAGGGAGATGAACGCATCTGTAACAATTTGGGTGAATCAACTTTTTTACCGAACCTTTTGTGTCCCTGTTATGGAAAAAACTATAAAATAACCTACCCATCGTTTTTATAGTTTTTCCATGACAGGAGCACGGAGGGGTCGGAAAAAGCAGATTCACCCATTTACAATACATTTATAAATGTATTTACGTAAAGAATATATGGTTCAACTCTCAACTTTTCGACCTCAGTAACTCATTATTGAGGTCCGAAAACTACCATAATGGAGGAAAAAATAAAAACACATAATAAAAAATGTATGTACATAAGTATCAATATCGGTGCCGATATGATTTTCGTGAGGATTTGTGAATATCTGATTGAATTATGGACTTATTGTTTTAAAATTTCATACTTAGACGCAGATATGTGCGTCCGTTCCACCTAGTTACATTGTAGTTACATTAATGTAACCAGCTGGACATTTTTATTCCAAGTAGTTACATTATTTAAAAATGTAATTTTAACGTAACTAATGTGACTTTTTTGTTCCACCTAGTTACACCGTAGATATGTCATCGTAGGTTCAAAAGATATATTAGTTAGCTCTCGTGAGTCATGTACTCCTAGTACTTTCATGCTCATGGCAACCAACGTCTTAATGAACTTACTTAATGAAACCTCTTTGGTGAGGAAATGTACTGGCCACTTATAAATGATAACGAAGTCATCGAGGTCCATGAAAATTTTCAAATTAAAGTCATAACTTTGATTGTTTACAATTGCTGTTCATTGTATTGTGAAAATATAAAATAATTTCGATTTTTCTTAAAAAAATGGACGAAGTAAAAGTAAAAATCATTAATAGAGGACGAGGACGTGTGGCCATGCACCAAGGCTATCAGTACTATCGGCATTGTGTATATAAAACGTAATGGAAGTGCAACCAATACAAAAATACTAAATGCGTTGGCTCAATTACATTGTCTACTGTAAGTAATATTTGTCCTACACACCTAATCGCTTTTTAGGGTTCCGTACCCAAAGGGTAAAATGGGACCCTATTACCAAGGCTCCGCTGTCAGTCTGTCCGTCTGTCCGTATGTCACCAGGTTGTATCTCATAAACCGTGATAGTTAGGCAGTAGAAATTTTCACAGATGATGTATTTCTGTTGCCGCTATAACAACAAATACTAAAAATTAGAATAAAATAAATATTTAAGGGAGCTCCCATACAACAAACGTGATTTTTTTGCCATTTTTATAGATAATGGTACGGAACCCTTCGTGCGCAAGTCCGACTCGCACTTGGACGGTTTTTTATTTCGATAAAATATGACTATCGAGTTTGGAATTTATGTCTAAGTTACATCTTATGACGATTTCATTCGAACGCAACGCAGTCATATAGCTATCGATAATTTGTCAAAAAGCGATCTAGTCTTACTTGCTATTTTTAAAAGCTTTTATTAAACTTCACATGTTTGTTTAAGTATGTATGTGGCGTACAAATCTTGCAAGCCTAATTTGACACACACTAACGGTTTTGCGAATTTCTTTTTTTTGTGCGTTTAAATAAAAGCTTGTCGTGAGAATGTATTTTCTTTTAATTTTGTTTTATTTAAAGGATGAGACAATGCTAAAATTAAAACCTCATATCAATAACTGTCAGCCCGATGATGTACAAAATACTATTGATATAATTATCAATAAGGCTTGTTTAGAAGCCGTGGATGGTAGAGAACCAGCACCAAAAATTTGTAATAAAGCATTGCAACATATTAATGAGAAGGGTGACAATATGGCGGCCAAAAAGCTACTGCCGTCTTTTAAAAATAAAAAATCTACTATTTACAAAAGAAGGAATGAAAAAGCCGGTGTGAAACAAACTTCCACTACAAATATAGAGGAAGTGGAAGTGCCACATCAATTCAATTCATTTTTACTGGCGCACTACAAAAATGGGAAACATGCGTATCATTATATTCTGTTCGCAACATGTAAGACAGTATTATTAAGACCGTTAAACAATATTTTATGGACGGTACGTTTAAAACTTGCCCAACGCCGTTCCGTCAACTATTTACCATTCATGGAGATGTTGGAAGTGACATTAATAATACAAATATTATACCAATGATTTATACCTTTATGACACATCAAAACAAGGAAGCGTATATTATATTATTTCATTGAATTAAAGCACAATTAAATGATTGGAAGCCACAGAAAATAATGATAGATTTTGAAGAGGGAATAATTGCAGCGCTAAAAGAGATTAACACTGTTCACGAAATAAAAGGTTGTCACTTCCATTTTTACAATAGTTTGAAACGCAAAGCAAAGCAATTGGGTATATTTAATGATAAAAGTCACAAAAGAATAGTTTTACTCTGCAGTAGTCTAGCATATGTACCAGAAGAGGAAATATTATCAGGTTGGAATTACATAAAGAGTGAAATTGTACTAGAAGATGATGGAACTTGAACAGTTTCAACATTATTTTGAAAAATGTTGGATAAGAGAAAATGGTGGAAATATGGTGTAACTATGGTGAGCTACATCGAACAAACAATGTCGTAGAAGGATGGAATTAAAAAATTAATACTAAAATTTGTAAAAATCAAGGCAATTGGCTAACCGTCTTACATTGTTTGTTCGATGATGCTCAATTATCCTCTTTTAGAAAACGTCAACTTGGAAAATTTAATTCAAGCACGCAATCAAAACGGAGAAAGTAGACAGAGAGAAGGATAACTTTATATTAAAATCGCGTTTGCAATTATTGTCAGGAGATATAACAGTAAATCATTTTCTCGACAAAATCTTGGCTTTTTAAAGTTCTTAATAATAATTTAATAATAATTCTCCTGATCATAGGTTCAACGCAAAGTAAATTACAATGCCATCTTCCATTTGCTTTAGTATTTTATTATATTATCGTTCGTTAAAAACCGTGTTTTCATTAAGTAAGTTCATTAAGACGTTGGTTGCCATGAGCATGAAATTACTAGGAGTACATGACTCACGAGAGCTAACTAATATATCTTTTGAACCTACGATGGTACCTATCTACGGTGTAACTAGGTGGAACAAAAAAGTCTCATAAGTTACGTTAAAGTTAAATTTATAAATAATGTAACTTCTTGGAATAAAAATGTCCAGCTGGTTAAATCAATATAACTAGGTGGAACGGACGGATATGTGTACATATATTAAAGTCCCAAAAAGAGGAATAACATACTATAATTCATGAAAAAAGTTACACTCTCATACAATAGTCCAGTAACCTTGTCACCTGAAAGTACTGGTAGTTTGCGTCAAATCCGGTAGTTCTGATATTCTGCAGGCTTGTTTATGATGTTGGTCATAAACAAGCCTGGCCTGACCTGGCTATGGCCCTATGAATAATCCAAGTTTGTGACCTCGAGCGCCGAACGCAACTTTGTCAAAAATTGAAAAAACCAGATATCGGATTTTTTACAGATTTTGTCGATTATAACCTTAAAAGACTAGTTTTGATAGTACTTTCTCAGGGTGATTTTAAAGTAGACTAAATTTGCTACAACATGAGACGAGATGACAATTGTCTTTGTGAACCCAATAGTTTCCGAGATAAAGCTTTTCAAAATTCATCAATTCGCCAGGGCTGCGACGAAAACCAGCTTCAATCTGGCCAGGTTACCTCCAAGAGACTGCAAGATTTCACTCCTTGTCATACCATCAGATACAAATTTCTGCTTGCATTCACTAATATACATAACATCGTATTCATCGACCGTTTCCAGTTCATGCCATGATCTTACTCGGTTCTCCTACTAGGAGCACGAGGACCAATAGGTATGTCCTTATGCGTCTACCGGTAGGAACATAAGGTAGGATAAGCATATCCTCGTGCTCTTAATAATGGACAGTCACCTGCAACGAATATTGTCACTTGTTAATTACTAATATCATTACGAGGAAACGAGGATATAAACATTGTACATCGTATAAAGGTGTAGGTACTAATGCATGTTGTTATCGGCCTCTTTCGAGAGATACATATTATAACTGCATTACATCAATTTTATCATTGACAATGAAACGAAACATATACCTAAATACTTTTCAAGTCACTCACATGTCTGTGATATTTCAAGAGTTTGTGTCTGAGTTGAATTTCATTTATGCAGGATAATGTGTGATAATGAGGAAAAACCCATATTCATAAAAAGAAAAGGTGGTACAGTTCTGTTACATTCAGGTTATCAGTTCTATAAACAAAAAACATATTCCAATGGCAGTAAAAGGCAATGTAGCCATGCTAACCAAAAATCCTGTAAAAACTGTCCAGGATCGGTTACTATGCAGGTAAGTGATACGACATCATCCGTCGTTCGTTAGCACCAACAACACAACTTTTACTTTACAAGGTGGCTCTTATTTATTTTCCAGAATGATAAAACATTCAAAACTGTTAATCATGTATGTGAAGCCAATCACTTGAAGAATGAAATTGATGCTGGCATATAGGCTGAACAGTCAGATATGCCGATATCAAAAATATACCAAAACATGACTTCTCCTTTTTGAGACCACGGAATCAACTTCGTCGAAAAAGTACCGGAACTCAAAAGTATAAAAACAAGTTTATATAATTGTAGGTACATATAATGCTATTGGAGCGGAAAAGATAATGTTTAAGGAATTAGATAAGGTGTCTGTCCAGGAAAATTCAACGATCTTCTTTTAAGAGATTACATAACAAATGATTCAAGAATTATTGTATTCTGTACAGAACAAAGAAGAAAACTTCTTGAAAGTTGATCAGAATTTTTCATCGACGCTACTTTTAAAAGTTGCCCTAAACCTTTTAGTCAATTACTTATCATTTACGGAGATCTTTGTGGTTCTCCATAGGAAAAAAATACAGTGCCTTTAATATTTGCATTCATGTCAGACAAAAAACAGCAGAGTTATGTCACTGTTTTACAAATGACACAGATTCCCAAATGGAAGCCGCCAAAATTTCATTCGGATTATGAAAGTGCCATTATTAATGCACTGTTAGAAGAGTTCCCTGAAAGCTTAGTTAAGGGCTGTTATTACCACATGCCAAAGGCATTGTGGAAGAAAAATAAGGAATTTGGACTAACACGATAATTCAACGCAGGTTCGTAGGTATTTGTACTACCCTTCCTCTATTGCCTTTTAATTTTATCATTTAAGTTGCTTGACCAAAATAAAAAACTACTCTTTTTCTAATATTTTGAAGACTTTGATGAAGGGCGAATTTCGAAATAAGTGGTGTGTATATGAAGAAAGGCATAAAACCAACAACGTAGCCGAAAGCTGGAACTCTGCAGCCCTGAACAAATAAATCTAAAGAAATGTTACTTTGCTACGTGTGCTGAACGATATTTTAATAATTAATACCCAAATGTCACTTCTACATGGTAAAATTACTGTAGGTAATTTTTTGGAAATACTAAAGAGGATTTTATGCTGTACTGTATTTTTTGCTGTAATTAAGTGTACTTAAGTGTACTAATTGGTTGCGATAGGAGCATAAGAACATATTGGTCATCGTGCTCCTACCAGTAGGAGAAACGAGTAGGAGTACGTGGAAACGGTCTATTCATCATTTTCTATTTAACTACTCATGTACAATATAGCGACTGCTTGCCAAATATAGAAAATAATATTAGATATAAGCTAAATATGGCATTGCATACTATTTCATGCAATAACAATAAATCAGAATCAGAATCAATAACTTTATTTCTTTAGGCTTACAAAATAAGCACTTAGACAAGTCAAATTGTATACTATAAACATAGTAATTATTATCAAATAAGAAATAAGGTGTTATTGATATTCTCTTCACTTCAATTTTTTGTCCACTAGTGGAAGAAGTGAAAAAGAAACCACTAGCACTTTATAATATCACTTATGTGTCTAATACATGTTTATTTTGCCTATCTAAATAGAAATTTAATGCAATTTAGATACATACATTTAGTCAACATTTCTTTAAAGCTAAACAGAACATTGAATTTCTTACAAACTACTGACAGTGCGGAACGGAGCGACATCTGGCCAAGCATTAACATCACTGATGTAATCATCTATGGAGTAAAAGGCCTTCCTGATAAGATTTTGTTTAATGTACTGTTAATGTAAATTAACGAATAGGGAGTTCAGTTGCTTCAGATGGAAGCTTATTAGAGAAGCGCACGCAATTGCCCTTAAATGATTTCCCTACCTTTCGTAATCTATATGCTGGGATGTGTAATTTGTTCTTGTTTCTTGTATTTCTATTGTGAACATCACACTTTTTCAAAAAGCTATCTCTATTTTTGTGCGTATACATAACATTTTCATAGATTGTATATATGAATGTACACTTGCGAGCTATAAACTGGAATCACTTCATCGCTGGTTTTTGCAGACCATATTTTACAGTTTCCATGCAATAAACCGTAGGTTGTGGTATATTATTTTAAAGATAATTTTATTAGCTTTCAAACTTTTTCGATATCATAGCGAAAAAAATGTTCATCATATGTATGGAACGTGAAAACAAAAGACATACATTTTTGGAACGAAACATCAATATTTTCAAACTCCTGAATCCCTATAAAAACTGGGAATTTATGCAATTTTGTCATCAGTCGAATATATCACGTCACTCAAAATACTGGAATTACAAGAAAATGGAAACCACACCAATAGAAGTCGCTCAAATCGTCACCCTAATCCAGCAAGGATTTTCTCAGCGTACTATCGCTCGACAGCTTCATCTGAGCCAGTCCTGTTTGTCCAAAGTATACAAGAGGTTTAGAGAGACTGAAAACTTAGTCCGAAGACCAAGATCTGGACGACAGCGATGCACTTCGGCGAGAGATGACCGATTTATTGTCAGCACTTCTCTCCGAAATCGACATCTAACCGGCGTTGACGTCCAGCGGGAGCTCGGAGAAGTTCGAGGGAGAACTGTCAGCGAGTGGATAGTGAGGCGAAGACTCAAAGAAGCTAACTTGACCCCAAAAAGGCCAGCAACGGGACCCAAATTGTCTACAGCCCACCGACAAGCCCGACTTCAGTTTGCTCGTGATCACTTAGATTGGGATATACAGCAATGGAGCCGAGTTTCGTTTGCGGACGAGACTAGGATGTGCCTGCATGGCAGCGACCGTCGACGGAGAGTCTACAGGAGACAGGAAGAGCGATACGCACAATGCTGTATAGCGGAAACAGTGGCATATGGGGGTGGGTCTTGTATGATGTGGGCGGGGATTTCAATTGAAGCTAAAACGGAGCTGGTATTCGTACCCGGTGGAGGTCGGGGAGGAGCACTAACCGCAGAAAGGTATATCAACGACATTCTGCTGGGCCATGTACGCCGGGTTTATTGCCGAAAATTTCCTGCTAATGCACGACAATGCCCGCTGCCACACCGCTCGTGCGACAGTACCTGGAAGAAGTCGGGATTCCCACAATAGACTGGCCAGCCGTCAGCCCTGACATGAACCCTATCGAACACCTGTGGGACGAGCTGAAAAGGCGGGTACGAGGAAGATCTCCAGCTCCGGCGTCAATAGAAGACCTAAAAACTGCTCTTATCGAAGAGTGGCAGGAAATTCCACAGGATTCCATCAGGAAACTCATTAGGTCAATGAAAAACCGTTTACAAGCAGTCATCAGGGCCAGGGGGGGCAATACAAAATATTAAGCGGGAAATAACAAAGATTTTAAATAAAAATTTGATATTTTCATATTACTTCTTATTAGTTTAAACATCCACAACTTCCACCTATTGTAATAATGCACTAAATGAAGGTAGGAAACTTAATTATATTTAAATAATTTTTATACCATTCGAAAGCTAACAAAAATTATTTTCAATTGTTATACACCAATCTGCAGTTTCTTCCATGGGAACTGTAAAATATGGTCTGCAGAAACCAGCGATGAAGTGATTCCAGTTTATAGCTCGCAAGTATAGTTAGTAAAAAATATTACTTGACTAAAAAGGTAATTAATACCTTTCAAACTATTACAAAAAACAAATAGATGTTTCGCTATCCTATTATTTTAATATAACAGCCAAAGATTTAGCTAAACAAGATGCTTCCAAGCCATTTAGATTAGTTAAAAAGACAATAGAGGACGTCTCTAGTCCTATACAGTCACATAAAAAGTCAAACAAACCAAAAGTGTAAAACAAATGCAAATTTTACTAACTTGGTGCATCCAAATATTCAAGGATTAAAAATTAAATTATTAGAGTTGAAATTCTACATGAATTCTTATCATCTGCTTAACAGAACACTGGCTGGAAAGCTATGAGCTCATATTCAATTTCAGTAACCATGAGGTTGGTAAGCTCCTTTTACAGATCACATGCTATTCGTGGAGGCTCATTCATATGACTAATTACTAATAAATTCATAAAATTCAAAGAACGTAAGGACATAATATGCTTATCCGTTGAAAGCCACATTCAAGTAGCATGTGTTGAGTTGGAGCAAAGTATTGTAGTAAGCGTATACAGCCCACCATCAGCCTCTTTTGATAAGGATGATATCTTATTTAAAATATCAAAATCTGCCCGGGTCTCAATGAAACGGCCACATCGTTGGATTAGTTCTATAAATGTATGTCGCTAGTTAAAGTGTACGAGCTCTACATCGCACTGACGAGAACACATAGGTTTGAATAACCATCAGTCTTTTTTGGAAGAGTTGGACAATTCAAATCATTACATAATAGAAAAATATGTGATGTTTTATACTGAAATTTATGGCTCCACCGTTAAAAAGGCTGAGATCATATATGTACAGTAGTTAGGGTTTTATAGCAGTTGCTAATCTCAATTTGTTGCGTTACTCAATTTGTTAAACCAATTTCTGAACGAACTTGGCGAGTTTTCAAATTTATGTTTTTGATTAGATAGTCTATCTGATCAAAACAGGTAGGTATCATGTTGCCCTTTAATCTTAATTCAAGTTTAAATCATATCGGATCAGCAACGAATCAATAGGTATCTTCATTTTATCATTGATTAAATATAATACATTAATGATGGTGTTCTCTTTAAGATAATCCGACGCTCAGTAGCTTTAACGTTTATTGCAATAAAACAATATATGTCAAAAACGTATTTAATTTTGTTTGTCGCTCTACATATCTATCTGTGGCAACATTATAGACCTAGAATAGGTATAGGTACTGAATCTATCTGGTAGAAATTTGGTAGGTATCTACACTCATATAAAATTCGGTGACACAAACAAGAACGAGTAAAATACGTTATAAAATTTTTTTTCATTAGGGACCTTATTTGAATGCTTGTTTCGTTGATTATTTGGATGATGATAATTTATTGTTACTAGGCGGAAGTGAGTCCTGATAGTACAACTGAGATAAACTTGAGGCCACTATTGTCTCATTAGTACAAGTAGCTAATAGCTACTGATTATACCCGTGTAACATGATCGTTCCCTGACCATGCCATACGAGTCCCGGCGGCGTTTTAATCGTAGCTTGACTGCGTAGAGTTACGTCTCCTTTGTCTAATTCACGTTTCGGATCGTTCAATATTCGTTGTTACTTATTAAAATATTGTCCCTACCTTAGTTAGCATTTCGTAGTGAATATCTTGTAAATTTACCTGGTAGGTAGATAATAAAAAAGTAAACTGACGCGTTACGATATAGGTATGTGCATCGTGGGCCCCCTTCAGTTAACCGAGACATAAGCCCTTCAGAGGAACTATTCAGGCTGCAATAAAAATACTAAACTAGCTATTACCAAGGAAACTAACGCGGAAATATCGAAGCGAAAAACTACGGTGTTGTAAAGAAATTCATAATATTTATTTATTATTTCTGGCATGATCCCAGCTAAGAAGAAAAAAAAAACTTCTACTAAAATTATGCATAATGATATCATCATAACATTTAAATGGCACCAATACCTTCTTGATAAAACCGAATCAATTCATTATCGTTTGGGAATTGCAATGCCAAAGCTCTCTGTGGCATTGCAACTCCCAAACACGGAGACACACGTCAAATCAAACAATAAAGATGTCCACATACCTCATCACTATAGTAGCACTGTCGCTGATCAGGTGGAAACCGTTTTATACCACTGGTTCCGTATGTCTGCTCCGGGGACAAGGCGATCAGCACCTCTGTAGAAGGGTTTACCATTCGTGCCGGAGAGTCGTGGTTTGGAACATTGGTAGCACTATCTATGAAAACCTGCAATTTATTCGATATATAAGATATTTTATACCGACTAGCTTCTGCCCGCGGCTTCGCTCAGTTTTTTCTAGAATTAAAGTATCCTATTAAAGACGACCGATGTGGCATGGCACGGCGCACGTAGGTCCGCCTGCAACTCAGGAGGTTACGGGTTCGATTCCCGCCTTGGCACAAATGCTTATACGAGCTGCAATTATTTGTTCCGGGTGTTCTGGATATTATCTACGTATAATAAAGAATATCTATCTATGCATATATTATGTTATGTATACCAGTCATCTAACACCCATAACACAAGCTCTCTCCTTAGCTTGGGACTAGATGATGTTGTGTGGATTATCCAGCAATATTTATAAATATTTATTTTATTTTCCAGATTCAGAACTGCATGCATGAAAGTTTCAACTAAATCAGTTCTGTAGTTTACACATAAATGTTTAATATTTAGGTACAAGGTATCTCAAAAGAAATTTTATATTTAGTGGATCGATTTAAAAAAAAGTAAGCCGTATATAGAAAAAATGCTTATTAATTATTATAACACACTTTTTGGGGATTTATTTCTTAAAAATAATATCGTCTAAATGTAGACCCTCGCGATCTCTGCACTCATTTAATCGAACAGTAAAATTACTTATGACGGCTCGGCGGCAGGTGGACTCAGGGATGGCTGCCATTTCGTGACGGATATTTTCTTTCAAATGAACCAGTGAAGTTGGTTTATTGGCGTAAACTTTAGATTTAAGATAACCCCATAGGAAAAAGTCCATAGGGGTTAAATCTGGACTGCGTGGAGTCCAATTTATGTCACCTCTCCGGGAGATCAATTTGCCTGAGAAAATTTCACGAACACGTGGCAGAGACATATTGGACGTGTGTGAAGTTGCTCCGTCCTGTTGGAACCATGTTCTTTGGTTATGGCCAGGAAAGTTTTGCATTTCAGGTATCTTCAAAAAAGTAAGGGCCGATAATTCCTCGCGCCGACATCGCAGCCCATACGGTCACTTTAGGCGAATGTAGGGGTTCTGATGTTTGCGTTTCGTTTACGTTGCACTCCAGTTGCGGCAGATCTGCTTATTTACATTGCCATTAAGATGAAAATGAGCTTCATCCGAAAACAAAATGTTGGTAAACGTTGAAAACCGCTCAATCACTAATCGATTTACGAAATTAAGCCTCTGACTGGCATCTTGGGGCTTTAATTCTTGCACCAATTGAATTTTGTAGGGGTGCACCTTTAGGTCTTTGTGCATAATGCGATGTAATGATGATTTATGCACATTTAAAGCACTTGCCCGCTTCCGAATTGAAATGTTCGGGTCGTCACGAACAGACTGTTTAACACTCTCCACGTTTTCTACCGTTCTTGATGTCCTAGGTCACCCGGATTTTGATTTATCCAGCGTTGTACCAGTCTCTTCAAACTTTTTAACCCAATGTCGAATGAGAGGAATGCTTGGCGCATCATATAAGTGGCGAAAACCTCGAATACTGCAGAATTTTCTACGCGCTAGTCGCCGAATCACCGTATTTGTAAAACTCTCGAACGCACAACGCACGGTCTGCTCCCGAGAAACGCTCCATTAGCTCCATAGTAGACTGTGAATGATTTCATTCGAACGATTCGACTGACTAGAGCAAATTAGTAACTAATTTGGTTAGTCGTCGCGCGGCGTTCCATTCGTTCTACTGCCGAGTCAGCCTTCATTTCATTCGTTATTTGACGTGAATTGGTTGGATTATGATCGTTTTACTAACAAAGTCAACTCGGAGCCATGAATGACCCATTCGTAGAAGCATTATTAATTACTAATTAGTTGTTATTCGACTTTGAAGATAAGTATATTATTAATTTTCAAGTCGAATAAGGAAATTAGTAGTTTTCGATCATTCGAATAGTCAGATAATTCGCAGCCGCGCATCTTTACTCCATAGCGACTGAATTCCCAAGAGCCAGGCTACCGATTGACATAGCCCCCGCACCCTTCGGGTACGTTGCGTTCACGCAGTAAGCTAAATAAATATAACATTTATTTTGAGACACCTTGTATAATAGGTATTAGTGTGAATTTATGGTACATTTATTTGCAGTTATTGCTTATTAGGTACACGGATTATGTAATTTTACTACCCCTGACATGCAAATAACTAGGTGCCAATTTAAAAATACAAGAGATAGGTATACTTATCGTATTAGTATGATAAACATGCACAAATAAATAAAAAGATAAGTGTTACATATGTAGTATATATATATATATATATATATCAAGGATAAGAAATGGGAATATAGACTGCAGGGAGCTTAATTTTTTTCAGCCAGTCAGATTTTTTGGCTGCTTTTGTATAAGTTCATGATGTGTTTACTAGAAAGTATCGAAATAGAGCTCTATAAATAATATAGCGTTAGTAATGTTTATGTTTAAGTGGAAGGAGGCCTACTCAGCAATGGGATACCAGGCTAGAATGATGAGGAAGAATGTTTATGTAACCAAAGACAACGCCGTTTTAGGCCTTTTTAGTAATTAGCAGGAATAGAAATTTTAGTAGTAGTTGCTGCTGTTGTTTTTAGACAAGCTTCGCTGTGCCAAAGTTACAACTATAATGGAACAAAAATATATTATATACAATAAACAAACGAAACGGATGCACGGAATTTGATTGCATTTTGTTTTTTTTTTTCACCGCATCCTATCCCTGGCTCTGCCCCTGGGTGTAGGCTGGGACGAAACCATAGCTTCAAAATCTTCCTGTCGTATATGACTCTCGAACATATTCGAACAGTTCGAGGGTCATTTATCACCAGAAGGCTTAACTAACTAATAATAAGGTAATATAAAAGTGAAGGAAGTATGTACATTTGATTTAACAAGTCTAGTACCGACAGTGTTCGATGCAGCCATCATTATTTTATAATTTTGATTTCTTGTATTGTTAACTTTTAACTTACCAAGGTTCCTTGTGAGGCAACAGATGCACTGTAGTAGTCGTCCAAGTTCGCATTGATCAAGACAGTCAGGCCAGTCTGGTAGCCACAGGACGCGGCACGGCGTGGTGTTTTTTTGCGAATTATGTAGTGTTTTCCATCGCTGCGATTATTATCCTGATAACTATTTATTTAAACTACACACAGGTATATTAAAATTAAACAAGAATTCACTGTGAGTATTTTAACAATAATTTAAATTACTTCCATTCACATATTACCATGACAAAATTCAAAAAATAGGACAAGATCATAAATATAGGTATTCTGTGGACAAGACAATCAAATCTATAGAATATTAAACAAGTGCAAAGATCTGATAATATCTAATAATAACTAAGTTTTCTTTCATCAGATTTCTACCACAAGTTGCAAACATATTTTTAAATCTCTATAGTGGGAGTTTTATGACATTAAAATTTTTTAAGGTTCTTGACGTCTCAATTATATCACCTTTTAGTTTATTTGGACTTGACATTCTTCTCAGCTAAATTAAGTAAATTGGTACTCAAATCGACGTTTCTCCATGCGGTCGCTATAATCTCGGTGGCTGGCTTCAAGGTGACTAGTAGTGGACTATTCATCAATATGGACTTGGATAGTAGTATGGCTTATACACCTGTCCCTGATAAACTTCAATGGAAGCCATTGAAATTTTGCGAACTAACTGTACCGACAGCAGTACTTGGCTTCTGCCTGCGAAGGATTCGAGTGACGAGGATGAAGATTATGTCTCTGATAAAGGCATCTAACTGTAGTTACAATTTGGCGGCATATATAATAGTTCTCAATCGTTTGTAATATCGATCGTTTCTTTTCGTTGAATAAAACAAATTTGACAAATTTGATCGTATGCTTTATTCCTAAATTACGTTTTCAATGCCTTTGATAGTTGCGCGTAGTGTGAGATCCGCAGTTTTTTTTTTATCGTTGTTACCTTTTTATCTGGCAACAGAACCGGTGTAACTGTTTTTATACCAAGGATTCGTATAATACCCTCCTATTGCCTTTTTAGTTCAAATGGCTCTAATTTCCAATAAAATTTGCGTTAGAAAAACTAATAACAAAGCAGAAGGTCGAACTTTAAAAAGTTGCTGAAATTGGCTTAACCACTCAATGCTTTTCACATGGACAATTGTATTTTGCCCTGTCACGTGTCCCCAAGATTTTTTTTTTAGTTTTTATACATTGTCAGGCAGAAGTTATGAATGTTGTATAAAAAGAAATATTTAAGTTTACTTTTATGTTAAAATATCTACATAATATAACATTTACTTCGAATACTGGTTTTAAATTATAACAATGATAAATTAATTACATGTTTTATGCAAGCTAATGAAAAGGAACAAAATGTAAGATTTATAAATAATTTCATGTGGTATTATACTGATGTACATAGATATACATAGCTACTACATAATACAATAATAATAAATTACATATGTATACAGGCTGTTCTCCGAATATATGCAATCTCCAAAACAGGTGAAATAAAATCAAAAATTATCTACGAACAATGTTGAAAAAGAGACCAGAACCTCTTCCTTGATTTGATGAAATTCATTTTTGCTTTCCACGAGTAGTTAATATATACATAATATAAAAGTGAATTAACTTCTTACTATTAGTCATTAGCTTCTGCCTACGGCATTGCTCACATTAAACCTGTGTGAAACATAGCCTATGTCTATACTATCACAGGGATAAAATTGCTTCGTTTCTGTGACGGATATTTTAGTAACGGAACAGTCGGTCGTTCCGGATTAAGGTCCATTTATATCTACCGACATGGAGCGTATCAGACACGTACCGTGGGCGACACCGACCGACACCGTTTATTTACTACTAACGTAACAGAAGCGTGCTGCGTCAGACAACGACAGACACCGTCCGGCGTCCATTGATTTATATGTACTACGCACTGGATTTGGCGATGCAAACACTCATTTTCTCTGACTAAACTGTACTGCAATCCGTACACCTTAGTTTAGTGTGGCTTTGACATTAGAGCCACGCTATTAATACGAAAATCCTATGTTAAGTGTGAATCTGGACGTACATAAAGAGAAATTACAATTCAGTAGTTGAGTAGGCTACTGAATTGTTATTTCTCGATATTACAGATTCACACTTAACATAGGATTTTCGTATTAATAGCGTGGCTCCATACGTGCCCATGATGCGTGAATGTGGAAGCCACACTAAGGCAAGGTACACGGATTGCAGTACAGTTCAGACGAAGAAAATGAGTGTTCATCACCAAATCATTAACGCCAAATCTAGTGCGAAGTATATCAATGGCAAATGTCGTCTGTCAGTGACAGACGTCACCGACGATTTTGCCATTGACTGTCACCTTCCTGCTCTATTCACATTACCCGGCAGAAAGCCACAGACACGTAGAGACATGAACCGCGCAGTCACAATATTCTTTCTGCGAATGCTGGCCGGGCACGGCCCGTGTCTGCAATGACGGTGGCGTCTGAGCGACTGTCTTACGATAGATATAAATACGTTCACACACACTGTATAGAATAATATTTTTTTGTCTACCACGGCACGTGTCTGATACGCTCACGGCACGCTCAATGTCTGAAGATATAAATCCAGCATTACCCATATCTAAACTTACCCTATGGTCTGCGCTCGACTAGCTATTCGTGAAACAATTATTAGTATCTCAAACATGATATGTAATCTGGTCCTTATCAAAGTCGACCTTTCCGGCTTACTCGAAAAGGTGCCAGTAATTTCCGTAATGTGTTGTCGTGTTTTACGTCATTTTTAAAGGAATTATAATAAAGTGTTTTCAAAGAGCAAAAGTAACGCAAAGTAACGCATGCGAGTTTGAGGTATAAAACCTCTTTCATTCGATTTTATACTTCGTTAGTCCAGAAAAAAAAAAAACAAATGAAGCTTTTTTAGTATGAGACATTTTTAGTACAAGTAGCCTTGTTTGATAGGTAAAATTTATTTTAACTCAAGGATTTTTTTTCGGTGGCGAGCATAGGATTGTGTCATGAACTTATTAAAACTTATTAAAAAAAAACTTATTCTAATAAGTAGAATAAGTTTTTTTTTATTTATTGCTAAAATACAGTGTACAACTATAAGTACTAGAGATGAGTCCGGTATTCAATAACAAACTCAGTACCTGTTAGCATGGTCCTAAAATATCTAACGCTATTGTAAAATCCGCATACCGCTAGGGAATAACTGTGCAAAGCGAGCATCGCGCCTAACCGACCGTGAACCATAACTACCCAACGCTTCAATACCTATACTTACCTAACTATCATCTACATACACATAGGTACTAGTGGACCGTTCACCCGTAAAGTTATGTAGCTGCAACAAGTATTTGGTATTTCTAAACAAATCGGTTAGAAATACCAAATACTTGGTAGAAATCAGGATAGGTATAGAGTATTGTAACGTTATTGGGTACCAGTTGGTACTAGCGCTATTGAAACAAAATACCCAACTAATAACCGGTAGCCAAAATATTCAATAACTCCCATCCTTAATAAGTACATATGCACTAAGTTATTATTATTACACCATTGATATATACGGTTGTGATATTTTTGCAGTTTAATTCAATAATTGAATAAAACACTATACAAGCTGTGATCCGCAATGACTGCACTGCTGCTCACGCTTTGATGGTCACAAGGTAAAGCTTGCTATGATCTCGGTCTTCAAGCTTAGTCCTCATTTCTGCCCTTGATGGACAAGCTGAAGGCCGAGACCGAAGGTCGAGCACAGCGCTTTAATGACTTTGTCTAAGCTGCGCTTTTGACCATCATTATCACGAACTGCAACCCACCCATTACATACCTCGACGGTAATGTACTATTATAACATAATATACAGATATACATATACGTACCTATAATAGTTCATTATACATTCCCATAAAAAAAAAATTTTTGAAAGACACACTACTCCATACCATATAGATGTACCTATAGCCATCCCAGAAAGACAGGCTAGTGAGCGTAGCCGCGGGCAGAGGCTAGGTACTTAATAACTTACTAATATAAATAAAGCTTACCTACCCATCTTTCTTGTCTGGATCCACAGCATAGTAGTTAAAAGAGCAGCAAAGGTTGAAAACAGTGAATACTTGTTGGAAGAGGTGGTCACATGCATGTATGGTGTTCTTCCACATGCATTTCTGCACAAGGTCGCTGCAGTGGTATGCTGGTGAGACCTGGTGACCATTGAATAAACCACTTGACATCGTAAAACATAGCGACTAGTTCGTTGAGAGACACGGGGCCTAAAGTGCCCATAGACCTTCATCATGAAGAGAAGTATCTTGTAGCCACCAGAATGATCACAACGGTGGTCTGAATGAAAATTAATACAAGCTGGGTATAATTTTTGGGGGAGGTATGGACATTTCTCCGATAGAATCAATGTCCTAAGTGTGACGGATGCTTAGATATGATTTTAAAATTTTTTTAAATCCTCAAAATTCCGCCTTATTCTCAAATCTTTTTTGTTTGTGGTTATAAAGCCACAAAGTAACTTGTTCTGTATTTTTCAATGCATACTTATTCTAAAAAAAAATTAATAGTTACGAGTATTCAAAGTCATAAATCTGCGCAAAAGTTATAAATCGCAACAACATCTATATTCATTTTATAAATTACTGCTTAGTTATGCAGACAAGTATCTCTTAGACTCTTCTCTTGACCATGATCCAAGAAAACAGGCTCTACTGATCTACGCGTTGATTAACAAAAAAAATACTTGAATAAATAATATCTCAGCAACCGTCACACTTAGGACATTGATTCTACCGGAGAAATCTAGCCCATGACCTTTTAACTTCTCAAAAATTTATATACATAGGTCCCTATACCAAACATCCTGTATAATTTATCTACGGATACTATTAATCAGGTAGCGTAATCGGGTCATAAAAAGGTAAATTATTCTCGTAAATTTAATATTCAAGCGTTTAAGTAGATACTGTTGTTAACAAAGATAATGCAATGCAATTAAATTTTATATACTAGCTTTGCCCTGAGGCTTCGCTTTAAATGTAGCCTTCCTTTGGCATAACAAAGGTTATTTAGGATTTATGGTTTATTAAAATAATTTGGTTGATTTGAAAAAACTAAAAGCTGACTTCGAATCCCTTAATTTTACCCTGTTTTTTATTTTGCAGGATAAATACTAATCCCTTCCTTTTGAGACCACCTCGGGATCATTCTCTATACAATAGCAAAATAATTTTCAAATCGGTCACAAGTGACGGAGGAATCGTCGACACGTACATAAAAAACATATACAACCGAACATAGAAGCTCCTCCTTTTTTTTAATCGAAGCCGCTGACTGAAGCTAGTGCATAAATAAATACCTATATAAGAATTGGAGAGTATATGTTGGATGGTTAACAAGTACTCGTGTATATGTACTTACAGTTCTAAAGAAGTTTTCAATAGAAATGTCGTTGTTGTCCAAAACAACTTGGAGCTCACGTAGTTGCTGCTTCTGAGCGGAGGTCGCAGTGTACACGGAATGTAGGAGAGGGGCCAATCGTATCGTTTCAAAAACAAACTCCTTGGTCTGATTCGCTTGAAGCGAGCTAAGAAAGCAAGGTAGGTCCAACAATCAAAGGTTAGCTGATGATGACATCGAAGTAATTGTTTTTTCAGAGGTTTGGTTTAACTTCATACCAAAACTGCTTTGCTTAAGTCAAGTGGTGATTAATGCTTGAGCGATTTTTAAATAAGATACTTATAAAAATAATACTCGTAAGAGATAATAATTATACGGTCGTGGATCAATTGGTCGACAACGCTGTATTTGCGTAATACGATGACTTGGTTTACGACTCTGATAAATTATTAAGTCCGTGTAGATATCTAATCAGTATATACAATGTGTATTTTTGAACATTGATCAAACGAGATGTGCGGATACGTGACATTTATACATACATACATATATGTATATGGCATATGTATTTATGGATAAAAATCATAAAAAAATAATTAGCGATCTCAAAAACCAAGGCGATTTAAAATGAAACTACATCATTTTGTTTTTCTTCTTTTCTTTTTAAGTAAACGGTGTATTTTATTCAAAGTAGTCTCATTTGGAGGCTAGATACTCTCTCTACCTTGCTAAAATGTGGTCCTTGGTTTTTGAGGTAACCAACATATCATTTCTTTTGTGAGAGTTTTTCGATAATATATGTCACGTACATACATCTTGTTTGATCAAGGTTCGAAAATACACATGGTATACTTTCGGTTTTATATTTGTTCTATCGGTAAATATTTGCTGTGCGTCTTGGATTGTACTCACATGTTGGAAGCAATCTCGTAGGCTGCTTTTCGTGATACCATGTTCAAGTTGCATATCGTCACAGCCGGGAACGGGACATCCCAAATATCACTTTGTGTACTCTCTATCACCTGGCAAAATATCCATTCAAGTACCCGCATAATCATTATGGGCTTTGTGTGTATGTACCTGCTCTGACAACGTTATCTAGGGCGGAATATTGAGACGCTACAGAAATGGGTGTTATGTTAAGAATATTAACCGCAGTAACTGATTCTGTATGAATAATGAAGATTTTGACTTTTAGAATATTTCAATTTTAACCAGCCTAATTCAATATTTCATTTCAATCTCAAATCAAAACTTACTGTTACTATTGGATTCCTTGCATACCATTTGTAAGCTGTTACCACAAAGTAAGCAGCTACAACAGTACTAACAACGACGGCAAATGCCCAGCAAGACCTAGAAACAAATTTTCTATTATTTTAAACAATATTTTCGATTTCTTATTAGGGAGAAGCCTTTTGGGTCTCTCCATCAAAGTTTTACATCTTTGCTCTCCATCTGTCTATGTGCCACTTTGCGTTTTTCACGTAGGTCCCTACTTAGAAAAGAATCAGATAGGTAGCAACAAGTTACCTTTCAAGAATGGAGAGATCTTCAAGTACAATATACTTGTAGCCGTGTAAATCTGTTCTTTTGCAAAACTCTACAAATTTACCGGGCAGAAAGCCTCTTTTTTCCTGTTTGCCCCAGGTGACCTTACCCACAAACCCATCTTTAATTTTTACGTCGGATTTGTTCAGCCCGTAGTCAATCATTTTCAAAGGTGTATATTCGAATGTAGATACGAGCGATTTCCATGAAAACTTCACGTGGTTTGTCACCTGCGACACGAGTAGGCAATTATAATACAACCCCCATACATACTTCCCTACTATATACAGAGTGATTGGTAGCTGGATGCAAAAGTTTCAAGGTAGAAACCAGAGTAGACCATTTAGAACAATTTGAGCCATGGTTGTATGTAGGTATAAGACGAAGTCTCACCATCAATTTTTTACGATTTATTTTGGTTTTTGGGAAGAAAACCCAATACCACCCAAAAACAGTAATTGCTAATAAAGGCCAGTTTAAACAATAAAAGTTTTATTTTATGTTAGAGTAGGTAATGATGAAGCAATCTAACAAAATAAGTCGTAGCTCTCTGTGCAACAGATTTTGCTTTACAGTAATTTAAATTCACGAAACTATTCAAAAGATTAAAAAAACCGACAATGGGCGCCATTTTAAAATAAACGGAAGATGTTTTTCTTTGATCAAGTCATATTGAAAACATTTCTACCTAGTTATATTTTTTTTAGGTATAATTTACCAGGATAGTTTGCAGGTCATTGAAATTAGGCCCGGGGTTCCTCTCTGCTCCTTGAAGTTTTACACCCAGCTACCAATCATCCTGTATACTTTCCCACTCAGATCAGTTAGATAGTGGAGGTACCTACTTTATTTGACCCGTGTTCGACATACTATACCGCACCGCATTTATAAATCATAAGAGCAATAAAACCATTATACCTTTGTTGTGTGGTGATTTGGAAGCATAGACGATCGATTAAGATACCCCGGAATATATACTTTTATGACATTTGAATTTCATGGCTGTTACTATACATCGTAGAATGATATGAGGGCGAGGCTCTGCTTCAACACGAGGTATGGCTAATTCTCTTTTGGCTAATAAGGACACGCTGGCTCTCGGAGCCTTGACCCACGCTATGATAAACGACACAAACCTTCGGCTTTACGAAAATCGATATACATTGTTATCAGCACAAAGCATGTTATTATTTCTTTTCACGGCTCGTAAATGCGTCAAACTCTGATTAAAATCGACAATATCAGCACCGATCTCTAAATTATCTACAAATTACAATCACGCTTGAATAAAGGAACGATAAATACCTTAGAATATAGACAACCGCTAAATAGGTACTTAGAACCCATGAATAATGAACACAAAACGTCTAAACGAGTGCCAGTATTAGCCTGTTAGCCTTTTTTCGACCGGGTGAGTAGGAAGGCAGGCTCACGCATAAGTTTCATGAGGTAGGTACATATGTACATACATTCAATGACAAAAATGTCAAAAATTTATATTCCTTAAATAATATGTATACCACATATACACAAAATATTAACACATCGAAAATCACAGCCAAAGTGGTTTCGGATTTAGACGAAATCTATATTTATAAAAGAGTAAACTGGGTGACTCATCACGAGATCTGTGAAGCTGAAATTTTCGCGCACGACTCACCTTCACACTGCTTTTTCACACTGGTGTTACGGTTAGGAAAACAATTTACTAACCACCACACCTTTAGTCAAGCAGTGTGACAGGCAAGAAAACTGTTTCCTAATCTTCACATGAGTGTGAAGTCTAGGAAACCAATTTATCTTACACAGTTTACAATTAAAACCTCTTTTCTACCTGGCCACTTCTCTTGAGTATTTCCTTCATGAACAAAAGAATTATTATGTTTGCCAAAGTCTCCGTCATCCAGTTATTCTTCTTACACAGAAAGATGTAACAAACTTACAAAAAAAATTGATTATCAAATAAAATCGATAGAAATGGTGGCCATGTGCTGTTGCATCAAAGGCGTCAATATCACACAAACAAAAACTTTACCGTGATGGGAGTATTATTTGGTGCTGCAGCGAAAGACGGAAGGCATTAACATGTATTGGATCAGTGACCACATTAGTAAGTAGCCAACCGATCGAAGTAAGGACCACATAGTTTAGTTATTTTTAAAGGCGCCACAGATTGCAAGATACGTCGTCATAGAATGACACAATGACATATGTCAAATAGTAGATTGTTTTACAAGGGACTAAAACATCCCATTATATACGAGGTTGTTGTACATCCGGAGCGTAGCGAGGAAGGATGACAAGACCGAGTTATAATGGGTGGTTTTGGCCCGAGTAAAACACTCTACTTTTCACTTCGATTGCGAGAAAATAAAACAATTCAAAATTAGACAATTTTCAGAAATTTTATTAAAAATTAAATGTGCAGTTAGAGCAATTTTGAATGTTTAGTGATATGTTTTTCCCGGGCAATTTTATTTCGGTTCTCTGTGATTGGGATGTGATAATATTTTGAGTTGATTGTTGTGGAGTAAAAGTTGGAGAGACTCGACTCATGCTTGAGTTTCCTGCATTATTAAGATCTGAGTGCGGCTTCAGCTGAGTTGACATATTCATCCAATCCCGCGATGTAGATGCTTGGGGTTCTGTAATGTTTGGTAGAATATTGATTCCTTCCGTAATCCGCTGCGTGACGTGATACTTGTTTTGTGTAGAGTCCTCTATATAACCTTCAGCCACTTGATCGGACCTCCATCCACCGTGCCGTTTTAATGTCGTTATATTCGCACCAGAGTCCGCCAACAGAGGCGCGGATGTTCTGCGGAAACAATGGCCCGTGTAGAGTTCCGGATTTGGTAAATTTAGATAAGTGGCAATATCTTTAGGCATGTTACCAAATTTATTTTTGCCTATGACTTGCCTTGTGCATTTACCATTTTGATCATTTAGAAAAAATCTTCTCGTTGAAACTTTAGTGGGACGTAACTCGTGATAAGGCTTTAACTATATTAAGGTATTCTCCACTGATGACAAATTTACGCTCTTTGTTTGTTTTCGTGTTCGGCAGACTCACAGCTTGTAGGTTTGTATCCGTTTCTACGTCTTCTAGCGTTATATTGGCAAGCTCTATTCCTCTGCATGCACCGCTGATTCCATAAATTAAAGCAACCTATTGAACAAAAAAATAAGTGTGTTAATAATCGTAATAACCTAGGTACATAATTTAGGTATGTAGGTAGATATCTATTTATTTAGTTTGAGTAGAGTACATAAGTAGGTTACCTTTGTTGCCAAGTATTGTTTATTTGGAGCGTTATTTAAAAATGTTTCGATATTTTCTTGTGAAGACTTTAGATTTTTTTTCCTTGTATCCAGTGGACAATTTCTTCAGTAAAGCCGTTAAATTTACATATTTTTTAATATCGACGTCGTGTTTCGCCGAACAACATCTTAACATTGAATATGTGCTCCAAAGAGTCGACGATTTGAATTTTTTCGATAATTCATCAAAATAAGTGAGAAAAACCCCTTCTGTAAAAGAATCCACACGTTTCTCATCTCTCCATTTCATAAAATTTTCGTAACTCTTTAAATATATTCCACGTAATTTTGTCGGCAACAGATTCCTAATTATTTCTTTGCCCTTTTCTTCCATTTGCATATTAGCATCTTCACTATCACTTGATGACATTTTTCACGTTCACAATTTGGAAGTAAAAGTCAGGAAGTTAAACGTAAAAGTTTGTAATTTGGAATGAAGAAAATTCTAGAGACTTTTTTTTTAAATCTCTGTTTAACCCGCAACGAAACAGTTCGCATTCTACCGTGAAGGGAAGAATCAACCTTCATAAAACATCACGAAGACGGTTCTATTTTCAAAAAAAAAAGATTGACGGAGTACCAAGATGTCGAGTTTTTATGTAAGAGAACGAATGCTTTGTACTGATGATTTTAGACAAAAATTAAAAAGAAAAAATACTTTTTAGCCCGAGGTATTACTCGAATTTTAGGCCCGCTAAGCTACACTATTATGATACACTTTTTGAGCAAGAGAAGTGAAAATTACATTATATCATTTTGATATTCCTTTAGTGTGCACTATTAGTCGACTACTACTACTCTATGAAGTCGTTTGTTTGAAAAACACTGGGCGATATTTTGAGTAAAAAGAAATAGCTATTTTCTGATAAGAATGTGTAATTCAACTTCGAAATAAGCCAAACATTTTGATTTTACAAAACCAGCAATGTATCGTGAAAATGTTCGTTAATGGGCGAAAAGAGGCTAGTCATTTTTGGAAGCCCCGTTCCGCTTATTAATGGGGCGAAATCGTGGATGATTCGATAGGATTATTTATGTACCGCGTTATCACTGCTGCCGGCAAATCAAATTCAAGATGGTTGGAACTACATTTTGTCAGTTGCGAACCCAGCAATCCAAAGATAAGCAAGTTTATACACTATATGAATGTAACTTGGCTTAAAAAATTTAATTTTATAAGTGAATGGTGTACTTACAGGGAGCGTCATCCAACAAGTAATGTTTGTGAAAACTGGAATACACAAATTAACAAAAAAGTGCACAAAAATTATATTATAATTGCAAAATTGCTTTCGGCCTTGAAAGAAGATGCTACTACTTACAGAATGTAGTTAAACTGTTGTGCAAATAATAGGAAACAAACAGAAAAAGATACGGACCACTTTTTATTAAAATTTATAAAAAGCCAAAAAGGCAAGCCTGTTCTGTTAAGGAAAGGTTCCAAATATTTGAGAAAAACAAACATGGTACAACCAATTGGAGATATAATTGCAACCAAAGGGAGTGCAAGACTTCGTTTACATTAAGTTCAATTAAGTAAGTCGTTAGAAAGCCGAAACAAAAGTAGTTGTAGCGTTGATTTTGAAAATTATATAATTATTGATACAGTTATGGACGAATGCAAAAAAGAAGTACCTACGATCCGAGAATTTTGTTCCAATGCCATTTTTTTTTTAAAGTACTTCTTGTGTAAAGATTTGTTCAAAATACAGAGCATCTGATTCCAACAATTGTGTCAAAAATATACATATAGGTACTTATGATTGATAGGGCGAGAAATAAATTCTTAAATGTCAGTAGGTACTTCAAAGTCTAAAAAGTCAAGTAATGACGACCGATGTGGTGCGGTGGGCGAAGGTCAAGGAATTTTTATACTAACGTAACTGGGAGGTTCACTGAAAGAGACTGAATACTAAGGAGGTGTGTCTCTTTCTATAAGGACGACCATAATTTATGAATGAAACAGGACAAGATAGGGAATAGTCATCATAATTTTTTATTGCTTATATTCATTCTTTTTAAGTATCCTTTTAAACAAGATGTTTTTTTAAATAGCATACCTACCTTTTTTATTATAAAGTTAGATATTGAAAATTCATTTAGTCAGAAACAATTAAAAACGTCCCCATCTTGGAACCATCAAGTGTGACGTAAACAGGCTGTTTCTTTTGTATGAGAAAAGAGCTCTGAGATATGATTTTTTTTTGAAATGACAGAAAATATTCGGCGGGGCAACCGGCTGAAGTCACACTGCACTGTCATGCTTTTTGTAATTGCGTTTATTTTAGACTAAAAATACTGAAGTGGCAATTCAAACAACACATAGCAAAACCATTTTTTTATAAACAATCAATCATATTACTATTTATTTAATTAATTAATATCATAGTAGGTATAGAAACAAAATAGAACTAGTATTTACAATTGAAACAATTGAGCTACCTACCTGCAGACTGTTGGAAACAATCTAGAGTTATCTAGCTCAACTGATTCATATGGCAATGCTGATGCATTCATGCAATCAATCATACATGACTAAGCAATATAGCCTTGTGCAATTTGTGGCGTAATGTTGCACGAGGTCCGATATTTTTTACCCGACTACCGAAGGACGAAGGTTATGAGTTTGACACCGTACTTATGTACGAGTATGTAGCCGATTTTTATGTTCCCACTTAGCGCTGAAACTACTGGTCCGATTTCAACAAATGAGGTGTTGTATGATTCGTCTTAATAGCCCGTCAGATAAAATGGGGGTCTTACGATATAGCTGGATAAGGGTCGAAAATCCCAATGTTAGTAAATGTGCTCGTGTGTGGTATCGTTGCAAAAGTCTTTGTTTGTACTTTCCGAAACCGTTTTTAAAACTTTTGTGAAGTTAACGATTCTCAAGCTAAAAGGTGTTAAAAAAATACATTTAAATAAAAAACTAAAATCTTAAATAAGCGTTTACCTATTGTCCTTATAATTTTTTAACATGGAAGGGTTAGCCCAGTTTGTGCAAAAATCAGATTCGAAGCATTCGGGGAAGAGGCCACGCGATCCGTCATCATGGAAACGTGAAGTGGAGTGCAAGAAACGGTGAGTGAAAATTGAACAAAAATCTCTTGGAAAGTTAGCAAGAAAAGTTTTATGCAAGATGTACCTAGTAAAGTTTTCAGCCAGTTATGTACGTAGGTAAAGCTACGAAGCTGAAAGATGTTTTTGACCTCCTTCAAAAATATTTTGGAAAGAAATGGATTTTTTGCATTATTACAAAGATTTGGAAGCGAATGTGAGTAATGATAATGAAAGGCCGAAGCTAATGATCATCAAGATGAAGACTGCAACAATTTGTGTTTGGCTTTGGAGAAGTTCCATTTAGACATGTGCGCCGATGCCCATTTGATCGGCGGCGGCGTCTGGTGTCAAATTTGTCGGCGGCGGCGGCGTTATCGGCGTAATCGGCGTGGGTGTGAAAATACGACCTCAATCCTTATTACACTTTGTATTTATTCACGTATCAACATTATATGGCACGGTTACTATAGTAAGCGTGATCAGATAAATCATATTTTAAATTATGAGCTAGTGGTGCGAGCCGTGAAATAGTTAACGTTTCGTTTGGATGTTTGGGAAAAGTAAGCAAGAATTCCCATGACAAAAGAAAATAATGTGAGCGAAGTTAGTCATGAAAATCTTAATGACTTTACGGTGTTAGAATTAAACCTTTGAATATAAATAACGGCAAGCAGAGCCATCCACCCTCGTGGCCGCGGCGTAAGAATATCGATCCCTCCAACTCAGCCTGTGGATGTCGTAAGAATTGACTCAAGACACCTACCAGAGGAAGGGCAGCAGCTTCCTTCTGAGAATTTTCAAAACCTCCCTACACTGCGATCACCGATACGCCTGCCAAGCATGGTGATTATGGCAAAACTGCCCCTACATGACAGATACAAACAGAAAACGTCCCCAGTCCCCGGCAGCTCTGCTATTCCTAGTCACGGTAGCTTCTATGGTAACGGCGGGGCAGGGGATGCTAGAAATCTCCGGCAGAGATTGTGCTGCCAATCTAAATACCGACGACCTTTGCACCTGGTAACATACAATACAACACACGAACTTTGAGGACCGAAGAGGAGATTATTAGAAGCGATATACAAGTTGCATTGGGATATCTTGGGGTTATCAGTAGTCCAAAGAGAGAGAGAGGATGACAATCACCCTTAATTCCGGCAACTGGTTCTATTACCGGGAGGGCGACCAGCTGTCCCAATACGATATCGGGTCTCTCGTCAACAACATTGTAAAGATCGAGAGCATCTTTAGCAGGATGGACGTACCTTATACTCAAAATCACCAACCGGTATTCGCCGAAGGTTCTACAGGTATACACCCCGCACTCGGGACGCCCTTACAATGGAGGTCATGTATAATGAATGATATTTCACAGGTCATGCATGCCTCGAAAACATACTACACAGTTGTTATGGGTGGTTTTAGATAGATAGATAGATAGATTGATAGATAACTCTTTATTGTACCAAACAAACACAAAATACAATACAACAAGGAAATGCTAACAAACAAAGAAGTACAAAGGGCGGCCTTATCGCTTTAAGCGATCTCTTCCAGGCAACCTTGGGATGGACTGGACATAAAAGAACAATATAGACGGTGGTGTTTAAGTTTAACGAATTATAAATATAATATAATGATACCTACACAACGTAATATATACCTACTTAATACACATATACCTACTTAATACATATACATAAACTTACATACACATAAAATAAAGTTGTTTGAATAGTTACAAGGATAAATAATGTTGATGAATCAGTTTTTTGAAAATAGGAAGTGATGAAGTGAAGTTTTAATGCGCGGCTAGGCAAGAAGATCGGTGACAAACAGAGAGTGGGCAAGTTTGGGTTTGGACAGCAAAACCAAAGGAGACAGCGATTGGCCGACTTCATGGAGAAGGAGGGACTCTTCCCGATGAACTCTTTTTTCAAGAAGCGGTTGTCCAGAAAATGGAAGTGACTGCACCCCAGCGGCAATAAGCGTGGGATAGACTTTATCATGACGACCCACAAGCACATATTCAATTATACTTTGTGATCAACAGGGTGAAAACCGGCAGCGATCACCACATGGTAAGAGAGTCATTGAATATAATAGACAGATCTCAAAGTCCATACGACCCGATTTGCGCTCATACAATACTTACAGTATTGTTAGTGCAATAGAATGGAACAAGGGTTCCTAGGTGTGTACGAGATAAGGACGGTTCTCGAACAGCTTCAAAAAAACAAGGCACCGGGGGATGACGGAATCACGCCAGAACTTCTGCAAGCGGGTATTTACTTACAGTCCTTCACAAGGTGTTCAACTCCGTCATGTACATTTTCAAAACCCGCCATTATTCAAAATTAGTTTCAAAATCCTCTAAAACGAATTGTAATTTGCTTATAATTCAGTATTTTCTCTATGATTTCTGTTGGTAAAGCTAAGATTAGTGGCGCCATGCCCAAAACTAATCGGCAAGACCAAAAACTATGAATTACGATTCATTGGTCAAGATTTAACAGTTATTACTTACCCGACTACCGGAGGGTTATGATTTTAGCACCCTATGTATGTATGTATGTAGCCGATTTCTTTGTTCCCACGTAGCGCTGAAACTACTACTTCGATTTCAACAAGTGAGGTATCGATTGATTCGTCTCATTACTATATTATATTATAGCCTATAACCATCGGGGGTTATAGGCTATATGGTGTCCGACAAAACTGAAGGTCTTAAGAGATAGCTGGGTCTAAACACTATTACACCTGGAACACTTCGATAGCGCGATAAAATTTTGCAAGAGACGACATCTAGTTACAGTTCGAGTCTAATTTAGTTTGATGTGATGAGTGAAGGATGACACACCCGTTGCCATGGAGACCTCTTGTTTATTTGTTAGCATGGCAACGGGTCATCTAGGGATGGGCAAATGAAAAAATGTATCGATATACATATATTGTATCGATATATGTATGGTAAAAAAAAAATATAGTTAAAAACTAAAACCCGACTACATAAAAGTCTTAAACAAGCGTTCACCTATTGTCCATAGCATTTTCTTTTGATACTTAGGTAGTCGGAGGCACCCACCCCATATACGTAGGGTACAATTAGTAACAAAGGCCTCCGACTACCTAAGTATCAAAAGAAAATGCTATGGACAATAGGTGAACGCTTGTTTAAGACTTTTATGTAGTCGGGTTTTAGTTTTTAACTATATTTTTTTCTAATCTGTGAAAATTTTGAGAAAGTTATTATAGTGGTTTTTGATACTACACCCCTCTACTAGGCCTTTATTCCTACTTGTGGTATTACCACAAGTAGGAATAAAGGCCTCCGACAAACTAAGTATCAAAAAAAAAATATAAGGACAATAGGTAAACGCAGTAACATAAAATACAGTAGAATAATCAGAAAATTTAAAGTTTTGGTGTATTTACGTGTGAAAAGTGATGCTTTAGGCTTTGTTTTTTATTTTGGACACAAAGTGAACGCACACGAAAGCATTGCTGTAGTCTCTTACGGCCTTATGCATAATAAATCGCTATCGTACGTTTAGAATTGACTTACTTAAACTGTTCGCTAAGATAAGCCAATGATTGCTTACATCGCGAACCACTAAAGGCTCACTAGTGCTGTTATTAACAAAAAACATTATTAATAATAGTTTTCTAACATTTGCGGCTAGTTAGCAGCTCGCTAACTTTAGCAAACCCAGACCCCTACTTTACGTGTTCTAGAGTGTGAAAAAATGGCCGAAATCAATCAGCTGTTTGTTATTATTTCCATTCCAATTTACCGCTAAGTTATTCCACTCCAATTCAACTTCTTTTTTAATGATGCCGGTTGCTTTTCTTTCGCTAGGACTCTGCCAGTGTCAGTATGAAGTGTCATAAACTTCAAAATAATATCATCGATTCTGCCAAAGAGGTATTAGTATGTATAAGTAGGCTGCTTGATCTTAGGCGTAGATGGAGGATTTATGCTTACTATTATGCTCAGTCTACGATCTTAGAGCCCATTGAGATACGCGAGAATCGCGCGAATTCAAGTCGCGTGGTTTGTACCCCGGCTTGACTAACCGCGCAGTTACGTCTGAATGATTACAAAAAAAAACTAGTATAAATAAGACCCGCGCGGTTCCGCCTCGGGTACCAAGCTCCGGGGGGGCCATGCTGGCACTTCTTGGGGTGCCCTGGCACCCCAAACCCGAAGGAGTGACAACGGAAGCTCACAAGCACAGCCCGATCATAAAAAGTGGGTAGAAATCCGCCCCATTTACTAACCCACGCTACGCCGCCACTGGCTCCGAACCGAACCAGCACACCGTTCGAGAAATTACGTCGTGGTAACTTGAAACGAATGCTTGTGGCATGATTAGATTCCAGCTGAACCATACAAAATCATTTACAATAGGTAAAATACAGAGTTAATCAATCTATCTCTAACTAAAATACGACGGCATATATCTCACTGTAGCTACTAAGTTAAGTTAGTATTATTATAATATTCTCTGCTACTACAGTGCAAACTATGCATAAATAAAGTGATATACAGTCGATAAGCGTTTTGGTCCGAAGAAATCCGCAGAGTTACGGTCCGCTAAAGGTCCGCATAGGTATAAAAAGTCCAAAACAGACTAAAAAGATCCGCACTGGCAACGCTGCTAGTTAGTTTTGACAGACGAATATCGCGAGGCGCTTATATTTTCAATATTATCGCGTATCATATCGCGGATCGCAAGATTTCTAGATAATATCACGATACGGCTTATTATACTATCAATATTATCGTGACACGCCGATATTATTGAACGTGTAATATACCAATGAGGTTTGCCTGTCTATGGTTTGCATTTGGAGCATAGACTTCCTATATTTCTTTGGTCTATGCTTACCTATTTTAGTAAGCGACAGTTTAGCAGAATATTATGAATAGAAAAAGATAGCAATCGTTGGCTTACCTTAGCGAACATTTTAACTAACTCACTGCTAAACCTGTGATAGTGATTCAGTCGGACAGACAGACAGCGGAGGCTTAGTAATAGAGTACCGTTTCACCCGTCGTGTTAGAAACCCGAAAAATAATACATAAAATATATAAAAAAAAGTTTGCACGGGTGTATATTATTTGTACATATAAACTTTCCTTCCTCTTGAATCAATATCTATTTAAAAAAAGCCGCATCAAAATCCGTTGCGTAGTTTTAAAGATCTAAACGTATATAGGGACAGACAGACATACATCGGGAAGCGACTTTGTTTTATACAGCGTGGCTCAAAATAACGTTGACAAGAGGTTTTATAAAATATTTTATAAATTTGACACGTGAATTAAATAAGTTTATATTGATAAAGTGGTGTTCGCTAAAATACCATCAGTTGAAGATGATTCTCAACTGCATGATTTAGTGGCACGTCATATGATTCATGTTCCTTGTGGCAGTATTAATCCACAGTGCGTGTGTATGAAAGATGAAGAGTAATATATAGGCTATACTTTTTGTCCTGGTAAAACATCAAATTCCGATAGACCTTTTCTACGACAGAAAACACAATAACATAATATAAAAATATTCTACAGTGAAAAATATATCTAAACGGTGGATCACCGGCCGCGAAGCTAGGCTCAAGCGACCAGTGACTATTATTATTTATTTATTTTTCACAATAATAATAAAAATTATAAAAAAAACTTTATTCTTCAAAATAACCTCCTTTAACGCGCATACATAGAGACAAACGCTTGGTAAAATTGCCTACAATTTTCCGCAGTTCCTCCACAGATGATATTTTGTCCCACTCCCGGTGATTATGAACTTGTTCTATCGAAAATATTTTTTTGTCAAAGTTAACGATATTATCTCAGTTTGAGGCTGCGGAGCGTTGTTTAAGCAAACGACATCTCTCAAGCCGAACTTTTTTGAACTTGTCCGTAAGCAATTGCGCTTTTCTGAGTTTATATGGTACCAATGGTAGATCATTTTTTATGATAAGCTGTATGCTGGAGCGACTAATCGCAAAGTCTCGCGCCACTTTCCTCAATTTGGTCTGTGGATTACGGACTAATCTTTGTTTGATAATGTGTCGGTTCCTACAAGATCTAACAGTCCTCTTGCGGACGATCTCCGATGTTGCCGAGCTTGTTATAACGTTTAATTGCTGAAAAAACGAACTGAAGACAAACACCGAGAATGTTTGCTATCTCATAACGCCTTTTTCCACGCATATGCAATGGAATTATGGCTCCACGTTGCACTGACAATATAATTTTAACACTTTTTAGCAATCAAAATATGTTAAAAATTACGCCGAAGAATTAATAAACAATAACAAAAAATAAAAAAAGACACAAATATGCCATTTTTTTATTTTTACCTTTTGATATTGTCAACGTTATTTTGGGCCACGGTGTACTTACTGTGCAGTGACTTTGCATATTGATATTGCACGAGACGAAAATACTATTAATTTTGTATCTATTGTCTATGACTTATTATATTACCAAATAAGAACATAAAAACGTACAAAAGATTCTTTTCTATATCTATATCGGTATAAGTTCATACAAATGTGATTACGAAATTGTGGCCATAAAAGCAATACGTGATATCCTATATCCTGAGATAAAAATAAACAGCTGCTAGGTATTACCATTTTTAAATGCAGTGTTTAAAATGATTAATAAATAGAGTTTCAACGAAACTCATTTAGATCGCAAGATCAGACAACTGTACACAAGTTTGGCTCTATTACCACCAATTCTTATTCCAGAAGCATAATCTTGCTATACGCGAGGCAAGCTTATTTAAAGTCAGAAAAGTTGGAGTGCTTGCATCCAAAAGATGTAAAAATACCACCAATTATATCAGACAACTTTTTAGTTGCTGAATTTGGTGAAAACGGTAAAATATTCGTATTAAGTAGCTAATATTGCCGTAGGTATAAAAATTAAATAAATAAATAATTATCTTTTTTGGAAATGGCACGTTTAAACGTGTACCAAAGCCGTTCAGTCAACTATTTACGGTTCATCTCGATTTAAACAGCAACAATGAAAGTACAAATATAGTGCGAGTTTTATATTGCTTACTTCCCAACAAACGCGAATAAACTTACCATGCACTTCACAATAACACGTGATGTCGTCGGTGCTAAAATAACAAAATTTAAGTGCGATTATGAATTACTAGCTGCTGCCCGCGGCTTCGCACGCGCATTTCATGTACCCAATGTCCGACCCCGGGGTAACATCTACCTGCGTTCAGCCGTTTAGGCGTGAAAAGGTAACAGACAGATAGATAGACAGAGTTACATGTTACTAACTCACACACGCTCATACATTTTAATATGATAGTATTATTATTTTGTAGATATGCATCTCTGGTTATAAAAAAGTGCTGCTTCAAAGTAAGCAGTTAATAGAAAAATATACCAGATCATGTACAACCAGATTCTTCATATCCGCCCTTAAGTTGGCCTGAAGTAGGTAGTTATTTTAATTAGTTCTTTAACACAGCATACGTAATGTTAGACTTTAAATATTATATTCAACTTAATCTTAATTATTAATATTAACCAAACCAAACTTTAACATAAGAATGCCACCGCTCCGGCGCGGCGGCGTAGATCCAATGTAACGGGTAGAAGAACCCATGATAATGCCCGGTTACGAATAGCTACAAGTACAATAAGGAACCTAGTAGTTCAATTCAAAATTGCACTCGGTGATATCCGACCGGTAATTCACAGTCTTGGTAGGTAGAATTACCGGTGTAATTACTATAGAGCTCTTCATGTTGACCTAAAAAAAAAAGTGAAATTCGTTTGTGTTGTCATAATGGTAAAGTCGTTCTTCAACCATATTCTCAGTCTTCCCTTATTCAGCGATTATTATTGGGCAATGATGCAGATTCAAAAAACTTTAGATCAAATAACATTCGATGTTATAACGCAGCTTTTGCCATGGTAAGTTCAAGTGCCAATATCGACCAAAATTCGGTTGGAGGTCCATACTGTTATAAAATTAAATCACAGAATAGGAACTCTACAACCTCCGTTAGGAATATCACCTTCACAGATTTATTTGTTTGATACTGAAGAAGCGACTCAGATTAGGACAGGCCATACAGACAATAATCCATTCGCTCGAGCATATCGTAGAATCAAAACTGTTATGAATGAACGTTAGATCAACATAAAAGTATTAGAAAGGTAATTTACTCGTACACGGATAGATGTTTGAGAGGCGAAGATTTAATTTACCTGCAGCAAGCGATGTAATGTGAATGTATGATGTGATGTGAATGTATTCAAATGAAACTTGGCAGGATTTGAGTTCATCCTATGAGGAAGGACATGGATACTTTTTATCCCGGATTTCAATGGGGTTCCCTTGGGAGAGGGGATGAAAGTAAAATTTCTTGGCTGCGCATAGCGCCGAAACTACTGAAGGTATTAAAATGAAATTTAGCATGATTTAACCTTCTTTTTCCATATTACAAGAAAAGAAATCGTGTTACGAGAAGCTGTGGGGTCGCGGCGTACGAATATCGACCCCTCCAACTCAACCCGTGGATGTCGTAAAAGCCGACTAAGGGAACCTACCAGAGGAAGGGCAGCAGCTTTCTTCTGAGTATTTTTAAACACCAACACTGAATCACCAATCCGCCTGCCAAGCGTGGTGATTATGGCAAATCCCCCCCTACATGGGTGACCATCCACTCGATGGACCGACGACATCGTAGCGGTCGCAGGGAGTCGATGGATGGAGGCGGCTCAGGACCGCTATTTGTGGCGTCGTACGGAGGCCTATGTCCAGCGGTGGACGTGTATGGGCTGATGATGATGATTACAAGAAAGGGCATAAAATACTTTTTATCCCGGAATTCAGAAAGGTTCCCTTGGGAGAGAGGATAGAAGTGAAATGTTGCGCGTTGCAAGAAGGCGCGCGGGGCAAGGGGTAGAGAGCGATAGCCCCCACTAGGGGGCACTGGCAGTGGGGCCCCAGGCAGTTGGGGGCCCAGTAGTGGAGCCCCTCACGTAACCGGACCCTCCCAGTAGCCCCCGGCAGTGGGGCCCCACATTGCCCCGCATTGGGACCTCAGTAGCCTCCACAGTGGGAGGCACCGGCAGTGGGGGCCGCCGGCAGATGGCTCCCAGAAGTGGGCCCCCCACATTGCCCCGCAGTCGTACCCACTCATTAGCCCCTACATTGGGGGCGCCGGCGGTGGGGCTCTAGGCAGTGGGCCCCCCACATTTCCCCGCAGTGGGACCCCGCAGCACCCCCCGCAGCCCCCCGCAGCACCCCCCGCAGAGGGGCCCCCCCACATTGCCCCGCAGTGGGACCCCCTCAGTAAGCCGGACACAGTGGAGGGCACCGACAGTTTGCCCCCACAGTGGGACCCCCAGTAGCCCCCCGTAGTGGCCCCCCCGCAGTAGGGTAAAATTTCTTGGCTGCGCATAGCGCTAAAACTACAGAATGTATTCAAATGAAACTTGGCATGATTTAAGTTCATACTACGAGGAAGGTCATGTAATACTTTTTATCCTGGAATTCGTTAGGGTTCCCTTGGAAGTGGGGATGGAAGTGACATTTCTTGGCCTAAATTAGCCTTAAATAGCGCAAAAACTGCTGAATGGATTCGAATGATACTTTGCATGATTTGAGTTTATACTACGAGGAAGGACATAAAATACGAGTCCATACTCCATACCCCAAAGCCAACAAAATGATTACAAAAGTGTTATTACTGCCGATAAACGTCCTACTGGACAGCATCCGGTTGGTACAAAGCTCTCGCTACCAATGATGTTGCCGTCGTCCTGGTAGATCAGCACTGTGACAGGCGGAACCTTGTGCTGCGTACCCGGGATGAATGGAAACGCACCAGGCATTTGATGCTCTTCAGTCTCTACTCGCTTATATACCTACTGTCGTGGCGAAGAAGAGGATACAACTTTGATCTTCAACATGTGAATCCGAAAACTGACGAGACTGGATACTAAAAAAGTTACCGCGAATGCAATTCTACGCCTAGATACATTTTACCAATAAGAGAAGGTCGCATTGCTCACCTGCAAAGGTTTCGAGGTTTGTCCAACCGTTTTCTGGTGAACACTTACGCCAAAATTAAAACGGAGTGTTTGGTATACATCAGAACAGAACAAATGAGAGAAGACTGCGCGCTGAGAATTATGTAGATATGCGAGACGCCATTTAGGACGACTGGTAATTCTTCCTTCCAGTTTTAGAACTGGACAATAGATGTATAGTGGCCTATTCTCCAGTAGGTAAGGTACTATCAGAAGCTTTTGAAACGCATAATATACCTAGGTAAATGTGGGGCTGTGTGACGTCCAGTCAATATAATCTAGGTATATGTAAATCTATACTATATTACATTAATAAAAATAATTAAGGTTTGTGAGGTTGTAGGGAGTAATCACTGAATCTACTGAGCCAATTTTGAAAATTCTTTCACCTATTGAAAACCACGTTATTTGCACGTGTTATTGACTATATATATATTAACAACTAAAAATGTTTACCGCTCAACGAAGTGGGCACGGGTCAGCTAGTAGACAATAATGACATCGCATCACCATACAATGCGTACATTATTGAAGTTGAAGGAATGAATTTCAAATAATTTACGCATTCGATGCCAAAGTGACGTAATTTTTCTCTATCCTAGATAACAATACTCGTGCTACTGCGGTACGGGCTGCAAAGGTTTCGAGGTATGTTTAACCGTTTTCTGGTGGACACTTACGCCAAAATTAAAACGAAGCGTTTGGTATAGGTACATCAGAACCGAACAAATGAGAGAAGAATGCGCGCTGAGAATTACGTAGATCTGCGAGACGCCATGAATCAAGATAGAAATTGTGAAGATTTAGGACGACTGGTGATTCTTCCTTCCAGGTTTAGAACTGGACAATAGATGTGTAGTGCCCTATTCTCCAGTAGGTAAGGGACTATCAGAAGCTTTTGAAACGCTTATTATACCTAAGTAAATGTGGAGCTGTTTGACGTCCAGTCAATATAATCTAGGTATATGTAAATCTATACTACATTAATAATAGTAGATTGTTTTACAAGGGACTAAACCATCCCATTATATACGAGGTTGTTATACTCCCGAGCGTAGCGAGGGAGGATGACAAGACCGAGTTATAATGGGTGGTTTTGGCCCGAGTAAAACACTCTACTTTTCACTTCGATTGCGAGAAAATAAAACAATTCAAAATTAGACAATTCTCAGAAATTTTATTAAAAATTAAATGTGCAGTTAGAGCAATTTTGAATGTTTAGTGATATGTTTTTCCCGGCCAATTTTATTTCGGTTCTCTTGTGATTGGGATGTGATAATATTTTGAGTTGATTGTTGTGGAGTAAAAGTTGAAGAGACTCGACTCATGCTTGAGTTTCCTGCATTATTAAGATCTGAGTGCGGCTTCAGCTGAGTTGACATATTCATCCAAACCCGCGATGTAGATGCTTGGGGTTCTGTAATGTTTGGTAGAATATTGATTCCTTCCGTAATCCGCTGCGTGACGTGATACTTGTTTTGTATAAAGTCCTCTATATAACCTTCAGCCACTTGATCGGACCTCCATCCACCGTGCCGTTTTAATGTCGTTATATTCGGACCAGAGTCCGCCAACAGAGTCGCGGATGTTCTGCGGAAACAATGGCCCGTGTAGAATTCCGGATTTGGTAAATTTAGATAAGTGGCAATATCTTTAGGCATGTTACCAAATTTATTTTTGCCTATGACTTGCCTTGTGCATTTACCATTTTGATAATTTAGAAAAAATCTTCTCGTTGAAACTTTAGTGGGACGTAACTCGTGATAGGCTTTAACTATATTAAGGTATTCTCCACTGATGACAAATTTACGCTCTTTGTTTGTTTTCGTGTTCGGCAGACTCACAGCTTGTAGGTTTGTGTCCGTTTCTACGTCTTCTAGCGTTATATTGGCAAGCTCTATTCCTCTGCATGCACCGCTGATTCCATAAATTAAAGCAACCTGTTGAACAAAAAAATAAGTGTGTTAATAATTGTTATAACCTAGGTACATAATTTAGGTATGTAGGTAGGTATCTATTTATTTAGTTTGAGTAGAGTACATAAGTAGGTTACCTTTGTTGCCAAGTATTGTTTATTTGGAGCGTTATTTAAAAATGTTTCGATTTCTTGTATCGTCAAGACTTTAGATTTTTTTGCCTTGTATCCAGTGGACAATTTCTTCAGTAAAGCCGTAAAATTTACATATTTTTTAATATCGACGTCGTGTTTCGTTTGTAAGGTCATTCTTAACATTGAATATGTGCTCCAAAGAGTCGACGATTTGAATTTTTTCGATAATTCATCAAAATAAGTGAGAAAAATCCCTTCTGTAAAAGAATCCACACGTTTCTCAACTCTCCATCTCATAAAATTTTCGTAACTCTTTAAATATATTCCACGTGATTTTGTCGGCAACAGATTCATAATTATTTCTTTGCCCTTTTCTTCCATTTGCATATTAGCATCTTCACTATCACTTGATGACATTTTTCACGTTCACAATTTGGAAGTAAAAGTCAGGTTTAGAACTGGACCAAGTTAAACGTAAGGTAAAAGTTTGTGATCTGGAATGAAGAAAATTCTAGAGATTTAGCGCCAAAACCATCTTTTTTTTATAAATCTCTATTTAACCTGCAACGAAACAGTTCGCATTCTACCGTGAAGGGAAGAATCAACCTTTCATAAAACATCACCAAGACGGTTCTATTTCGAGTTTTTATGTAAGAGAACGAATGCTTTGTACGGGCTGATGATTTTAGACAAAAATTAAAAAGAAAAAATACTTTTTAGCCCGAGGTATTAAACTCGAGTTTTAGGCCCGCTAAGCTACACTATTATGATACACTTTTTGAGCAAGAGAAGTGAAAAAATAATTAAGGTTGTGAGGTTGTAGGGAGTAATCTCTGAATCTACTGGGCCAATTTTGAAAATTCTTTCACCTATTGAAAACCACGTTATTTGCGAGTGTATATATAGGCTAAGTATATATATTAACAACTAAAAATGTTTACTGCTCAACGAAGTGGGCACGGGTCAGCTAGTTTATATATACAATTGAATTTCAAAAGAGAGGTTTACCACATTCTCATATCCTTATCTCTCTTGAAAATGACGATAAGCTCTATGACGCGGACATTATTGATAAAGTGGTGTGGTGAAGATGATCCTCAACTGCATGATTTAGTGGCACGTCATATGATTCATGTTCCTTGTGGCAGTATTAATCCACAGTGCGTGTGTATGAAAGATGAAGAATAACATAGACTATATATAGCCTATGTTACCGGCCGCGAAGCTAGGCTCAAGCGGTCAGTGACTATTATTATTAATTTTTTATCTCAATAATAATATGGCGTGTTTTAAAAAAGCTAAACCGACCTCAAATTCCCTTACTTATTTTAAGTTTTACACTTATTTTAAGTTTTGCGGGATAAATACTAATCCCCTGAGGATAAGACCCCTTAGGATCATTTCCTATACAATAATGAAAGAATTTTCAAAATCGGTCCATAATTGGCGGAGATATCGCGTAACATACATACAAAAAAACATACAGACGAATTGATAACCTCCTCTTTTGAAGTCGGTTAATAAAATTTAATGCCTTATATACATATTTGAATAGTCACCGAGAGCAACGTATTATTTTTAACTGAATAATTTTCAAGCTATTGGATGAGGACTGCTGTAATTCAAGTTGGATATATTTTTTCACGTTCTTACCATTTGTAGGAGCATGGTGAGTATTTCAGCCCTTTTAAACTTCAACGAAAAATTAAAGCTATTAAACTATGTTTGACGTGAGTAGGTATACTGTATCTGTGTTGTGCGTCTGTCTGTGTGTGCATCGACGCTCCTAAACGGATGAATCGGTATAGTTATTTTTTGTTCAAAATTCATCGAGATTTCAATTGAATAATTTTGTTTTATTATTTATTTGTCAAGTAAAAAATATTTTTTTTCACATTAGGTAGAAAAAATATAGTAAATAATAGAAGTCACATCCTGTTAACCTATTAGCATACCTGCCCTTCAGTAAAGGGTAGGTATACTAATCCTTTTTTCCATAGTTAAATGAGTAAAACGCTTTGGACGGTGAGTAAACTGGGTGTTTTATATAATTATCATTTCGTAGCTTTTCCTCTAAAGTCGATATATTTTAAATTTTTTTTAAAGTTATCTTAAAGAAGTCGGTAAAAGTGCGAGTCTGACTAGCGCACCAAGGGTTCCGTACAAATTTTCACTCATCCCAACTTAACTGACCGGTTAAGTGTGCACCATGGTATCTATTGGCGTCGCATACAAATGAGATGCAAACTTAAAGTCGCAATCGGGTTGTTAAGAAATGATTTTTGAAAATAAAACTATTTTACTTTATATACCATAGTCTTCCAATAGCTTTCCCTGTTATCTAAAAACTATTATTTTTTTCACATTTTAGGCCCAGAACTTAGTACGGTGCGGAAATAAGGAGGCAGGTTCATTTAATTTGATATGATATCACACGATATCGTTTGCAAAACTTTTTTGTTAGTGACAGAGATTTTCTACATAATTAAGCGCTTAAGCAGATAGACTTGACTTGACTTCTTTGTTATTGGCAATATGTGTCTGGTTTGCCACTTTTCTGCCAGTATCCAGTTCATGGAAATTTCTTAGTCATGTAATGGAGGCGGGATTACAACAATAATATGAGCGGTAAATTTGAAAAACACCAATCAGATTTTTACTAAGAACAAAATAAAATTATAAACAGTTTAAAAACAAAATAAATATAGTTATTAAAAACAACACAAATATAATTAGTTATAGAAGATATTTATAATTTTAACTTATTTACATCAGAACTTTCATTTACATTTATATTAAAACCAGATAGGGAAACTAATTGTGTCAATTTAGCGGCAACGTTGGACGGTAAGTTTTCAGGGTTCGAAATAATAATATTTATTAATAATGTGATGAGCGTGTCTATTAAACTCTCACTGTGAGGAAGTACTTGGTAGGCCTTTAAACCACAATCGTTTGGAAGAGAAGAAGGGGGGTTGGAAACTATTCCTCGATGAGAAGCTGTATCGTAGGACTTGCTAAGAGTGGCTCGAGAACGGGGAGAAGATAATACAGGCTTAATATGAGACTGGGAAGCCTTAGGGGTAGAGGAATAGCTATGATTTGAAGACGACATATAAGGAGAGAGAGAGAAAATCTGCTGGGAGGGCGGGAATTGCTCCTGAGCAATTTCCGAATAGGAACGTGAAACCCTTGGAAATTGTGAGGCTGCCTCCTCAAATGATATAGCATTGGTAGCCATCACAGATTTAATTGATTTTTGTCTTACTAGTTCGGGGCAGTGTTTACTCGTGGCAAAATGCTTCCCTGAACAATGTAAGCAAGATGCCTCGGTCTCAGATACGTCGCAGCTCTCGCCAGAGTGTTCCTGGCCACAACGAAAACAGCGGGGTTTAGATCTGCATTGGACTTGAGGATGTCCAAAGCGGCAACAGGAGTTGCATTGGATGGTGGGGAACTTATAAATTTCGACAGGAATCGAATTATAAAATAAGAAAACCCTTGTAGGTAGAATTTGTCCTTGGAAAGTGACGACCACGGTTTGGGTAGGAACCCACGAAACCTTACCATCCTCCATTTTTTTCCTATTTAATCTCCGCGCTTTTAAAACTTTAGCACCAACAGGGTTCGAAACTGATTCCGCAAATTCCTCCATTGAGAGGTCAGTGGGAACGCCTCTAATGAGACCCATACGGGTAACATTGTAGGTGGGAATGATAGCGTGTAATTTGTGCATTGAAAGTGTTGTGGAGATTATAAAAGAATTAGCATCTTTGGCAGATGAGAATTCAACGCTAATTTTATTACGGCCTACTCGTTTTACCCCTCCAGGGATAATATCTTCGAATTTATTTTTTTGTAAAAATTGGCCAAACTGGATTGTCCTTAGGGTTGTACCCGCGGTTTGGTCTGTATCAGTTCTCGAAACATGAACCACATAAGGACCCCTATCAGATGAGTTGTATGATTGGATAGCCCCAATCACAATGGATGGATCAGTATAGACAGTCTGAATAGACGGAACAGACAAATCAGGTGAAGCAACTTTTTTATTAGGCGTGTGAGCTGACTGTTGAATATCGTTTCTATCAAAAATTTTACGTTTAGTCCGATGGCATTCGGACAGAATGGGGGAGGAACAGGGTCAGGTGGAACTGGTGCCGGCTTCTCAGCCGGCACCAGATCATCATCTGAATCCATTTTTGATTTGGAGTGGCCAATCACAAAGGATTTTTGTGACGCCCTTCCAAAGACTATGATAAGGTAGATAAAATTGCAGAAACTACGTTATCTACCTACCAATACCTTAGAAAAATAACACAGCACACATCTAAATCCAATTGGTGAATTCGGAAAGCAATAAATTTGAATTTTCCCTCAAAATCTCTCCAAACACAACTGGTCGTTTCCAATGGCGGGCTGACCTAAGCAGATAGAGCTGTTGGAAAGTAAACACAATAGTAATAAGTCTACTGTCAAAGTATAGAACTGTCACTGTAAGGTTTATGACAGGCAGCTGTCAAATGTCCCTAGATATGTCATTCGATAATGACGCTTTGTTCATTACGAGACTTCCGAAAATACCACGATATATAGTTGCGCGACTGCGAATTATCCGACTATTCGAATGATCGACAACTACTAATTTCCTTATTCGAGTTGAAAATTAGTAATATAGTAATCTTCAAAGTCGAATGAAAACTAATAATTAGTAATTACTAATGCCTCTGCGAATTGGTCATTCATGGCTCCGATTCGACTTTGTTAGTCGAACGATCATAATCCAACCAAACCACGTCGAATAACGAATGATATGAAGGCCGACTCGGGCAGTCAAATGAATGGAACGACGCGCGATTACTAACCAAATTAGTTACTAATTTGCTCTAATCAGTCGAATCGTTCGAATGATTTGTCAAGTCGAATAGTTCGAATGAAATCATTCACAATCGCGCATCTTTACCACGATAAGAAGCTGTGTCTAATGTCTCATCTGCTGTTATATCCCGCATAATAATGTGTTCGCCCTATCAAGAAACCTGCGTTTTATTAAGAGCAACATTGGTTGAAGAAAAAGGTGTCATCAAACATACAATTATGTATGGTGTATGAGAACACCCGAAATAAATGTCTGCAGACCGTACAAAAATTTTAAGAGTAGGTACAGAAGAACAAACTTTGGAACACGTTGTGGTACACTGTACGACAGCAGAGGAGGCTAGACACAAGACGGGACTGAAGTCTAACTGACGAAGTCCTGCTCCGGTACTTCAAGGAGCTGGTTAGGGCCTGTGCAGGCAGAGGATAATACACAATACATTCTCATGCGAGATGTTAGTGCAGATCCCAGTTCTCTCTAAAATTACACTGCATGTGCATTGTTATTGCTCTATTACAGGTAAATGGTATGTAGTACCTAAGTAACTAAAAGCTTTTTGTAATAGTTAAGTATTCTACTTTGACTAATATGATGAATTGTTTGCAATCAGGGTGATTAAAGTAGGAAATATTTAATAAACAGGTTAATTTATTATATTTTTGTATTATTTTCCAACTGTATTCTAGAACATCAAGGTTTAGGGGAGCCAACAGCACTGCATTAATTTTAATAGCATAAGTGCACTACCTATTTCTTAAAACTTTAATAACAATACTATGATAATACTATATTATAATAATACTATGATATTGGCAGGTATGCTGGGCTATAATAAATAAACCATTTATTTTCCACTCACAAAAGGCTTTATGAAATATTTGTGTACAATATATTAGTTGGATTTAACAAAATATTATATACTATGTATTCGGCTGCTACCAGTTTTGAGATAATTCTTCCTTATATTCATATTTATTTAACAGTCCTTATTCGCATTTCTTCCTCCAGGGGGTTATTTGGTATGCAACTGCAACAATAAATGGCATGATATTAATATGAATGTTGGAAGAAAAGAGATTGTAGTTGATAATATCGCAGGGTGCATAATCATTGAAATATTAGTAAAGACTCAACTAACGACTCAGATTTGGATGATCCATCATTAGAAAGTTATGAATAAAATAAGGTATGGCATTGTTCGCGATCAGAGTGATCAAATTAGGAAATATTTAACAGGTGTTTTTTCTAACTTCCATGTGTGATCATCACGATATATGATTATTAGAGGTATATAATAACACATTTGTGAATATGATATAGGTAGAAACTTAGATAAATAGAAAATACTTTATTGCACACTGAAATCGAAGATAGAAACAAAACAACTTAAAAACTAAGTGACAAGTGGCATCTTATCGCTCAAGAGCAATCTCTACCAGACAACCATGGATGGATAGGATCAATGGATAGTACTATACTCCGATTAAAAAACCTGTATATTTTTTGTATACTTACAGATTACAAAACCTAAGAACTGTTGGTGGAAAATGTTTTACAACATTGATATCATCGAAGCAAAGCATAGAAACTAAAAACAATTTTTGCATTCATCATTTAATTGATCTCTCATTCGTTTTCGATTTCACATTTAAATATTTTTTTGTACACATGTGAGATTATGGGTTGTTGAAGTTTATGTTTTAGTACATACATATCAGCCCATACACGTCCACTATGTTTTAGTGTTTAGTGATAACTTTGCCTTGTTGTTTTCTGTTACTATTGTAATCAGTTTTTGTTAAGTTTTCATTCATAAATATCTTTGTTGGCATAAAATAACTTGGATTCTAAATCGGAGTATAGAGGATCTGTGTGCACATGTAGGTTTAATATACATATATTATGCCTAAAAATATAATACATACACATACATAGCATTTTGTCTATATAGATTCGGGTATGCATTCAATGACAACAGGATAAATAGTGCCCCGTTACCATGGTTTTGCATATGGGTAGCGACTTTGTTCACCTTACTTCACTGAGACTTGCAATAGTTGTACAGCCCGGGCTGTAAAGAAATGGGTGAAGAAGGAAGTAGAGTGAACAGTTTCCTGAAGCATAAAAGTTTAGGCTTAGTGCATTTACTATTTCTATTTGACCTGTAATGTACATATGTAATCCATTATAAATAAATGAACTGGACTGAATTTACTCTAGGAAATAAAACTTGCATTAATGAAGAAATACATATACTTTTTCTGGCCCCACCATTTGAGTATTTAATTTCTTGGTGCCATGAGGTTAATAATCAAAGGTGCCATGCTTTACTAGGATTTCCTCCGGCAAGGGCACTATAACAACTTAGTTGATTTCTTGCACTTTGTTCATCAATGTTTTGCTTGTAGTTTAGGATTTTGGTTCTCGTCGCGTCGATAGAAAACTAATCAAAGATAGAAATAAAATAAAATAAACAATAAATGTTTACAATACAAATACAAACAAATCTAAGGGATTATAGGCGGGACTCCTCCCAGGTGCCTACTAGCTAATATCATCAATTTGCATGGCACTTCAATACCAACAGATAAACAAAAAAATACGTCTTCTACCAACCTAACAGAAAAAATAGTGCTGCCAATTTGCTTTTTATCGAATCGACTATCGATATCGATAGTAAAGGGTGAAAATAGAGGCTATCTAATAAATTATGCTTTTTCACGCCAGATTAGGGTCAAATCCGCATTTACTAGTAATGTAGTATAGTAGCGATTGGACTTAAATGCAGATTCAAAATAAAAACAATTTCTACTGCAGTTATATTGTCTTTCAAAAGTAGCTTACAAGTTTTGTAAGTAATTATAAGTAAAGTAACAATAGTAAGTATTACGGATCAACAGGATTCACTCCAAATAATCAAAGCTATTTCAAGTGTTCAAAGGAAAGAAACGCAGATAGCTCAAAGTGACCGATAAGAAACAGTTTTAGATCACATTCTTTTGAACTATAGAAAAAGGGAATGTATAAAAAAGAGGAGTGATGGTGTGATGAGACGAGTGCTTGGAATCTGAAAACCACTGGCGAGAAAGGCTAGTTGCCTTTCTCGCTCCCATTATTTTCCATTTTTTTTTTAAATAACGTTCCCAACGTCATACACGCCGCGAGCGCCGAGTCCGGGAGGAATAAACCAGTTTTACCTTTACCTACCATTTAATTAAATTGTTATAAATAAAATACATTGATATTAACTATGTTAAATATCTCAAATGTTTTATTTCATGTTGGCTTATGCATCTTACATATGCGTCTCACGATCTCATAGATTGTACATCCTATTATTATCTACTATCGGATGGAGATAAGATAGGCAGGACCTATTCATCCTAGTGTGTGCGACATCGCAGACCAATATAATTTAAATTTGCAAAATGGTGCATCTCCTTTAATAGAACATTTTCTTTTTCAGGATTATTAATTAGTCTTGTTTTATGATTTCTGGGTAGATTTTTTGTCAAATTATGTACATCTATGAGTCATTAAATAAAGAAGCTAAAGTCGGGGTAAAAAATATTGCATGGCAACACCTTCTCCAACACCATCTCGTATTCTCTGTCTCTTACCCAGCCACGCATGCTAGTCATCTATGTAAACTTTACCTATGCAAACTGTAAACACGAGGAAAACAAGCAAAATGGCTGACGTATAAAGAAAGAGAGCAGGATGGCAGCATCCGGTCCGCCCTAGGACCAATAATTTTATGGACTCCGCCTTTCAGTTTTACGCATGCCCGTTTTTATTAGTGTGCAGTTCCAGATTTGTAATAGTGTGCATGACTAGGGAAGTGACTTTGCTGCCGAACAACCAAACTGGCTTCGGCCCAAACTGGTCCGAATCAGAAAAATACACTTGAATGCCGATTTCATTCCTGATTCATCCCATATTTAAAAGGCACGTTTTAGTGACACATAACCTGATGCTGGTGCTGATTTTTGCCATGTGCGTGTCGGAATCGCGAACCGAGTATGCCACACTATTTCAATGTAGATGATTCTACCAATGGAAAACGAATTTCGAAAAACTATGCACATTTTATAGAAAAGCTACGCACTTTTTTAGGGTTCAGTAAACAAAAGGTACCAACGGGACCCTAGTACTAGCCCTCCGCTGTCTGTCTGTCCATCTATCGGGCTTTATTGTATCTCATGATTCGTAAAAGGTAGACACTTGCATTTTTCATTATGTATTTCATTGGCACTATAATAACATACTATCAAAATAAATATTAAAATGAATGAGTGCTCCACAAAAAACATTTTTTTTTGCCATTTTTTTGCTCCACTCACGCGATGCAAAAATCTAAAAAAAAGGTTAGTGTTCGCTCCGCTTTCTGTTGCCTTAGTTTCTTGGTGATTTTGGGCCAGTGCCGCTATAAAACCTGAATTTTTTGCTCATCCTTCCTATTCCTGCGTTTATAGTCTAGAGCGCTATTGACACTTTGAACTTATAGTCAGAGGTGTGAAACATCCTTCATTCAGGGAGTTTAATGGATTAGCGATAAGGACTTAATTTGCGTATATTTGTAATTGTTTATATGTTATTTTTGCTCAAAATTTTACATCGGTGTCGATGTCATTTTGTAAGACTATCAATTTTTGCAAAATTTATAAAAAATAGGGTAATAAATAAGATAACACATTACAATACTATTATATAGCTAAATGCGCGCGGCTCTGCCCGCATGGTTGATTTAACGTTGTTGTTTTTTATAAATAATGTTTTTATTAGTGGTATTGGCATTTTGATTGATGTATACATAGATATTTATATACTGTTAATTTTATGGATATTGTATCGTTTGTGCCTTAATAAAAGAAAAATATAAACAAAGTAAATACCGACGAAAATTTTTTATTTTAACTTAATCAAATTACCTAACTTTTGGAACGAAAACTTCCGGAAAAAAACGCATGAATATTATTCCAGGTTATTAAAGTTATTATCTTGTGTATTTCTTTTTTCCTCGTACTTTGAGTTATATAAACTAGTTAAATAAATCCTACAGAAACAATAATGATAAATCAATAATACATGCTTGAGAAGAGTGTGAAAGACAGTACTTTTCTGAACCAAATCTTGAAATGGGACGAATCAGGAATGAAATCAGCAATCAATTTTATTTTCCTGATTCGGACCAGTTTTAGCGAAACTAGTGGGTCGAATGCGAAAACTAAAACCCGAAAACTAAATTTGATTGGTAAGCGCATCACTAGCACAGATGCTAAATTTATCTTGGCTAATTATTCATGGTTTTGGGCATTATTTGTATCCTAGACTCATAGGAACACATGGACTAGATTGTTAAAATGTTGTTACTACAGATTTCTAGTAATAAAAATAATTACTTTAGTATTTATACTGACCGAAAAACTTACGCATTTAATGACAAATCCGGGACTTTTACTCCACCTTTTGTGCTTTTTGAAGGACAGAAGTTCATCAGTCTTAGCACAACTTTGAACTAACTGTCACGTCATAAGCTGACACGATTGACACTGACAGTGCAGTATAGCTATACGTACACTAGCTATCTCTTTTACTCATAGCTTGACTCCGAGGGACAGACAAAGATACATGACAACTATGGTGATACATAGGTATAAGATCGGAAATGACTTATGCTACCTCTACCTACTTATTTCTCTATGGGTCCGCCATTATTTGCCATGCAAACTCCATACAAAAGTTTTGATGTTCCTAGTTTCGGTAGGCTGAAACAAATGTCAAATCAGTGTAGGCCGCAGTCAAAATGAAAAAGCTCCGAATCGAATGCAAATTTGGTTCGAAATATGACAAACAGATTCGTTTGCTTCTGTGTGAATTGTCCAGAATTGTTGTTGTTGTGTTGTGTGTTGGGTAAAATATCAGTAAAATAGCAAAAACTAAAAATATTAAGAGCTAAGATGCTTAATCTCTGACATTTGCATCACAATTATAAATGTAAAATTATAAATGTGTGTGTTCGTTACGCACCTTCACGCCACGCTTAAAAGACTACAGATTGGAATAAGGTACAAGGATAGCTTTCTCGATATCGAGGCCATCATTCCATAGGGCCAATTTATTTTGTTACTCTATTTTCTAAATCTAGAGGTCAGACTGCAAAACACACACACTTTTGTGCCTTTGATTTATATAATTATTTATCAAAATAGTGACAAAAACATATGATCCACACAGATAGATTCCGAAAAAATTATGTCGTGCCATACAGACTTATCCACGGTATACGCTTAAATTATTAGTTTTTGTATCAATCTTGCCCGGATTTGTCAGTAATACCCTAATTAAGACGGGCTCAATTAATTTGGTACCTTATCATATGTTTTAAGACCTATTTTGTACAGCATAAACGCAATAAACTATCTTGAATCTATGATTTGAGTAAAAGTGTTTTGATGCACGAAAATAGAATTTTACACATACATACGTAAGTAAATAAGTATTTTTTTAATTTTGTGCGTGTTTCAAATTATACTTCTAGGAGAAAAGTAGTTTTAAGCAAATCGTAAGAACAAATAATTACTTGTAGAATACATAAAATGCAAAAAGAAACAGTTTGTTTTTTATGTAGCGTGCGACCTTTACCTGACGACGTCTGCCGACTCATCACGCTCGCACGCGAACGCGAGATACGGCTCGTATGCGGGTGCAGGCGAGATGAAGCGTGGCCTGATTAGGTCTAGCGAGATTCTAGGAGTTGAGTGGTAGAAAAATGTTTCTAAACGAATAAAGTTTTGTTTTGAATGTTTAACGTAAATAAACGTAAAGTGTAATAACTATTTAAAAGAACGTCATTGAAATAAAAAACACATGTCAAAAAAATATCATCGTATATCAAATGTCAAATTTGCGTAATCGATCGATCGGATTAGAAACATGTTGCAGGCCGCACAAATATTGACTGCGGGCTGCGCTTTGGACAGCCCTGATCTATTATGTGACGGCATATAACTCACTGTAGCTACTACGTCAGTCTTCTTACAATATTTTCTGGTCCAACAGTTTACAATATGTATAAATATAATGATATGTTTCGATTGGCGTTTTGGTCCAAAAAGATCCGCAGAGCTTCACGGTCCTCAAAAGATCTGCAGATGCACAAAAAAGTCCGAAACAGGCCAAAACGATCCGCACTGGCAGCGCTGTTTCAAATAGTGCCATCCACACTCTACAGATACAGAAACCTCTCGGACGAACGAAATGACTCTTCCCATTTACAAAACACTCCCCCGCAATCTTAGCAAGGTCTTCGCTTGCTTACATATTGCGTCGAATAAGTTAATAATAATTTATACATACCTATATCCAGCAGAAATGATGATGATAATGTAGGTATTGCTAGCAAAACGATAAGAAAGTCGGTAAATTCGTGGAAATTTTTAGGGTTTCGTGTTCGGGTATGAAACCCTCATGTCTCACTCTGCCTGTCCTGTTTTCGCTCACTAATAATCTCAGCAACTAGGCTTTTAACTTGAAATCTAAATAGCCACAGATATGATAACGCTCTTAATTAAAATGTATTCTATATTTTTATAACTTACTTAAACTCAGTGTGTGTTAGTATTACAAGCTTGTTAGATAGCCTTATCTAAAAATATTAAATACAATTACTAAATGTTAATGTAATTACTCTAAATTTAAGTAGTCTCTGGCTTATAAAACGCTGTTCCTATATGTTTCTATGTTGTGTAGTTTCTAGGTTGTTAAATTTACTCAAAATGTACTAGTTTTATTTGAATTTCATTAGGAACTACTAAAATTGAAAATGATCAATGGTGGTCCGCTCCGGGTACCAAGCTCCGAGGATTGCCATCTTAGCAATTGGCACCCCTTGGGGTGACACTGGTGACAATGATAAGCCACACGCACAGCCAGTTCACAAAATTTTCGCGGCTCCCTTCGTTTGCTTTTTGTAGTTTAGGTTTATTAATAGGTAATAAAAAGATAAGATAAAAGATAATTAAATTATATCTTTTTATTAACAATTTCCTCAGCCCCGCCGCAAATTCTCCAAAACTTTCACAGATCATTCCACTCGTTGTTTTGTGAATACCCGAACAAGTATCAAAAATTTCGACGGTTCGCTCCGCTCCCTGTCTTATCTTTATCCACCACAGCCTATTGTAGAATTTTGTAAGGCTTTACTAACAATGTTTTAATAAATTAACAAAAGCACCGAATTAACCGAAAACATGAAATCGGTTCCTAATCATTTGTGAACCGGTTGTTTTTATAGCCCATAGAACCGGTTATACCCTGTTCTTTCGGATCCGGGAAAAACCGGTTCCTATGCCCTAATTGTGACTAGCTACGCAGGTCTCAATAGTGGAAAATTTCTTTGCAACGGTAATTTTTTGTTCCATAAAATTTACATTTGGTCTGAATGCTAAATGCTATTTTCAAACTATACCAGTAATTTACTACCTATTTTATGATCACCTTGGACGGAGAAAATCACCTCCCTACTCACGACATGACGTTATCATTTCATTGAAGTTGACAATTCATGCTAGAAGATTGAACTTTCATTCATTCATTCATCATACCGAATGAATGGGTACTTTTATCAAGATATCCTATATATAGATACCTATACTATATAAGCGCGTGTAATGGTGTGTAATTACACGGTAACGCTAATATAAGCGCGGTAACGCTAATATAACCTTACGTAATAAGGCTACAGATGTAATTTAGACCCAGCTATCTCTTAACACTAGAGTGCACTGTATATACTGTATATTCATTTTATGTGTATTATTTGTTTGTATTTATAGATTTTTCATGTAGTCTTATTGTGTTTTGTTCACTTTTTTAGATGGCGGGTAACTTGAACTATTTGTTTGAAGAAATAGGTACAGAGATGGCTGCTGGAGGATTATGAAGATGAAGATCTTATGAGCGAAAGTGAGGAAGAAGGAGAAATCACAGAACGTAGTGGCCCGCCATTCTGATACTGAACAAGACATCGAGGAGGATGATGACGTGGATGAAAACGTGTCTCTGTCGAATTTGGCTTCCTACTAGCCCCGTAATGGTACAAAATGGAGTAATTTACACCACTTACTTCAAAAACCAGATCTCATAAATTTTTTGTCCATCCACCAGGCATAATAGATGCAGCAAAATATGCTAAACCAAGGTCTTGCAAGACCTGCTCTTGAGCGTCGTATATCCCAGTAAAGTATACCCAGGGATATAAAACTGAAAAGCAGACTACTTCCAGGACTGGCAAATCAACCCCCACAATATAATATATCTATACGGAGAGGAGTAGGCCGGTGTTTTGTTGCAGTAGAGCTCGCGATCGCAGATTGCGCAAGCAATGTATGAGGCGCATTTGTAGCGAATATCACGCAGTCGTGTGTCCTGAATGTATACCACCAGAGCGATTTGTTACCATTACACTAATCATTGGTTCAGTTAGATACTTAGATACCAAATTTTTGATAATTAATTTGTTCATAAATTAAAATAAGACTTATAGATATCTAACATTCCAAAAATAGCTGATTTTTAAGAAGTTTATATTTATGCTTCTAATTATAATTATAAAGCTAATTTTATTTGAATATCTATTACATAATAATAGAAATAAAGATGTTTTGTAATTCTATACTGTTTTTTACTCATTTGATATCTTATGTTGGGAATTAATTGACCCATAAGTGGTGTACACCTGTAACCCGCGCGTGCGCTTAAGGAGTAGGTATTTATGGGCGCGTGCACTCTAGTGTTAAGACCCTCAGTTTTGTCGGACACCATTTATGGTGTCCGACAAAACTGAGTACTGCCTATAACCATCGGGCAACCATCGGGGTAATGTGACGAGTCAATCGATACCTCACTTGTTGAAATCGAAGTAGTAGTTTCAGCGCTACGTGGGAACAAAGAAATCGGCTACATACATACATAGGGTGCTAAAATCATAACCCTCCGGTAGTCGGGTAAAAATACGAGTGCATACAATGTAAAATACATGTTGAACATTTAAAAAGCCATTATCTCTAAATACTTATTTTGATGATGAGCCCCTTCTTTTCCTCTACCCTTCATTTGTCCCGAGACAAGAATCGAACCTCCTGGAACCTTTTACGTCGCAGGTGTATCTTCACCCGCTGCGCCAGAGGGCGTCAACTACTAGATTGAAACAGAAACAATCTCATTCCAGTATTTGAGCCGGATCACACTTTCATGAGTGATCAATTCCACCATCAGGTCAATCTTGCTATGAAAAGAAAAGGAAAACCTTTACGATTTTCAAAATTTCACAGATTTTGCAATCAAATCGAGGGTAGAAGAATGATGAAGCCTACTAAGACAACTGCAATCTGCCTTACCACAGATTGTTGAACTTATTTACCTAGATCGGTTTCATCGGGATCACTGCTAATCAGGTCACGGTATTGGCCCTGCCAAGTTGAGTAGACGGCCGCCATCGGTAGCTCTTTTTTCGAACCATCTCGTGTCACCTTTCAGCTATCGATATCTTTGTTACAAATGAAACCTATATTCTGTACTAGCTGACCCGTGCCCACTTCGTTAGGCGGTAAACAATTTTAGTAGTCTATAAAACTATCAAATAACGTTGTTTAAACGATGAGTGTTTAAGCAAATTCAATAGGTAAAATAATTTTCAAAATTTGGTCAGTAGTTTCAGAGATTACCCCCTACAACCACACAAACCTTACTTATTTTAATTAGTGTAGTATAGTATAGATTTTCATACACCTAGATTTAATTGAATGGACGTCACACAGCTCCACATTTACATAGGTATATTATGCGCTTCAAAGTAAGCTTGATAGTACCTACTGGTGAATAGAGCACTACACATCTATTCTGCCCTCCCGAGACTAAAGTGCAGTATCAGCAAAATAACGATTGCGAGAAAACGGCATTTAAAGTTAAGAATTTGATTTAAAAAATAAGTGGATGCATAAACAAAACAAAAAAATGTAGAACGGTTGTAAACGTGTAGGTTCACTCGTCTTATTGACAAAAACAAATATTTAATAATAAATGAATTTATTATGGCCATTTATAATTTATGGTACCTATTACTGCAACACCCTTTTCATAAAAATAAACATTTAAAACTGAGTAAAACGCAGTAAAAAGTCCTATTACTGCGTTTGGATTCGTTTTTTTAACAAGAAACCCAACTAACATGCAGTAAGGTGAAAATAATACTGCATGTTAGTTGGTTTTATAGGGCAAAGGTGCTTGTTTTACTAGTGCAGTAAGAAAAACAGCTAGTTTATATGTAGTAGAATGTTTATTTTTGCATAATTAATAACAATATTTCTACTCAGTGAAGTAAAATTATCAAAACAAAACATGTTATCTAACAAATTCTTGTCAGTTTTCTCATAATAATAACATTAAAGTATTTTTTTTAAACAATTTATCTTGGAATTTAGGAGTCCTACTTTAATGCTTAATAATAAAATATACTCAATGTAGTTGCGTATTATTAAAAGGTGGACATAATATTGAGATCAACATTACAGTAAAACTAAATCAAACAATTTGGTAAACCTTACATAATTAGTTTCTAGAAGTAATTTGCTATTTTTAACAATCAACCAATGCTATGTTTAAGCCTGTGAAACACACGCTTAAAAATAGCATTGGTGGAGTTTAGCTTTTGAAGCCTCTAAGTACCTACTTTACTACTAGGTTAAAGTTATAAAAATGTATGTAACAACAGTTAATGCACAGCCAGTATCAACCTTGTATCATTGCATCATGTATCATTATAAAACAGTCTCACAAGGTGTAGTACTTTTATTGAAGTACAATCTAATTAAACTTACCTTTCAACATGCAATTATAAAACAAAAAAAATAGTTTTTTCGTTGTACATAATAATCAGTCTTATACAGTTAACCATAAGGCACATTATTTCTTAGAATAAATACGGCAAATCCTTTAAACATAAACCGAAATCAAAAATCACAATCGTTTCAAAATTCAACATTATTCATCAATATCAAAAAATGATTCTTCTGGTTCTTGTGGTGTAGAACTAACAGAAAGGTTTTTCCAGAAGCTCAATCTACTTTGTGGAATAAGTGGCCCTAGTATCTTTAAGATGTTTCGTTTCCTTTCACCATCAACACCTTTATGAACAGTTTTTGCAGTAAAGTTAGGCAAGGTCTTTGATTTGAGACAAGATAGTCCCTTAAATTCTATCTCATCAAAGCTCTTTTTGTAAAATAAACAGTAACTTCCCCTCTTTACCATGAGATGCACAATATCTTTGATGTATACCCGGTTTCCATTACTATCCTTGTTTTTTTTTGTGAAATATGAGATTTGTAATTAATAAAATCATTTATTTCCATGCTTTTGACTTCAACTTTCCCCGATTTCAATGAATTTTTAACTGCTTCTAAAAAGTCTTGATAATCATAAAGCTTACCCTTTTTGTCCATCGACTGCTCCACAAAATGATGAAAGGAATCAGCGGACATAAAAGTATGACCTGGTTCGAAAAACTTGACTTCAATTGTTATGGCTGAAATCTCTAAGTTGTTAACTATACTTACCAGGAATGTAAAAAAACACCAGTTTTTATTTTGTGCCGAGCAATTGTCAAGCCACAAAATGATGTGCTCTGCATCACGATTACTTAGTAAGAACGCTCTAAATGTACTGGTGATGTCCTCTGCTTTCTACCAGACACCGCTTCATGCCAAACTGCTGCAAATACATGACCTTTCTTGAAGTTTCCCAGGGGTACAAATGTTTCATTGTATGCCACAAGTCTGGGGCAAAACAAAGCTGACTTTAAAGTATCAATGCGAGGTAACATTATTACTTTTTGTAGATCGACGGACACAATTACAGTATTAGGGTGATTAATCGCCTTTGTGTCTACATCGTACATCTTTCGGGCCAGTCCATACTTCATTTTGTGCTGAGCGTAGGTCTTACATATTTCGCAATCAGTACACGGTTCCTTTACATGATCAAGGTTGTGGAGGTTGAAGGTTTCACAAGTCTCGCATTGTTCGTGGCCGAGTTTAGCGAAAGATATATTCATTTCGTTTGTTAAGTGATCTCTGTAAGTTTCTAAACTGCATTTGAATTCGGGGTACTGTTCTTTGAAATTTTCATACATATCTGTTATTGTAAGGTCACTTGGCAAATATCTCTTGTTGGGTGCATGCACTCGCCTATAATGATGTACACATGGATTGAATGATTCGATATGAGCCGTGATCAAAGTCCGATCTATAGCATGAGAATTTCTCAAATTACGGCCATCTCTTCTATCATTCTGTTCTACAATTGACTTTTTCAGAACAGCATTTACACGTCTGTCATTTTTTATGTTATATCCCAAAGTACTTAAGAAAAACACTTTGCATACTTCATAAGAATGTTGTTCTGCTTCTCTTTTTGTTAAACGGTACTTGTAAGTTACATTTCGTGGTCGTTTCAAATTCTTTTTACTTTTCTTGCAATCTTCCTCCGTCACGAGATTTTTGATAAATATGCCTTGATGCTCCCAATCCAAAGACCAATAATATTTGTGAATTTTACTTCTATCTTCTTCAGTGAAATTTACAGAACATAGTTTTTTGCACAAGTTTGGACAGGGTTCTCGCATCGGATATTTCTGTAATTTTTTGGTATATTGAAGTTCACTTTTCCGTTTCTTACATGTTTTATTGTGGGGTTTCACATTAGGTAATTGTACTGCCTGGGTGTTGACATTATTGTTCTGAATTTCGGCTGGATCGTTTGTGATATCTAAATCACTTAAACTCGACAATGTTGACGACGACGATAGATCAGGGACGTAGTTTTTATCCTTTACAGAATCATTTGAATCTTCCATGAAGAAATCATGGAATGGTGTTGAAGGCACCATTGTTTCATTACATAATAGATCAATGGCCGTTGTTTCTACGAAATCATCATGAATCAGGTTGGTATCTTGAGCTTTTGATGGATTCAAGTGGTGTTGTGTTGGAAATATTTCAAAGAATTTACTCAAATCAAAATTTTGTACAACGGGGTCGTTGTATAGGTTTTTATGGGCGAATGCACTGTTTTCTACATTGGAAATTTTTTCCAGTGACACGTAGTATGAATCGCCAAACTGATATTTTTGAATTTCAGATGGGTCCCTTAGTATTCCTTTTGGAGGCGAATTATAGTTGTTGTCAGGAAGTACAGGTGATATAGCTCTATCCGGTGGTAGCACGTCATTTTCAGATTGTTTGCTTAAGAGTGAAAAAATTTTTTTTGATCTCTCATTCATATTGATGAACCTGCAAGAAAACGAGAATTGGTAAGTTGAATAGTGGAAATCAGAACTACTTTCAATTTTATAATATAAAAAAAACTTAGGATGTTAGGTAATCTTTTAAAAGTAGTTAAATAATGAATGCTGGACAATCCACAAAGCATTATCTAACCCCAAGGTAAGAAGAGCTTGTGTTATGAGTACTAGATAACTGATATACTTAATTACATTATAATTATATAGCTAGATATTTTTTATTATACATAGAAACATTCAGAACACCCTAACTTTCTGCAGATCATACACAGATTTGTCCCAAGGCGGGAATCAAACCCGCAACCTCCGGCGTCGCAAGCAGACCTAGGCCCGAGACACCATCGAGTTTACTTAAAAGGTTTTTGGGAGGTAACCTAGTCTATGCAGACTGGGCGGAATAATGCTATTATATTTATTTATATGCTATGCTATGGTAGGTACAGTGTATGTGTAAGGAAAATAACCAATGCTTTAAGTATCTGGATATAGAATGAGAGAGAGGTCTCTTACCCGCTAAATCCTGGCGCCAAAAAAAACGTAAGCACCGCGACGACGCGACGTGACCGGAGCACACGTCCACCCTGGCACGGTTCACTGGGGCGACTGATCAATCACTTCATTAAACGTACCAACTAAAATGCAGTAACTGCTACATGGATCTAGTTTACGAATAAATATTTATTTATTCAAAACTGACTAAAATGCAGTATCACGCTTGATACTGCGTTTTAATTGGTTTGATCTATTATAATTTGTTAACTTGATTCCATTTAAAACGCAGTATATCAACGCATTACTGCACTTTAGCTGGGAATAACTGTATGAGTGTCACATGTTAGCCTAACTAATCTGCAGCAATGCTGTATTTTACTGCATTTTAGTTAGTTTACAATGATTATTGAAGGTAAGGACTCTCAACTAAAATACAGTTAGCTTTGATTTTACTGCATTTTAGTTGGGAGTTCGTGACAATAAATTGTATTTTTCTAATTGCAGTAAGAACAGCTTGTATGGAGGTAAATTTTACTGCATATTAGTTAGTTTTAATTTTTTTTTTTGCAATAACACAAAACTATCTAAAGGGCCGTAAAATTTGATTGCTTACTGCATTTTAGTTAGGAAACCTTAAAATTTTCTCTGCTTACTGCACTTTAGTTGGGAAATCATGCCAAATAGTTAATTTTATTGGGTTTGCAGTAAGAGTAAACTGTTAAATAAAAACCACCTAATTGTCCTAGAAAAAAAAAATATAATTCAGCAGAAAGCTTATGAAACCCGCTATCAGAATCAATAATAAAACGAAAATCGCCAAATGGCCTATTACTGCACTTTAGTGTCTGGAGGGCAGTATTGTCCAGTTCTAAAACTGGAAGGAAGAATCACCAGTCGTCCTAAATGTTCACAATTTCTATCTTGATTCATGGCGTCTCGCAGATCTACATAATTCTCAGCGCGCAGTCTTCTCTCATTAGTTCTGTTCTGATGTATATCAAACGCTTCGTTTAAATTTTGGCGTAAGTGTCCACCAGAAAACGGTTAAACGAACCTCGAAAACTTTCGAAACCCAGGTGAGCAATGCGACCTTCTCTTATTGGTAAAATGTATCTAGGCGTAGAATTGCATTGCAGAAACTTTTTAGTGTCCAATCTCGTCAATTTTCGGATTTACATGTCGAAGATCAAAGTTGTATCCGTCTTCGCCACGACAGTAGGTATATAAGCGAGTAGAGACTGAAGAGCATCAAATGCCTGGTGCGTTTCGCCAACGCATTGCAAGCGGTCATCCCAGGTACGCAGCACAATGTCCGGCCTGTCACAGTGCTGATCTACCAGGACGACGGCAACATCATTGGTAGCGAGAGCTTTGTACCAACCGGATGCTGTCCAGTAGGTCGTTTATCGGCATTAATAACAATTGTGTAATAATTTTCTTGGCTTTGGGGTATGGACTCGTATTTTATGTTCTTCCTCGTAGTATGAACTCAAATCATGCTAAGTATGTATCATTCGAATCCATTCAGTAGTTTTTGCGCTATTTTAGGCCGAGAAATGTCACTTCCATCCCCACTCTAAGTTCTCGAATTCCAGGATAAAAAGTATTACATGACCTTTCTCGTAGTATGAACTTAAATCATGCCAAGTTTCATTTGAATACATTCAGTAGTTTCAGCGCTATACGCAGCCAAGAAATTTTACCCTACTGCGGGGGGCCACTGTGGGGGGCTAATGAGGGGGTACCACTGCGGGGCAATGTGGGGGGCCCACTTCCAACACTTCTGGGGCCCCACTGCCGGTGCACTGTGGGTGCTACTGAGGTCCTACTGCGGGGCAATGTGGGGGCCCCACTGCGGGGGGCTACTGAGAGGGTCCGGTTGCGTGAGGGGCCCCACTGCTGGGGCCCCCACTACCTGGGGCCCCACTTCCAGTGCCCCCCACAGTGGGGGGCTATCGCTCTCTACCGCCCTTGCCCCGCGCGCCATCCTGCAACGCGCAAAATTTCACTTCCATCCTCTCTCATAGGGAACCCTTCTGAATTCCGGGATAAAAAGTATTTTATGCCCTTTTCTTGTAATATGAACTTAATTCATGCTAAATTTCATATGAATACCTCTAGTAGTTTCGGCGCTATGCGCAGCCAACAAATTTTACTTTCATCCCCTCTCCCAAGGGAACCCTATTAAAATCCGGGATGAAAAGTATCCTATGTCCTTAAGTTTCATTTGAATACATTTAGTTGTTTCGGAGCTATGCGCGGCCAAGATACATACAGACAGACAGACAGACAGACATGATGGAAAAAATATCATTTTTGGCATCAGTATCGATAATAGAGTGCCCTCCAAAAAAAAATTTCAAAACATATTGGACCTGTTACAGTTTTATTATAAGAATAGATTTCGCTATCAAAAAAACTAGTTTCTTTATTCATGTGAACCCTACAAAAAATTATGAGTCATGTTAGTACCTTTGACTATGAAGTTGGCAAATTACCTACTGAAACCTAAGATCTGTGAAACCTTCGAGAAGGTAATTTGCCAATTCATTCGTAGGTGATAAAATGGCTGACTTGGCTCTTTTCGTGTGGTGGAAGTATTACGAGACGAGACTTAGCACAATGTTAGCATAATGTTTTTGTTCGAATTTCTTATACTTACCTTAAACATCATCAATCTTGCCAACAGAACAGCGGTGATCATTTAGGTAACCGATATTATATTTCAGGTACGGAGAGCAGCATCAATTGGTAACCCCTTTAACGTTTACACTTCTACCGCTAGGGTTACCAATTGATGTTACCTCAAAACCATTAGGTTTTTTTAATAAAACAGTAGGTATGTAAAATAATTCTTTGATATATTTAAAAATACAAGTTCTTGTTTATTTACTTTTCTTCTCTTCACAAAAGGTTTTTACAGTTTAGGTGTTAAGTCGAAAGAGAGAAAACCTGTTTGTAAGAGACTAATCCCAGTGATAGGTTTTAAACATGTCTGTTTTTAAGGACCAGCTTAAGTATATTAAAGTTTAGATCAATTTTTAAGATGAACAATAACCAACCGTATAGTTCCCGGTACCGGTACTCGGCACCGATATTTACATATGTCAAAGCTCATTTTGGCCAAAGGTTAATTTGACAAAACTAGTTTTGATTTAGGGTTTTGACTGTAAGATATATATATACATAAAACACAAATAAAAATATTCTATTTTGAGTACAAACAGGTTGAGTACAAAAATCTAACAATGACGTTTTACAGAGTGGAATTATGAGATGGGACTTGGGTGGGACTGTAAGGTATTAGTAATGTTGTGGTCCTCTTCCTTTCAAAAGAATATGATAGATGCTATGCTGTGCTAGTAGACAATGGTGATTCTGTTGGCATCGTAATCTAAACTAACTAGGCTAAAATTGTATTTTATATTTTAGTTTAGATTTGGTGACGATAAAATCACTACCAGTGTTTCCACTAAAGTACTCGTAATACATCTATCAAACTATCAAGGACTTTTTTAAAATAAATGATCTCATCATTACCAATTGAAAAAGGGTGTAGCAGGGTGAAGGAGACTTCGTTTGATCGTGTATACCATGTAAAACGTCACTCAGGAATAATAATAAGTATAACTAATAATTACGAGTATAATACAAAAACCATGATATATACAAAGTAGTGATTATATACCTACTTACTTTACATCAAGTGCTATGCTAGCTAATATGACTAATAGTCTTAAACTAACTAATAAAAATTACATATAAACATACATTAAATACTTATCTAATCTAAGCTTACATACTATTTTAATTGACTCTCACTTTATAGTCGGGAGTAAATATTTTTACTTTACTGTGGGTTATTTATTAGCAATAAGGTGATTCTGTTGACTTTATACTTTTATTTAGTGTGCGCACTGACATTTTCGAAGTATTTTATATATTTATAAATTGTACCGTCAGGATAAAACTATTCTAGAGAGTGATTGGTAGCTGGGTGCAAAGCTTCAAAGACAAGCCAGAGTAGACCATTTAGAACCATTTGAGCCATGACTGTTTAAGGCGAAGTGTCACCTTTGACTTTTTATGAATTATTTTGGTTTTTGGGAACGCAAAATTGAACAGTTAATTGATAATAAGCTAGTTAAAAATAATAAGCTAACTGTTTTTTATTTTAAAAGTAAAAAACTAAGAGTAAAAGAAAACTAAAAATTTGTACTTTAGCGGACTGCATCTGCGACAGGTGTGTCTACTAGCAGAATAAAAAGAATTTTTACGGTTGCCAGAAACCCTGATTCGCCGGGCGGCAACATGGCGCCAGTTTGTCGTACGCCTGGTAAGAAAATAAGTGTCGATCGAGTGACTGACCTAGATGACAGGCATTTGACGCAGTTGTCTGAAAAGGGGCGTGCATAATTACCATAAAACAGAAACGGAATAAAGAAAATTGAAATTACAACCGGATATTGATTTTAAAGGATTAAATATAAGCCTAAGGACCATATTGAAAAACTTGGGTTTTAAGAGGAGAAAGACTCAAGACAACAGAAAACTTTTGATCGAAAAATGGGACATATGTTTGAAGCGAACTGAAAATATACAGATGAATCATATGTATCTTTATAGACTCCTCACATTCAATGTCAAAAGCATGAAGTGACGATAGCATCGAGGGGTTGAAAAATCGTTTATGAAAAGGACAACGCCTTGTGATTTTGCATGTTGGAGGAAAAACCGGTTTTGTGCCAAACGCATTACTGATTTACAAACCGGCTTCAAAGTCCGGAGATTATATCGATTCAGGATACATGCATTTGCAAAATTATGAAAAATGGCTGAAAACAAAATTAACACCAAATCTACCTATTCTAAAAAATTTAATCTACATTATTGGCAATTAATTTCATGCTGAAATGTACATTTCTTGTTAAAACGGCAATAACGTAAACAATTATGAAAATTTAACAACTTTTCTTAAACGACCATCGTCCGGATTCAAAAGCAAAAAATCAAAAATTATTACTAGCGAAAACATAGAGCAATTTTTAATAAAAGCCCCAGATCAGATTATATATACTTAGCGACGAAGGTACCAAATATCATTATTTATTTGAGACACAGTTAAGCCAAAATGGCTGGATGGATTTGGATGAATTTTGATACACAGAACTTAGTCTTATTAAATATACTTTCCGCGGCTATAAATTGATATTTAGTTTTGTTTGTTACAGGTTGCTATGATATTAGGCGTTAACGGAGCATGTCGGAGTATCGAACTCTATAATATTACCAAAAAAAGACAGAATTTCTTGATAACAAAGCAATAATAACATTGCGCGATACTAAAACAAAGATTGACCGGAAAGTTGTAATCCAAGTAGAGTTCCTAATATAATGTAAAAATAAAATAATAATCTTCGTCCAGCGAAAACAACATCAAATAGGTTTTTTCTTATCTATCAGAAAGGACCTGCTTCGTGCACTTCGCATGAAGCAGGTCATTGGAAGACACAATAGCTAAAATACCTAAAGAAATAACAACTTATTATTTACGTGACAAATCCTGAACGTTACACTGGGCATTGATTATGTGCATTTTATTTCATTTAAAGTACCTACAAACGAAATAATGAACAATAGAGTTTGGTAGCTTTTCATAGCCTTCTTGGTTATTCGTGTTTGTCCTACTTTCTAGTCTATGGTTAAAACTGCGTAGTTGAGTATAGACGTATACCATCACCACAAAAAAACAAAAGTGGATAATAAACCTTTTCCATATAAAAATCCTCAAACCATCGTTTTACTAGAAATATAAACGCATATCTCCAAAAGGTTATGGGCCCAGGATAGCTTGCTAAAGTGTTGTGTAAATTATAAAAAGATAAAACTTTGATCTACATAATGGCTCAAATAAAATCGAAACGAAATATAAAGCATTTCGAAGTCGAAAAATATAGCGTGTGGAAGTTTCGGATTCGTGCCCTATTATATGAGATGGACGTTATAAAAGTGATCGGCGAAGAACCTATCATATGTTCCAGTGAGTGGGAGAAAAGCAACCGAATTGCGAAGAGTAGCTACTATCGTGGAGTATTTGTCAGATTCCTACCTCAGATTTGCATAGGACAGTACAGCGCGGGAAATCTAAAAATAATTGGACGAACTTTACGAACGAAAAAGTATCGCGACACAATTGGTGTTACGTAAGAAGCTACTGGTGCTAAAATTACAAGGTGACCAGCCCATCTTAAAACATTTTTAAATTTTCGGACATCGGACTACGTAATAAACAGGAAGATCTTTTTATTTTCCACACAGTTTTAAAATTTCGGTCGCTAAAAGTGGGCAATTTATTTCAGCTACAAAAAGAGGAATCCTTCCGGTTACTACCAACTTGGGCATTTAAAGGACGACCATCTCATTACAGTTACTGCAAAGATATAAATATAAAGAGTTTGTATTTTGCTGATAAAAAACATATTTGTACTTCGTATAACCTGCGTAGGTACTTAAAGAATAAGATTGAGAATGCTAAGCAGAACTTCTCTCATGCTGTCCTGCTCAGGTCGAATACGTTCCGAGTGAAAGAAAATGAGAGATGGCGTCATTCTCAATCTTATTCTTTAAGTAAGCAGGTTTAATTTACGTATCGACACGCAAAAGCAGATATGGGAATGTAAGTTTCGCATACAAAAATAACAGATGCAAAGCAGAAACATCATGATTACTACTAAATCGTGGAAGAACCAACACAGATTTCACGTATTAGCAATAATATATAATAATTCTCTAATAAGCGCACATAATTTCTCCAAAATGATATTGGACAACTAACGACAAATGATGACGCGCCGCTAAGCTCCGAATTCTCAAACGCTGATCAGATTTGAGCAGGCCTCATCGCTAAAAATCTTTAAAAATCGCGACTTGAGATTACTCAAATCTATTAAGCGTTCGAGTACTCGTTATTAAAAGGAACTAAAAGAATGCCCAAAACTAAAAAATAGAACTCTAACAATTTTTCATTTTTAGATTCGGTTTGTTATGAAAAACGACGTTCGACTACTTGTTCAACGTAAGTTTATAAAGCTAAAGAAAGACAGATCCACGCTTTCGAATAGCGAAAGTAGACCATACTACAGGAGAGAGATTATGGGAAAAATTATGTATATCCCTGCCAAAAAATCTCTTATAATCTTATAACCCGCAGTCTGCGGGCTACCCGTGCTTCCGCACTAAGAAGTGAGCATTCAGTTTGCAATGGAAGCACCTTAACGTGCGTATGGGGAAAACAAAACCATTTATGGTAAAATTAAATGCATCATCAAAACCATGGATTTCTGTATCACTATCAATAATTCGGCACCAAAGAAGAAATGTCAGAAGTATTCACAAAATGTGGCCACTCTTTTATAATATCGTACAGCTTATCACCCGGACTCAATGTAGACGCTAACTGCCTATGACCGAAAAGTTTATAGTCTTTTGCAATCTTATTGAGTCCAATGCCCCTTTGTATTAGTTTTTGGGCAGCTTCGATTTGCTTTTTCGGAGGTGGGTTTTGGTTAAACGTGCCTATGAAGGCGATGCCTATACTGTACTTATTGTAGCCGAGTGTATGTGCGCCTTGGTAGTCCCAGCCCCGGCCGCAGTAGGCGGAACCGTCACCTGCTACAAGGAAATTGTAGCCGATGTCGTACCATTTACGTGACTCGACGTGGAACGACTGGATCAGGCGGACTCGCAGGACACATTCACTCTGAAAATAGATATATATATAATTAATGAAATATATAAATATAATCATTTATTCAGTTTTTTCATCTGTACATAGTGAAATCATAACATAAACCCTTGAAGTAGTTCACAAAATATAAGTAGTCTATAAGAATATTATTTGTAAGTTCTGTTTATATTCATACACAGGTCAAACAGTTCACTAATTTGCATATCATCATAATCATCATATCAGCCAATACACGTCCAAGGCTGGACATAGGCCCCATACGACGCCACAAATATTCGACGACTCCGTGCGACCGTTACGATGTCGTCGGTTGAGTGGATGGTCTCCCAACACTCCGTTTCGCGTTGCATCGTGGCCGCCACAATTATACAAATATTAGTAGAAATCATGAATAGCGTTTTGTTTCAGAATCATTTATCTTATAGAAGCGATCAGCATTAATTTAATTTAACAGAGTAGAGTAGGAAAAGTCAGATATTACCTGGCTACTACAGTTTTCGGTGGCAGTGTGTGTTATGATGACCCATGGTGCAGGCAGTTTGAGGGGATCGAGAGGTTTTTCTACTGGACTAGCCAACCAGTCTGTCCTTGAGACTATGCGCAAATGGTTAGGTGCTATCAACAATGGATCGGCTGAAATTTTACAAAAAATTGTTTTACAAACATTTTAAAGTATAAAGCAGTACATTTGGTTTTGTGATATATCATTATATAGGAAAGGCATGCATTAAAATATTGTATTTTAGATGAAAAACAACTGATTCAACGTAATTCAGGCTGATAACTTCATAAGGCTAACAACATGGGTTAAAGTCAAGCTTCAATTCTAATAATTATATAATATAAGAAATACCTTCACAATTATAGAATTGTGTGTCATTATTATTGTAGGCATGACTTGACACAGTCCCAGAAATAGCCTCCATATCAATTGTTTCATATGTTAGTTTCATGTAAAACCATAAAAATGTTAGCAGCAGCACCACCAACAGGGTTATTAGAAGTGATATTGTATCTAGTTTGATGTGAAACACGCCCTCCACCTTGGTGCCTGCAATAAATGACAATCAGTCCGGGTGTGAATGATACTGCATCTTGAGATGGGATCTTTTGCACCTAGGATTTAAATATTCATTCCTGTCTCATCAGGAGGTTCTGCCATAGGTAATTAACCATGCTTGGTAGGCAGAGGACAAAAGGAACTGCTGCTATTCCTCTGGTAGGTTCCCTTAGTCTCTTACAACATCCATAGACTAAGTTGGAGGGGTTGATTCTTTGGTTGTGACCGCGCCCCGGTTAAAGGTTTCATGTTGTTCAATGTTTGTTTAGTTTGTATCCCAATAAGTTATGTGATCATATTTAAATATTTTAATTACATTACTATTTCATAGATGTAATTAATAATAATTACGTTTTTTTTACAGCGGGGCAACGCAGCCAGCGTCTTGAGTATGCTTCCGACTGGTATTTATATGGACTAGTTGAGCTACCTGTAGATTGTTTGCCACAGTCTGCAGTTAGCTCAATTGTAAATACCAGTTTAATTTGTTATGTAGTTGTATTATTTGATTGTAATTTTCTGATACATACCCACAAAAATTTATAATATAATTTAATTATGTAGTCTGTACTGATTACAGTGTAAGATGTGTTGATTCTATCTTCTTGCTTAATTAATGAGATTTGCTTAGTACTGAAAAGGTAACAGACAGACTGACATAGTTACTTAGGTAGTAAGGATATTTTTGTTTTGGAATATCTGAACAAAGGGTTAATACCTACTGTGTGGTGTTATGATAAAATGTTTATCCCATTTATTTTTATAATTCTGACCAAAGGCGGCCTACATAATTTATTATCAAGAGAGCACAAAGGAGGATGTGGGTTTATTCAAGATAATTATGTTATGTTATGACTCACAAGTAACCACTTGGAACATTTAATGCATTTAATTAAACAATAAACTCTGGTATATTATTTAACTTACTTTTCTCATACTTATGCTTCGACCCTCACTCAGTAATATACAGGGGCTGACACCCTGGATTGCCCTGACTTCAAATAGGTCACTCAATGTTTGCGGTATCAAATACTAATCAATAGTTTGCTTAGTACTTTTTTCATATCATCTAGTTACAAGGCTTTTATAAGCCTATCTCAAGCTCCAGATCCTCACAAAACAGTTTAAATGCTCAAATATTATTAATAAAAAGGTTTTCTGAGCGGAAAAAAATAATTTCAATAAACTAGGAATTGGTGGAAGATCCGTATCTTACTACCAGTGGTAGCAAGTTCATGATTTTTTAAAGTTCTTTATATAAGAATAAAACCTTTCAACTTAGCCTGTGGATGTAGTAAAAGCCCACTAAGGAAATCTACCAGAGGATTAGCAGCAGCTTCCTTCTTTGTATTTAGTTATAATATCCCCAACCCGCATGCCCAGTGAAGGAAATATGGGCCCTTAATGATATGTCCAGCAATGGACTATTCTAAATTGATTTTGTTATATGTATGATGTGTATGTGATGGGAGATGTGCATGCATGATATCCACAATTATATTTATATTTAATTATCATAGCTTAGCATTTGTTGAGGAAGTGTATATTAACTCAAGTTTTATTAAAACGCTGGGAAGTCAAAGCATATTAAATGTTAGGTGAAACTAGAAAAGCTTCATATTTTTATGTATTTATGGGATTTTATTTAGGTATACTGTTTGGTGGATTAATTAAATCTATAAAGCCATCATGTATGTGCAATGCAAAATATTTCTGGAATTGAAAGCTTTCAAAAGAAGTAAACTTACTGGCTTCTTTTTCTTCTATATTCAACTCAGATGAACCATTCATTTGAACTTGGTTTGAAATTATTATAGACAGGATGGCACAAAAACAAGCTACAACAATGATGCAAACTGCTGAAATGGTTAACTTTAACCATAATCGCAATTCCAATTTCTTGATTGCTGCAAATGTTTAGTTATTTACTTTCAGTGAATAGATACCTTCTATCTTATAAAGTAGAGAGATCATGACTGAAAAATCTAATATAACTTAAATTGTGAAAGCCATGTAGGTACTACAACATCAACAGAATTTATATTAATTTTAGACAAAGAATTCATATGGTAGGTATAAAGTTGTATTGAAATGAACAGAAAATCAATAACACCTTATTTCTTATTTGATATTAATTACTTACCTATAAAGTTGTATAAAGTATAAATTTGACTTGTCTAAGTGTTATTTTGTAAGGATAAAGAAATAAAGTTTTTAAAATCTGTAATCTGTTCTCAAACAACCAACATTATGTATAGGCACTCTAAAGTAGAAGTAAATCTAAATCTTACTAGTTTCATTTTGAAGTTTGGATTCAGAGTTTGGGAATGCACAACTTCCTTCTTCTCTGTATTCAAACCCTGGATTGTCATGTTCCGAGTTATGCACAATCTGTTTTATGGTCACGGGCCCATTGAAATATGTGTTGTTCCCGAAGTGAATATTCTCCGAGTTGGAGACTGCGACGCTACCGAACACAGGAGCTGTTGGCTTCACCACATTGTGTGGCAACGTAGTCAAAGTACTCAGCGTCCTTGAACTTTTCACCACATCTATAGCCTCGTCTTCACTCTCGCTTTTCTCTTCGACAAATTGGAATTCACCGAGGTCACCTTGTACTTTGATTCCTAAATGGTTTTCATCAATACCAGTATTCTCGGCCATCATAGATTAGAAATTCGACTAGGTATGAGGACATCGTCATACGATTCAAAAGTAGGTAATATTTTGATAGCCATTTTTGTCACATGGGTCAAAAACAACAAACTGTTTTCTGTGCAGCATTGCGTAGTTAAATTCAGGTACGTACCTAATACACGTACAAACTTAGAACAAACATTGTGGAATTATACGCAAAGAGTAAAGTATTATTGTAAACAATTATAATTTGTAAACAAAGAGAATAACATTTGTAAAACATAAAAAATTTCGCGACGAAAAGAGTCAGTTAGGCAGCCATAAATTTACAATGTTGCCATTGCCAGTCGAGTCGAGTCAAAAACTCAAAAGTACCTAACCGAAGAAAGCATGATCAAAAAGAACCTTAAATATTTTTAATTCCCGAAATTCTTAGCAGAAAAATAAGTGGCGGCGCGGTGCGGTGACTCGTAGCGCGGGTTGTGAGACCCCCCTGCGGTATTTATAAGTGCGAAAGAGAATTACATGTTTTTGTAGTTGTATAGAAAGTATTTCTTAACTTAAAGGTCCGTCTGAAAAATCGCGTAAAAGAAATCTTTTAAGGCGTGGAACCTAGAAGGAACCTTACTGAGCTAAAAAACATCAAAAAGGTAAAAAATTACGAGAAAAACTGTGTTTTTACTTTTTTCAAATCTTATAAAATGGCCGATATATTTACGATCATAGTGCGTATTTATGGCCGAAGGTATACGCGGGCGGGCGCTCACTACCCGATAACGTCACACCTTTGGTCATCAGACAGTCACGCTCTCGTTTGCACGCTACTGCGCAGTAAAAATCAAAGTTTTGAAGTTCTCTGTGGTAGAAATGGGAAAAAATATTGTATTGTAGAGTACGCGCAAAACTTTATGACGTCTGTGAAGTTGGCTTCAACGGCTGCGCACTGAACCATAAATAAGGCGTTGAGGGGAAAGAACGGGGTGAGAGGGGATCTGTCTGTCGAACCAGGGCTGCCAGCGAGAATTCTGGCGTATTTTCATTTTGTCTAGCTTATTTTGTTCTGCATAAATTTATTTTCAAATTCAATATTCATAGAATATAAAAATACATGTTACACTCAATGACGGAATATTTTAAACCTAAAATGTAATAATAAATTAAACTTTTTATCTAACGCAATTAACCCAAGTTTGAAAATAAAATAATTACTATGTAGCAAAATTTATAAACTAGTTGGCAATACTGTCGAATGAATGCTTTTGAGTACAATGACGCAGCAAAGTCTTTGACGGTTGTTTGGTGTTCGTTTCGTTGACTTGATAGTTTATTCTTGCGAGTTTGTGGAGTATTCCCTAATATTAGCTGTTTCTCTTAAATGTTGAATATGTGTCGCGGGCGGTATAACGTACTGCGTCTTCAAACATGGAAAATTGTGTTCGATGTCATGAGTTTCATGAGAAAAGAAGCCTATGAATTCAACCTCAAAATGGTACTTCAGCTGACCGCAGCTGCAACAGGTGTGTCTATTAGCACCATAAAAAGGATTTCTAGCCGAAGCCCGGGTTGGTCGCTAGTTGGTAAATATCACTTTTCTATTTGATTGTACTTGCGCAGTATTGCTTCCGTGCCTAAGTTCACAGAGCTCATTAAGTTTTGCGATCATTTCTACCAGCTCTACCATGTCTGTGTATTGTACGAACTTCCTGCGTCTGTTTTTTCCACAGACTTGTTAGAGCTGCACCGTTTTTCCGATTGAGTATAATCTAGGAGTCTTGAATCCCGAGTGAATAAGTTCATTCTGGGAAAGCGGACTCCATCTTCGGCCCCGTCTTCACTTTCTCAAGTGTGATGGTGGTCAAACGCTTTACCTGCCATTATCAATAAAAAAAAATTGACATGGAAAAAATTATATAATATGCAATCTCGTCGATGGATGCAATCTTCAGAAATTAGTTGTTTGTTTTTTGTTGTTATGCGCAGTCCTGCTTGCACGAGCTTACTTGCACGTGTGTCGACTGTGTGGTGTTCTGTCTTTTTACTGTCATGTCTGTGCAGTGTTGCCAACCCTGTCCTAGAGTAAAACTTTATACAAGGTTGAAGAAATAGGGACGGGCAAATGAAAAAAATTTATCGATATATATCGTATC